>NW_027019322.1:949065-1009487 GCF_013076305.1 Rhopilema esculentum
AGTAAAAAGCAATAACATAATCTAATGAAAAAGGTTTTCTGAATCAAGAACATAAAACTAGCTTATATATGCAAAGACAGTCAAAATATAACACAAGGGCTGTATCAGGGGCTTATTAATCTGAAAATCCTGAATTATTAGTTTATCCTGAAAAAGAATGGAGGTTATACTCCAAGAAAGTTACCTCTTAGCTAATAAGTTACTTCCACCTATAAATGCATTCCTCTAATAAAAGCTGTCATTTTTACCAGATACTTTTTCACTGTAAACAAACTAACAGGTCTATCACTTAAAATTTGTTTCTTGCCTGATCTCTCAAGTACATTTCAACAATTTTATAATAGATTCCCCCTCATTTTAAATATTTCTCTAATTTACCTAATGCCTAAAAAGAGGAATTTAATAGAGAACCACATCCATGTTCCCAATTTATTGGGATTTGAAAATTGACATAATTACTGAAATATGCAAAATTCTCATTACAAAACAATGGGCTTAACATACAATGGCGGCACCAGCCATTAGGCTCTTGGGGGGAGGGATAAAACAAAAAACCTTAGGCCACGTCCTTTTCACACCAGAAAAACGCCCTTTTACCAACATGGATCTCCAATTTTACCTGAAAGGAAGGCCCAAGACTAACTTTTGGTTACATAAAGGCAGTTTGAAAATTATAGCATTACATTGCAAAAAGTATGTTGCCAAAATACTACCCCTCCCCCAACATTTTCTCATCAAATTTAGGCGAAATAAAAAATTGATCCTTATGAGAACTGGGGGAAACCTGCTAACCTCCTATCAATGTCATACAAATACGATTCCAAAGATTTCAAATAAATTCAATCAGTTTCATTCATTGATTACTTGGAATTTCATTAAACATGCAGAATTCAAAAATAGTATTTAGGCATTGTGTCTTGATTCTGTATTGTGAAAGTTCGGAAACAATCACATAGCTGGAAACAAAAAATTCATGATACATAATGATCACTAATTGGCTGGTATTGGGTAAAAATCACAGACAGAGTAGAATCAATGGTACATTGGCCAGGGGGGGGGGTCAATGGTGCCTTGGCTTCAGGACAATATATGGGAAAGCAGAGAGTAAACACATTAGGGTGGTGATGCATATATACCTAACTTTGAGCATTATGTTATATACATATTATGTTATGTAACATTAGATCTTCCCAGCTAAGTCCTCAGAAATTTTTTTTGGCAGGGTGTGGGAGCAGTACAAATGATATCTTGGAAGTTGATTTACCTAAAGAAAAAAGACACACAAGTATTCCTAAAACTGATAGATTTATTTGGTAAGTTAAGAAAATGGTAATATTTTCATTGTTAAAATCTTATTTCCAAGACGCTAGGTTATCTTCACAAGCTGCCGAGATTAAACATTGGGTATCAAATAAATAAGGTCATTGTACAACTTAATGCAAAATTCAAGTTTTGAAAAAATTATTTTTGCTTACCTATAAACAGCAACATAGTCTCTTTGTTGGCCGCATTCTTTTTTTAAATCATCAACTCCTGCATTACAGTCTACCTGAGAAAGAATTGCTTGTTAGTCATTTGTCACATATGGTTACTTTAGATTATTTCCTGAATGATAAAAATATCCTTAAAATTATTAATCTGTGAAGAGCACATCTGTGCATCAAAATATATTTTCCCAGTTTGATGCCAAGCTGAAATGAGGGACTACACTCTATGCAGGTGAACAAAGCAACTGGCACCTTGACCATGTATTTCTTTTGAAGCATATAAAAGGTAAGCAAGAAGCATTGATAAACTAATACCTTGTGGAAGCGTACACCATAGTCTTTCAATGCCTGAGCTGCTTTCTCAAACTCACCAATAAATCTTCTAATTTCAGGGTCTACAAACCAATAATTTGAAAGCCTTAGAGTATTACTTTATTAAAATGGACATAATTCTACGCATGTCAAATAGAAACCCAAGAAAGTTGAAAACACAGTTGAAAAGGAGAAGGAAAAAACAAACAAATCTAGCTACAATCTTTAAACTTTGGGAGAATAGCTCCAGGGTATATTGTGTTTTGGGGAATTTGCAACTAAGCTACTTGAAGCCAGACACTGTAAGATATGCCACCAGAAGTCAAATTAAAGGGCATCTGTGGAATTAGCAGTTGGCTAATAAAACAAAAGCGTTTGGAGTGAAAATCCATTGTTTCGTGACTTTTCATTTCTTGTTAATTTATTTTTACTGCCCTAAAAATTCACCCTCGATTCCATGCTTTGTACTAAGCAAAAGAGATAATTGTATTGGGTACTGCATTAGCCAATCATGTTCACCACACATGCCCTTTAATCAGTTTATTCTCACATATGCATTATTAGAAGATTTCTTTGTTTTATTAAGATATTATCTATTCGGGTATTTCTTCCTTTTTCAGCCATAATTCTCGCTATTCCCAGTCGGATTGTATTGTTTTGGGCTTTTGTGTAAGCAAAGAATTTGCACTGGTGATATAATGGGCCATAAAGGTAAACAAAGTTCACAATAAAGAACAATTAATCTAATCGATAATAATGGAAATTATTACACAGTCTACTTAACTGGAAGAAAACTTTTCTTTGTCTAATAGGAAAATTCAAAGAGAAATGGCTTTGAAGAAACAATGGATGTTCCTCCTCTTTACTATAATCAAAGAATACATGCCCCAGAAGATGGCTTTCCAAGTTTACCACTCTTGACACGGAAAGTTTTAGGTGCACTTCTGTAGAAATTTAGCCAAGGTGATGCCTTGGATATGTATCTACATTTAAGTGCTCTTTACTCGACTTGGCTGAAAATCTTATATTTCTTAGACAACGCAGAAAATACTGCGGATTGAGGGTCTAAAGAAGATGTTTAATATGCAAAGAACCAATTTCAAATAAAGCATTGCATGATTTGAAGGCCTTTTGCCTCCATCAAGACGAAGCTCTTTTTAGAAAGGATGTGTCTGCAGGTGAACAGTTATCTGTTGGCAACAGTTGGCCTTCGTGGTGTTCCTTTTGTTTTGCTTTCAACAAAATTCGAACAAATTCATTAGCGATAATCTATTTTCAAGCCCAAACAGAAATAAATAATTTAAAGCTCCTGATATGTTATCAAATACAGGTCTTTTCGGAAGATATAAGCAAATAACAGAGGGGAGAATTGCTCCTTTCAGTCTGAGATTCTTTCCACAAGCTAAGAAAAGTTAAGATAGGCAGCTTTCAATATCTCTATTCGCCTTCCATTTAAGCAAAACTGAAAATTTAGAAAATAGCAAAAACTTCACTTACCATGATTTGCACCACTTCTGCTAAAATAAACCACTGAGCCGGTGGGATTCTGTTTCGCTACATCGAGAGCTTCTTTGTTAGTGATTAGCTTAATTGGACTTTCCTTTGCATGAGCCGCTAGTAATAAATTGAATATGTACAGTAAAATAAAATAAAAACCCCTTGACCCGACATGTGTAGTCTCCATAACGTGATATTTGCGCCTGGCAATATTGCCGTCACGTTTGCAAGGATGGAAGTAATTTCAGTTTCGTGCCGAAAACAAACCGGACAAGTTACGAAAAAGAGGTTCGAGGCAAACCAACCAATCACAAGCCGATGCGTTCAGTTCCTAGGAAACATTTGTGGTAAAGGTACAGGGGTTACTGAATGTTTTGGTAAATATCTAGTAAATAAAATAAAATTTATTTTGCAAATTCAATAATAGGTAATATTCTTTGCAGTTTGAAATAGTTTTTGCTTTGCAGATATTGCTTTTTTATCATCTTTTGTTGATTATAACTCCCCATATCTAGATAAAGATAAACCCCCGTATCCGATCTAATGGTCCGTCATACAGAATGTTCCTACACGTGTCTTTGGCTTCCATCAAAACAGCAAAATCTTCCGCTTCTTTTGCTGGCATTGATTGGATCAAAAGAACAATGAAAATAAAACCAAATATTTGACATTGCCACAGGTTTTTACCCCAATTACTTTATCGCCATTCAGCTCTATCTAAAAAGTGCTTTCTTCAGATTTCTACAATGTTTTACGACCCGTGGTAAAATGTGAAGCACGTAACAAATGTTTGGAATTAGTACGTAGAATTTTCATTTGCAGTGTAAAATTTAAGCGTCTAAATCTAATTACTACGGTGGCCCACAGGTGCCACGGCAAAACTTTCTTTCTCACGGCAAAACTTTCTTTCTCACGGCAAAACTTACTTTCTCACGGCAAAACTTTCTTTTTTCACGGCAAAACTTTATTTCTCACGGCAAAACGTTACTTCTCACGGCAAAACTTTCTTTCTCACGGCAAAACTTTCTTTGAATTTAATTTATTCCTCAAATTTAATTTATTTTGAATATTCTATCTCGTGACATTGGATTCTCGTCGTCGTATTGCTTTGTTCCTGTTGCTTTTCTAACATAGGCGTAGTAGACAAGGGCCTGGGGAGATAAGGGGGCTGCAGCGGCAACTGTAGTTTCCCAACTTTGAAAAGTTTCCAAAAAAGCGATAATCAGGCAGAAATCTACAATGAGTCAGTCAGGCAAAATTTTCATAAACAATGGATGTTGTTTGTTGGGCAACCACTTCGATTTTTTCTCCCCTTATATTATGTAGCCATCAACCCACCCTGTGAGTAATACGATATGATATTATATTAAACACAATACCCAATTTATAGGTTTTTTACAAGCCACAATCGAGCGTGCCAAGTGCACGTACGAGATTTTTTTGCACAAATTTTATGTGCACGCCAATTTTCAACGAATTGATCTTTTTCACTGCTTTCAAAACAAAGGAATCAAAGACCTTGCATGCGGTACTGTTTCGTTGAGATAGGCATGTAGGCCTAGCCTAGCCCAACCTAGATAAATTTAGACCATTTCTGGGCTGTCTTTCTGCAAGAATTATCAAGAGAAGATGTAGGTATTCGCAAATCTGCGAAGTTTAAAACGTCTAAAGCATTGATTAGATCTAAGTATCACGTACACAACATCACGTAAAGAAAGTTTTGCCGTGAGAAAGTAAGTTTTGCCGTGAGAAAGAAAGTTTTGCCGTGAGAAAGAAAGTTTTGCCGTGAAAAAAGAAAGTTTTGCTGCGAAAAAAGAAAGTTTTGCCGTGGCACCTGTGGGCCACCGTAAATTACACGGTTTGCTATGCTTCAACTTTGTAGATGGACGCCAGACAACAAGAAAAATGTTGTTCACTGTTAACTTAATTTTGTTTTTAAAACATAATGGGGGTAAAATCGGGGTAAACTGGCATAAACATTGAAAGTTCCTACTCTCCTTTATTTAAAAAGATTTATAGAACTGCCTAACATTTTCGGATAAACATGGACAAGATTTTCCAGATAATTGCAGAAGTCAATCTTCTCTTAGCCTTTGCAAATGCAGCATTTGTGGACTGGGGCACAGGCTAACCTTCTCTGTGTCAATATCAGTTTATAAGTTACGTAATGCATTGATGCCCACGTGTCTATTCCAGCCGTGAACGGCACAAGGTAATTTGTTTTCTTAGTTTATCTGTTGAATGTCTAATCATGTATTTTATAGAAACCTGTCGCATTTACTTTCTTTCTTGTTAAAATTTCCCCACATTTGATAAGTTTTTATCTAGCTGCCACCAGAAAGCAAAACCAACTGGCCTTGTGACCTTGTGACTAAAATTATTTAAGGTTAACGAAAAAATTAACGTTCATGAATAAATTGTCATATGTAGCGAGGAAGACAAATACAAGTTCATATGTTCATATTCAATCCAACAACTGATCTTTACAATCTAGATCTAATAATTCTATACAACATCACAGTTTGTTATTCAACACATCAAGACAGAACAACAGACATACTGTACAAACAACAGAGTACAAAGATTCAGATAGAAACGATGACATTATTAAATTACATACAATAACAATCAGTTCCGGGAAGCACATGCTACACATATGATATGGAAAGTTATTTAGCACAGAAGTTGAAGCACAGAAGAGAACTCGCGAATAAAATAGTAACAGATAGAGCAGGGAAATTTCTGCAAGCTATTTAGTTTGAAATCCTCATGAAGGTTTGCTACAAATTAAAAAAAATTCTAGAATATTGCTACGTGACCCATTTATGGGTACTTTGTATATTGACAAGTATCAAAGAGTATACTCCAGAGGTCTTTTGGTATTCATCAAAGACCCAAAATTTAGTCCTTTATTGCTTCACAAGTCATGAAAGTGTCATGATAATCAACTTTTTGAAAGATCACCTATATCATTTGTCCCCTTTTGGCGTTTTTTGAGAAACGTTTCTTAAATTGCGGTCGTTAGCAATGCAGAAGAGTAGCGAGGAATCAGTGACATTGAATTGCATTGCTTGACATGGAATTCCGCAGTAATGTCACAAAGTAAATCCCGTAAAGAACAGCTTACTATTTCGAGTGACAGACTGTTTTTGGGTCTTGTTCAACAGGAGCATATGAGTTGCAAGGTCAAAAAGTTCTTACCCTGGATTCTTATCCGAAGGCAACTTGATGATGAATTCATTTTTGTATGCCTACCATCAGGGGTGCCTTGTGACGGTCGTTCAAGGGACGATGCCCCTTTAAGTGAGAGCCTTGTCAGGCAAAAATAAGTTCTTAAATACAAGACGCGAAATACAATCTGTGTGTTGTTTAATTCTTAGGCATGTTTTTGTATAGATCTACTGCATTGCTGTGTTGTTCATAGTTGCTGCTTATCAATAGCCCACCGAATACCCTTCGGGGTGCAAGTGCAAAGACAGGTTGAGAGACCAGGAACACAAGGAAAAGACAACAAAAAAGGTTACAATGAAAAACATAATTGAGATATGATTGAATTTACAATAAATAAAGATTACTGAATAGAACAAATATTTGAGGAGTTATCGCTGGTCTTCTGAAGGGCTTTCAGCGCCTTTTTTCTAAACAGTGCTGATTTACCTGAAATAAAGACACAGATTGAAAAAGACATGATTTTGTGGCCTTAGGGTCAAGTACCGTAGAAGTGAGTGCTTGCAGCGCCCCCGATACTTTCCAAAATATATTTGAAACCACGTCTTGCCCTTAGTTTTTAGTGTGTTTAAACCACCCCCCCCCCCCATAAAGTCCTCCCAGCCCATGATATGCTCCTTAGTTCTCGGTAGCAAATACTACCAAGGCCTACAAAATTGGGGGATGATAGCAGCTCCTGGTAGAGTATCATATACAAATAAAATCTTCAAAGTGAGCTGTTTGCTGGAAAAGAGTAAACAGCGTAATTAAATTACACATTACTTCTGGAAAAAAACATAAGATAGAAAACATCGTTCACGAGATCAAAAGCCATTAGCAAATTTCCCTAAAAGATAATAGAATCGACCAAATCAAGACCTTTTGCACACCCATATCTTCATGAAAACGAAAACGTTTTTATTTTAGTGTTTTTAAGCAAAATGTTGTAATTCTTATCAATTCAGCTTTATATTTCGGCTTGTATATATGATAAATGTTGCAAAATCTGTTGAAATACCTTCTCCTTTCGACAACATCAAGTAAACGTTGACAAATTCATAAAAGTCAATCGTCCCTGATTTGTCTTCATCAACTTCTGCCATTGCTTCCTGCAAAACAATTCAGATACAAAAAGTGAACCAACTCGAAAGACATCAAAATAGAGAGGGGCACTGAGAGCAAATGGTCCTCTTTGGACTCCGACACTGAGCATTTTGAGTACCTATGAAATAACTTTGACAAATTTAAAATGTCTGCGAGAACAACTGCCCATTTGTTGATGAAATTCTTATCTAAATTTCCCATTTGCAGCCAATTGTGAATTTTATTGTAAATCATCAAAAAGTTTTCAGAGAACACTTCCGTAAAAGTGGTATTTATCCATCGCTTTTGAAATGTCCCTGGCAAATAGTTTCGTATCAACTATGTTGGAACAATTAAATTTTTGAGACAAAATTGTTTTTCTCAGCTTTATTATTTTCAGCAACTTAGTCTCATGACAGCTGCCAGTAACCAGATTCATGGGAGACATATTCATGAAGGGTAGGTCATAGTTTTTATTTCTTATGAATAAAAGATAAAACAAATGTGTAAAATACATTTGGTTTTATCAGATTTCAGTAGAATGTTTCTCTACTACAAAGAAAGAAAACGTAGAAGAAAGGGGAAGGATGAAAAGTCAAAACAAAGAAAGAAGAATAGAGATAAGAAAGAATGGAAAAAGAAGAACGAAAAAGTAAACTTTGATGAGAAAAGATAGGGAACGAAGAAACGAAGAAAAAGAAGAAAGGATGATGAAGAAGAAAAACAAGGGAAAGAGAAATGAAAAATGAAAGATGGAGAGAAAGAAAAGGATGAAAAGGAACAAAGCGAGGAAGAAGAAAGAAAAGGAAGATGTTAAAAAGGATAAAAAAGACAAAGAGGAAAGGCAAAAGAAAAGAGATAAAGTAGAAAGAAGTAAAGAGAAGAAGAACAAGAAGAATATGGTAATAATATTAAGGAAGAAAAGAAGAAAAAAAAAGAGAATAAAACGAAGTAAGAAAAGGAGAAGAAAAAAGAAAAGGTACATTGTCGTTTTACTGCTTTTAGTATTGCCATATCTCTGGATATCTTAAGCAGCTTGTCTTCATAACACAGCAGCAAAAATGTTCTTTATTTGAGAAGTATATGAAAGTGTAACAATTTATTTTTTTATCTATTTGCTTCGAATTTGCAGCAACATTTTTCAAAATTTTGGAAGAAAAACCTATGAGAAAGCTGACTTCAAAACGACTGCCAGAGTTCAGAACAAAGGGTCTTAAGCCATTCGTGCGGTTATGAACAAAAGAAGAAGTGACACATGTACGATACTCAAGCAGTAGAACAAACTTACAGCAATCTCTTCTGATGTGGCCATTCGTCCTAGAGTATCTGGAACAGCTCTTAATAACTAAAGAAAATACATTATGTATGTTTGTTGAAGTGTAAGAATGGAGTTCATATAAATTTTGAATTTGGATCCCAGAACCGGAAGGAGCATCATGAAATACCTCTAAATATGCAAAACCAGTCAAATACGTTAATGAAATATATCATAACAGGTTGTGATATAGCAAAATGAACACAGGCCTTTTCCCCATCAAACCTCTGTAATTTCGTCTTGGTTCATAACTTTATGAAAAAAGCCAGAATAACAGCTATCTATTGGCAAATTTCAAATTATACGTGCCTTTGTCATTACCCATGTTTTAAAACACACACAAATGTTGAAAGAAGCATACTTCAAGCTTAATACAAAGTAAATGCATTTTTTGCGTTATCATAATATTTTGCGATAGGTATGAGTAATTCTGCTTTATTGTCGTTAACTGGCATCACGGTTAGTTAACCAGATAATGAAGCGTATACATATGTAAAACCACTAATTTTAGACTCTGAGCCTTTCTAATTGCTATGATCATTAAACATTTAAAAAATAAAACCGTTACCTCAGGCGTATCCAGATGAAAGTCACCATTGACATCAAATTGTCTAAATATTGATAATAATCCTCTGATCTAGAAACATTGAGCTCACAATTAGGGTTTAATGATTTCAGTAGCTCTTGAAATGGCTTTAATTGGATTGCATCAAAAGGAAATAATACAGCTTGATTAAGAATAAAACTTTTTAAATATAGGACATGAAGTAACATCTTATGGAAGAATAAAAGGCTCTTGCGCAACCGGCATGCTTTGCGGCTATATTTTCAAACCGGCCTTATATTGTGCTGCATGAAAAAACAAAACACAATCAATTTCTCAAGACAGTTGCCGCTGAGCATGCCGGTTGCACAAGAGCCTTTAAAGGATGGTTTAAAAGAAAGATCAGCTGTGAAACAAGCCGTGATCGCGGAAGGATGAAGAAGGAAGCGGTCACATCATATTCTGCGGCAACATAATCCATGAAAGGAAATCAATATTGGCCAATCAATAAGCGAGTTTGTGGAATCTCCATCAGTGATTGGTCAATTCTTGATTGAAAGACGGTTTAAGCTCATTTTCGATTGCCTTTTATGTCAGATACAAGAAAACTTCAACACTTTTGTAATCTCTGTTGTCATTATTTTCATTCATTATCCTTAAAGTTGAGTGAAAATGTTTATTTATCAATTGTCACTCGAGAAAGCAAGTGGCTTGAAATGCATATATTGCTTTTCTCGATCAAACGCAGAAATTGCTCGTTGATGGCTGTATTCTTCCTCCTCAACGAAAATCATGAAAAAGAGACAAGATAATTTACTTAAGTAAAAATTGAGCAAACACAGCTGGTGAATAGCGTGAGTTGATGATCATTGAAAGCTGAGTTTGGCTTTGATCACTTTGTTTCTTCGTTTGATGATGAACGCGAGACGCCGGGTATTTGCGTGTTGATCAACATTAAAAATCACGATTCATAAAAGATGGAAATACATTGTTTTCCAGTTAAAGTCAAATAAGCACACAATCATTGTCTCCAATTTCTGAATTTGGATTTCTTGCAGGTGTTTAATTTTTATATCAGCTTTGTAATAAGTTTTGTGCTTAAATTAAAATCGTCTTCAGCTTTAAACGGGAAGTAGATTGTACTGTTATCTCGGACCATAAAACAATTGATAACAAGTTATATTGCGAACGGCTATCTGTGTATGAAAATATATATTCTTCAAGGTTTTTGTTTGTAAACTACGAATTTCTGTAATTAGGTTTGTGGTAAGTATAAATTGCAACAAACAGAACAATTTTGCTAAGGCTCAACGTGGATTGCAGATCAAAGGTTTTGAACACCTTCGTGTTATCTCTAAAGTTTCTACCATAATTTGTGAGATTTCGAGGTCAATCTTATTCTCAAGAGATTGGTGGGATATTGCATCCACAGTTATCTAGAGGGTGCATTTGATTTAGTCGCTGCTTCGCCCCTTTTTACAGAAAACACGGTGATACATACGTCTGCTAATGATGTTTCGGGAAATGTTGATTTTGCTAGGTCGAGATTTAAAGATCCAGTTGAAGTGTCGATGAGTGCTGGATGTTTCACAGGGTTTAGTGTTTCTGTAAAGATTAGTGTTGAAGTCAATTACCAACTACTATTAAAATGCTCAATAACGAAGTGTTACAAAGGCCTCAACTGATTCAAAAGTTACGTTGGTCACACCCTTAGGTAACAAGTTGCATTATTCTAGAATGCTTAGTAGTGTTAAATGTGCTAAACTGTTATTTAAAAGTTGTGTTTAATCAAAATTAAATAGCTCATAAAACCTCTTCAAACCAAAATTAAATAGCTTATAAAAACCACTCTGGTAAGCAGAGGAAATGTACTGCTACCAATTCAATATTTGTCCATCTTTCAGCATTACCAAGGAAATCTCATTTCACCAACATAACTCTAGCTACCTTTACCAAGACCTTACTTGTAATGGTGTTCTTAGTTTTTCAAGATTATTTTATAGAAAGTGATCAATGGCAATGTAACAAAACGAACTTTTCTTAAAAGAGAACAAATAATTCGGGGCAAGGACGGCGCTCAGCGATACTCACCTTGCAAAAGCTCTTGAGCTCTTTCCGATGCAGTCATTTTGCCCTCTCGCCAGGTTATCAATGCAGAGCTAAGTCTTGGCTTTCTGATTCTGTATCAAAAATGAACAAAGTCAATTTTATAAGGCTTCGTCTTATACAATAATTAACATTATTTTTATGAACAACTAAGGAGCTAAAACTAGTTATTGGCTTAGTTTCCTATGCTAGAAAAACAAGCAGAAGGTATTAAAAAAAGTTTTAACAGGAAACACAGAATCAGATCTAAATGTTTGTTTAGTTGAAAAATGCTGTTAACTTAACGGAACGAATTACTAAAATTAGAAGGCCCAAACAGAAACAAGTTAAGGAAGGTAAGATGCAATATCCGGAACATTTCGTTCAGTAAACGGTCAGTTGTTTTAGCTTTTTTTTGTACAGATATGGCCTATTTTCGTGGTAGGCCTATATTCGGTGAAAGGAAAAATTACGCAAGCATCAATATTGGCTCTAGTTAAAAATCTTTGGGTCAGGAAATAATACTTATTCAGGTTTCCTGTCTGAATTAAGACAATATACTAATATTTCGTAGGTAATAAGGTAATAAATACAATATGTATTCATAATAACCTTTCGTCATTAAGTAGATTTTCAACCGTGATGGATTTCTGTAGCAGCTCAGTGCTCTTTGAAGCAACTGACTTTTTAATAGGAAGGCCTTTAATTACCTACGATTAAAAAAAGACATTAAGGAAGTGATAAACCGGCTGTCACATCATTCTTTTATGATATTTCGTTCTCGTTTGTTCAGTTAAAATTATGTATTCAACTATATTTAGGTATGTATCACACATTCAATACTCCAGACATAGCCTTATCAGAATCTGCTATCTCTACAAAGCTCAGGATCTACCATTGATAGGCACGCCGGGGTCGAAGTATAAGATCAAGGCTGTGGGATCGAAGATAATAATGGCGAACTACTTTAGGAGTTTGACAGCATGTTTGCCAGTTTGCCTCTCCCCAACCACCCCCACTCCCCCATTCCCCCACTCCCCCACTTCCCCCCTCCCACTCTCAAATATGCTCAGGCATCCCCGAATGAATAGAAACGAGTTCTTTATAAGGAGAAACTCACAATTCCAATTCCAAGATAATGCGAAGGAAGTGATGCTCTAAACGATGACAGTAGTCCTAAATAAAAGAAAAGCCGTTTGTCATTCGATTTTGTTGACTGGTCCCACCAAAAGACACTTTCAAAGTAACAAAAACGGAGAAAGTTTCAATTTGTGGTGAATATTTCCAAAATATTTATCAAAGATTTTGTATTTGTTTTCAAGTTCGTTATTTCATTTTTGTTAGGGGCATATTCGTTTAAATTTTTGTCATTTCACAGTCAGTTTTCATAATTGTAAAATAAATTCCCCTTGTTAATAAAGCTAAGCCACCCTATTCTAGGACTCGGCGTTGAAATATGGCACTGGTTTTTTAAAAAATCTATTAAAACTTGATGGAGCACGAAGTATCTCACAAGTCAAAAGGTTATGTTTGCAGTTACCTTCCTTGGCTGCTTTGATCATTTTCTCTAGAGTCAAGGCAAAGCTTTTCTGTTCTCTGTTATACCGGCTTTCGTCCACATTTGACCTTGACATCATCAATCTAAAACAATGTTTGCAAGAGATACAAAATTACATTGTCTGTTCAACGTGTTAGTCTAACAGTTTTGATAGCACATCAAGGTAACGCGAAACACAAGCATATGAATTCGCATCAATATTTTGATAATAACCTGGCTGTTTCATTTCAGTATATACATGTATATGTTTACAACTTGCCTCCATCTTGAAAATGGCTTTGAAAAAAGCAAACATTTAGTAAACTAAAGCTTTTCGTCTGACACTCTTCAGAGTTTAAAACGTCAAAACATAGGTCGAAAACTCTATGCTAGGAAATATATATACCCAGTTGTGGATCGAAACTGGCTGTTTCATTTCAGTATATACATGTATATGTTTACAACGTGCCTCCATCTTGAGTACTACTTTGAAACTTTGACTCGTGACCTTTTCCTTTGACCTCTAAGAGATGTCATCAAATTATATCTAACCTGAAGTCTCTTGCGATGCCAGTGAGAAATCCGACGAAATATTGTTGTTGTCTTTGTATCTCTCCTTCAGCTACAATTAATGCCTGAACAAAACAAAGTATATCCACACTAAAACCAACGGCATGTATTAATATCAAACGTTTGCTTGAGTATCTTTTCTACTTAAGGTGAAATCAGCAGCATAATGTTTCGAAAGATTATTAAGTCAAGAAATTGACAGCTTCTGCTGATGGGAAATCAGGGAGCAGAATTCGTGTCATCTATTGGCTGTATGTACCCAAGAAGAAAAAATTCTTCTCAAAAGCAGTAAATCCTCTAAGTTAGATTGTAGAAGTTGTTATATATTTCATGTGATTTTTTAAATATGTTGTGTGATAAAGAGATGAAGCAACACTGAATCTACCGATGGTATAAAATTTCAACAGCCTGTTTTCTGTTGCTTTGCTTTTATTCCAATCATGTAACGTAAGCAGCCTTATAAGCTGACTTAATCTTTAAGTTTATTATGTTCCTACGTATCCCCCTTTCCTCCTTCAAAAACAAATATGGATGAGCAGCCAGCAATATTCACTTACTCGATCTTTGAGGAATAATTCACGTTGAAGCTGATCTATTTCTTCTCGTTGTGCAACTGTTGAGGTATGAAATACAGACTTGAAATACGATTCGCTGGACCAAAAGAAATTCATCATTCTTTAAATATCATGATCAGAAGAGACAAATTAAGCAACCAGCTAAAGAAAAGTGAAACAAAGTGTGCCGTGAATGTGAGGGAATGTTTGCCGTGAATGTGAGGGAATGTTTGCCGTGAATGTGAGAGAAAGTTTATCTGAAAAGGAATGTTTGCTGTGGATATCATGAATACGTGCCGTGACTCTTGTGGGCCACCGTGATTTCCAATATTTTCTTAGCAACTTTAGGTCCATTATAGGACATTGTTAAGAGGTTATTAAGGCCATTTCCTGCTAACAAGTAGCATTCGGCCTAATGGTACCTTTGCTGTTTACGACTGTTCCAAAATACTGTTTCTCCATTTTCAAAATCTTTATCTGGTTTGTTAATTCCTGTTAACAAGCAAAAGAAACACTGTTATGATCAAAACGGATTTAAAATGCTAACTAAGTTCTGGTACTTTGTGGCTGTCGCACAATAACAAGATAGGAAATCTTGAAATTCAGTCAAACTAACGAACTTATTATTCATTTTTATAAGATCAATTATGAATTACTAGATAAATTTCCATAACTGACATTTGATGCAATTGGTGGAGAGAACTGTTTTCTAACTCTTGACATTTTGTAATTATCTCTCAAACTATATTAACATTTCTATGCTTATATTACATATCTGGGAATTTAAATTGATAACTATATTTTGAGCCAAAAACCTCACTGAGTATGAGGGAAAATGAGAAAAGAATGGTTGACATTGTTGACGTCAGAATCTGTCAAAGTACCCAGCAAAAGTAAGGAGAGCGAAGAGAGTTGCCAGCTCTTTGTAATTCCATGCGTAGGAATCACGAGGTGCGGTCACATCGGGAGGAAGGACCAGGACACTTCTCGATAAGCATAAGATTCTCAGTGTCCTAAAAACTAACTTCGGATGCTAGGTAGAAACAAATACAAACACAAATACAAAAGTACTTAAAGCCCTTTGTTATATTTGTTAAAGAATGGTTTGGATCAATTGCTACAAGCATGTTTGCTAAATGGTACATCACTGCATGGAAGCACATACATACACAATGCAAATTGTTTACATAGTATCAATATCGATTATTAATTCTTCACTCATATTATTCTCTCCAGGAAATGTCAGAGCAAAAAAATTGCATTCCTATATATTTAAGTGAAAAAACCAAACCTTGACTCGGTCTTGCATCCTGTTCTGCAAATCTTCTATATTCTCTTTCGCTTTTTGCAATTCTTTCTCTAATCGAGCTTCCCTGACAAAAAGAACACAAAGGGCTGTTAACTTTAAAATGCTATACAACTAATGCGATGCTTTCATCCCTAGCTTTTTAAAAGCTATCAAATTTCTCATAACAAGACAGTCTAATTACCTTAAGATGCCTTGTAGGCTACATTTTAAATATTTTCTTTAGGGCGAACAAATCAGAGACGAGAAACTCAGCATAAAAAAGGCACTTGGGAGTCAAGTTACGGTGGCGAAGACGTGACTACAGCTAGGCCTCTCGAGGTTTCCATCAGTTTCGTTCATGATTGTCAGATATGTACAAACTCCATTTGAAAGATTGGAAGTTCTATTCTGCAAAAAGTGTCTTGCATTACGAAACTTACAAAGGCAACATTGCAGGAATTTGGGGAATAGTGGAACCGGACGGTAAAATACCGGAAGCGGTTCGTCGACTAGCGACTTGAGGCATGCACATGAGACAGATTTGGAGATAGACTTCTAAAACAGCGAAAAAAAGCTGAGTCTAATTACAAAGCAACGAGGCTTAACACTTCTAAATAATCACTGTAAAAATAGAAAGCAAATCTTCCAAAACTGGTGTAACCAAAGTTCAAAAGCTTTTAGCTGTGATAAAAATAACTGATCGCATCAGGTATGATGGCTCGTTTGTTATTAAAAACAGATCTAACGACCCAAACCCGGCTTGGTCGTTCGTTTGTTGTTAAAAGATGTCTAATGACCCATGATGCTTTCATTTCTTTCTACATAAAGGTACTTTGAAGCGGATTAAGATTTCTTTCGAGACACCTAAATATTTCCACGGCAACAAGAAACTTTTTATCTCTGTACAAGGCAACAGATGGGTATTAAGAGGACGAAACAGTTAATATTGATTGTGTTTGAGGAAAATGGTTCTAAATACTGGATTACAGAGCGGAGTTTACCAACTCTTGATTGTTAAAATAGTTTTGCTTTGGTTTTCTGTTGATATTCAAATGAATGAGAAATAATTGAACTGTGTTCAATTCACTCAAAAATGTCTGTAAAAAGAGAGCAATTTATCTGAAGCGGTAAAATTTCTAAGAACAGGTTTAGCCTTATATTGAGCAAAGTAAATTATTTTGCATAAAAAAAACAATGAAAGGATTATAGTTTTAAACTATGATGAAATTGTTGAAAAAAGCATTGAAATGGCTGTCAACTTTTAACAAAACGGGATGTCAACTTTTAAAATTATTCTTTCAAACTGGTATGAACTTTTGAAAGCTTTTTCAGACAATGTACTTTAGAATAGGTATAACGTTCTCGAGAGTTGTTATTTTAAGATGTGTGGTTGAGGACGTCCCAAACTCCATCTACTTTTATTAAGAATGCATTGGTAAAAAAATATCGTAAACATCATTCATCTCGAATTGGTCCCCTCTTATAAGTCAATCCTTCAAATAAGCCTCCATCTTTAAAAAGAACTATAAAATCCCCTACTCTACCACACTCTCACATCCTTAACATGCCAGTATTGATGTTCTCGTAAGCGGTCATTCGAGCTTATCAGTTTTTCCGAGGCATCATCAAAGTGTAATTTTGGTACATCCAATATTATTAACATTCTTAATAATTCCAATTTCAAGATGAAAATAAATCGGCTTTCATAAAACGGAGATGGTGGAGGGATTTCTACTTCTCAAGCCTACTTTTTAGTCATTTAATACGTTCTCAAGCTACTCTCAACATACCTCTCGTTTATGTTGCTCACGATTTTTTGTTTTTCTCTCTTCCAAAGTGCTATTGTGCCATCCCTTTGCAATCTGAAATGCAACAGTAGAATTGACCTTACGAAAAAAATTTCCTTGGTAAAAGCTATAAGTATCAGCCTTTCAAATAAAACACTCCCTTCTCTCAAAGCGAAGGGGGTGTGCGGGACTTAATCATGACCCTGCTGGGTAATAGGTATTTGGGTACGCACTCTCCTTATGACTCATGGTTTTAAAATGAAGAGACAATCATTAAGGATGTAGCCAAATTTACTTAAAAAGCTAAATGTTTAAAAAGCTTTACTTAAAAGACGCCCTTTTTACAAAAGGACCTGTCAACACCAGGGGGCCTTTGCAATCTCCCCATTTGTATTCTAATGATATTTAACACTTAAATGTGTTTTTTAGTACAACAATATATACTTGTTTACACTTAATTCTTACAGTCATTGACCGATTGTTACAAAATTGCTGGATGTCTTTCTGATAGACCAAGAAACTTTGAAAGTAGCAAAGAAATACTCACATCATAACTACAAAAGACAGCAAAGCGAGAGAATGTGTTGAGAGTAATTTCGTTCCTCTACAGGCACCACAACTTATAACTATTGGCAAGGTTCGTTGAGACAGAGGCCTACTTACTGCTTTATTACTTTTGCTCTCTCTTCCAGCTGTTCTTCTAGCTTTCTACAAGTGGCATGCGCTGTGTTTTTCTCAGCAATGGCGTAACCATGGCTAAAAATAAGTATTTTCTTACTTAATAATGATAAATATGATTTAAACCATCTTGAAATAGTCTCTTACTGGCATTGGCAATGCGGTAAAAAATATTTGCAAATTATCATTTCTCCAGAGAATGAGAAATGTGTGTGAAGACATGTTTTCTTGACTTTGTGTCGAATAGAAGCTTAAAAACCTCAAGAGTAGTAGCAATTTAAGTCAGAGTAGAGCAGAGGAAGAATATAGAACAAAACTTACTTTTGCCTATGTTGCATTGATTCAGCTTGTTCTCGCTGAAGGTCAACTAAAACAAAATAATTCATTATCTTCATGTCACTGGAGTCACATTTTTTCTTGGAAAGAAAGGGTTGGGTACTACTATAATATCAGGCTTCAGCAGGGGCTCCGACAAAAGGGGGCTGAGGGGCCATGCCATGCCCCCACTTTATTGCAAATATAATATTTTACAAAATCTTTGTTTTGGGTGTTAAAATTTTTCCTTGACCCCCTCCCCCCACCTTTCAACCTGTGTCGGAGCCCACGTTCAGTAGCAAAAATTGCTGCCATAGTTGAAATATGGCAGTAGAGGGAACCAATCTGGCGCATATACACCAAGCCCATAATGGTTCAGGCTCATTACCTCGCAGCGAAATATTCTCAGCCGACAGTTTCTTCTCGGCCTTTGTCTTTTCCTTAAAAAATCGAGAAGCAAACATTAAAAAACTTGAAACTGGCCTAGAGTTCTTTGCAACATCAAAAGTGCTCTGTAAAAAGGTTGCTGCATATGCTTGTTGCTATGTTGATTTATGCACAAATTTGAATAATAAAGAATATGAATAGTACCAAACTGTACTTTGAAATAAAGTAGAAATCATTTTAATTCGTTCACTGTGTGACATCAATGGATGAGTAGAGGGGATAAGGAGATAAAGGACATCTTTATTTACAAAAAGTATAAACAACCAAAATTGGGTGACTGCTGAAAAAAATTTAAACATAAAGAATAGCATATACCTGGAGTTCGTAGATTATATCCCGTTTGAAGTCTTTGATTTCGTCTAAAATGGCTTGTGTTAATTTTGCATAAATAACAACTGTGGGAACAGAAGACATCAAGTGAGGCTTTCATGTTAACTTTAATTTAAATTGGTATGGAAGTTTGATTCTTATCAATTGCCTACACGATGCAAGGAGTAAAAACGGCTGAAAATTTCATGTGAAAATCATATAAAGCTGTGATTTGAAAAGGTCTCCTTTCTCACCTCCTCTTTGTTCAACAGTTGGATTATGAAGATAGACTAGAACAAGTTGAAATTAATTTGCTTACCGGTCTCCGACACGTTGTTTTGGTCGACCTCGGAAGGCAAGTTTGGGTCTGCCATATTCTGTAACACAAAATTCGAATATGCTTAAGTTAGCATGGATTTTTAATTCAAAACCCTAAGAAACAGCCTTTTCATATAATGGTTTTCGTGAATTGCTTGGAAAACGGGGCTGGCCAACTGATGCAAAAATGTTTGCACCTTTTTCTAGTCTACCTCAAGTAATTTGTAACATTTGAAATCTACTACTAATATCTTATAGGTTGCACAAGTGGCTTACCAATAGAGTGGCTTACCAATAGAGTGGCTTACCAATAGAGTGGCTCATCAACAGAGTGGCTTACCAATAGAGTGGCTCACCAATAGAGTGGCTCATCAACAGAGTGGCTAACCAATAGAGTGGCTTACCAATAGAGTGGCTTATCAACAGAGTGGCTTACCAATAGGATGGCTTACCAATAGCAATTGCTCAACAGCAAAGACAGAAATATGGGAACATTTTCAAATTTTCTTCAACTCTACCTTTTCAATATCTTTTCAAATTCAAAGAATACACATCTTTATACTCGTCTGTGCCTGTAGCAATCTTTAAAAGCGAAAAGCGGCTTACTTACTTATTTATTCTCAGATCTAAATACCAACCTTAAGGTTTTCCGCCAACGAGCCTAGAAATTCAGCTTCCTGTGAGAGAATATGGTGAAGTTTTGTAAATAAGAATATTTGTAAACTGAAATCCTTGCAGTCTAGTGACAAATAAGTAGATGTTTTAACATTTGAATAGTCTCAAATCGAAAAGGCATTAACATTTTGTGAAGAGGCAGTAAAATTTCGAAAAGACAGTAAATGCTACCATTATACCATTGCACTGTTATGGTAAATATGAGCCCGTAAATTTATTTTGTAACATTTGTGAAAAACTATTCGGAATTATGGGAAAGTTATGAAGAAGATAGTGTTTCTCGTTTATGGTCTTGAAGTAACCCGTAGTCTATTGTTGATACTCTACAACATAGTATCCTTTGTGAAATGAAAGGAGATCGCTGATACAACTAGGCATATGAAATTAAAAATGCAAAAATTTAAAGGAATTGGAATAGCCATCATTTCACAGACGTCTTTGATTTAAATTTTCAATTTTATTCAATAATTCAAAAGTGTACTTTATTATGGGTTAGGTCAAATATGGTTTAGTGAAAAAGACAGCATAAAGCAAAATCTTTACCAAGTCCAAAATTCGTTTGGCAGTTGAATTCAGCACATCTCTGCCGTAAATTCTGGATTCCTTGGCATCGTCCAACTTTACAATGTACTCAAAAACGTCACACATCTGTAAAGAGAAAATTTGTTTTTAAGGCAAAAGTGAGGCAAGCTTCATGGTGAAATGTCAGAAGACAGTTAATAGGTATTTATTAGTAATTTGAATAACATTCAGCTATTTTCCCTTTTAGGAGTGCCATAGGCGTAGAAACAATGAGGGCACAGGGGACACGTGTCCCCCACTTTTCCGAAACAGTGGTAGAGCAAAGTAGTTTACAGACGTGCTCCTATTTTGACTATGTACCTCCCCAACTTATGCAATGCTTCCTACATCTATGAAAAGTAGGCATCACAATTTTTATGTGAAAGAACTTTTCCTACCTGAAAGAGCCGTTCTCTTAGCCTTGACATAGAAGCACCAAAGCCATTGGAGTAGGTGGTGTCCTGCAGAAAAAATTAGAATTTAGTCCCTTTTCGAGTCGAGGTTTTAGCTTTGCTCCATTCAGGACGCTCTCATAGCATGTAATATTACCATTGTCAATCATTTTAGATACTGAAACCCCTTTTTTACCCTTGGTTAGGAAGGCCTTATTTCTGAAGGCGCAGCCCCGAGTGTAAGCACCATATGTTCGCCACTGAACTACAATTAGGGGGATGAGGCTGAGTCTTACGGAATACTTACGTAAAAGTAGGTTAAAGATACAGTTGGATTAAGATGATTTCGAACCGAATTGAATCTCGATGTCAAATAAAAAGAATGCTAAGAAATAAAAAATGCAAAACAAGGCGGAAAAAGGAAGTTTTGAACGCAACGAAGATCAGAGACGGCTTTGATGAATATAATCATAAAAAGAATACGAAATAGAAAAGAGAATTGAGATTAGTAGGAGGGTACATCATGTTCTGCTGCTGTGGCTATAAAATTCATTCGCAACTCCTTAAACCACGAGTGCATTTAAGAAGATTGTCAGGATCCGCTGTGGGCTTGAATCTCGACTTGGATACTTTTTAGCTTAGATTTATGGGGGTTGAACGCGGTATAAACACCAACAAACCAAGGTTAAGTACTCCATCATCTGCATTAAGGGATCGAAATTACTAAAATTTAATAAATGCTAAATTAATCATGTATACATTGATTTATGAAAGGTAGTCACAAAAGGGAGACAAAACTTCTGAAATTGTTTGCCTTGATTTTAGACGATAACTTGAGCATCTGTCCCCGCCATCATGGTCACCAGGAAATGTGATTTTTTTATTTCGACAGAGTTAGAAAATATTGTAGCCTGGAGCCTAGAAATACAGAAGTGTTTTCTTCTGAAGAATAGAGAAGCAAGAAACTATACTTGTACATCAGACCCCACTCTTGAGCCAACGATAATTGCAATCTGAATTAACGCTCTGTGCTAGTCTAGGTCAATGAATAAGGCTTTTCTTTGCATTTTTTATTGACAGTTCTGTATTCAACTGTATTCAATACAGATGTTTGTTTTGCAAGAAATTCCACTAGCTTCATGGCCTAAAGACAGCCACGGTATTTTCACTATACAAGATAAAAGAAGAAAAGATTATCATATCGTTTCATTGACGTATATTTCATTTTCTCTGTTTAGTTCAAACATCTGCATCATAGGCCTCTGCTGATTCCTTAGAAAAACAAGAAACATGCACAACGATTAGCAATGCCTAGATGTAAATCAGAATCCTAATAACAGGTATCAAAGCAAAGGCAGTAAATTTATCAGGTAGCCGTCATAGAGGTTTCAAATGTAAATATTTCCACAGGTTGTTTACGCATGCCTTGCGGTGACTAAACCGCTCTTGCTCCAATAATGGAAGGCGTTTTTACCAAAGAATATGAGTGAAACCATTTATGTGCGTGGGAGCATAATGCTTCGTGGTTTCAGTTCCCTTTACAAAACAAAAAGATATTGTAACGACGTTATAGAAAGTATCGTACAAGATAAAAAGAAAGACTATGGCCTTTTGTTAGTTGCTTAATATATATCGAATTAATTTGTAAGAGTGTTCAAGGACATTGAAATATTATGGATGGACCGTGGCCCTTATGATGTAGCATGTCTGGGTTGCTGACCCGGGACTGAGAGTGTTACGGTGTTGCTCCTTTGATCTTGATCATGATTTGGATCTGAATTTGGTTTCGATCATGATGATTATAACGATTATTAAGATGCTGACACGTGGTGATATTTCTAAATGTTCTGATTAGACACGTTTATCTGTTAATTCGTTTGATCTTGCGTTTGGTCTACAGATAAACTGTTTATCTTTAATGCTCTAATACATCTGATTTGGAATAAGGCTTACATTTGGATTACCCTTGTACCCTCTCGAATGGTTGATGCTTAGGGATGGCTTCTCAAAATAGAACGGTGTTTCATGAAAGAGTTTTAGATAGATAGGCGCATCCTTTAAATCCCCGGTAAGGATCATCGGGAGCTCTTTACAGAAGGAGGAGGCCAAGTCAATAATCAGCAGGGCAAAATAATAATAAATCCAAAGAATTTAACAACTTTCTCAAGGGGAGGGGACGATCACTTCAGCCATTCCTCCTTCGCTTGTTGCTCCTTTACCTAACGTCCATACATTACATATAACGACAGAATAGAAACTTCAATTAAAAAGCTCTTAGATCTACGACCTGTCACCCAAGTTCTACTTGAACAATGATAGTAATATCCTGTCTCTTTTTACTACCGTTCTCAAAAAGTATAAGTTTTATCGCTGGTTGGTTACAAGTTCTGCTTTTGTTGTCGGGTAACTCAAAAGCAAAGATCAGCATTTCGGCATGAATATTAATGCAAAGATTTACTTAACAAAGCATCTTGCTAAAAATACGAATCCAGATTTATCTAGCAACGATATGATGAAATCGAGAGGGCCACGCATTTGTCGCTTCGTGTGTCCGCCAAATCCTAATATTCTGCTAATAACTTTGTAGAAATTATTTTTTCTCAGAGGAATAAGTGTAAAGATTGCTCGTAAAAAATTTCAGTTAACAGGGACCTTTTTAAAATAATTAACGGATGTGCAACAGGCAACTTCACCAGGTTCAATGAGTGTCAATAAAACTGGATGACTTTGAATGCTTCAAATATCTCTATATCAGTCATTTAACCCACAGGCCGAACCTTTTATAGGTAAACACTTGGTTATAAATACCAAACATCGAACTTGAATTCGTATAACCATGACTATGATTTGAATAAAAACTGTGAAAGACAGATCACATATCGAACTTTCCAAAAAGGTCTGAAGTGTTCTAAGAAAAATTTAACCTTTAAACAGACCATAGAAACTCTAAAACCATCTCGCGTAAACAGATGACAGCTCTCCAGTATTAAAACAACTTTAATCACAATACTTCTCAATGAAAAATCCAAAACTCTAGCATATTGTGGTATACTCACGCCACGACCGTAACTCTCTCGCAGCACTCTTGAAACTTTCTCCATACTCAAATGAACGGAAAAATTTGCCCCGTGTTATCAACACAGGCCTTGTGCAAACGGTCTATATTATGTTTTCACAACCAAGCCAACTTGTTTGCCAACCCGGTCAGGCTTAACAATAATTTAGAAATTCAATGAATATTGTCAGAAAACTTCTCTTGCAGATGTTATCAACCCTCAGGAGGCTGATGTCCCATTTATTTCCGAACAAACGTGCAGGCAATTAATAAAACCAAAATTCCTGCTAATCCAAATCGTTTCTCGGCAGTGATTGAAAAATATTGATTTGGAAACGAGAGCGCTCGAAGTGTCCTACGCTTGCTCGTAGTAGTCGGCAGGTGAAATTGGCATTAAATAAAATTTCGAGATTCTTTGTCAGTTTTATCGACACCCGATCTGTTATCTCGCAAACTGCGGACGTTGAATTTCACCTTGCGATCTTCATTGGTAATTTGGTATATATATCTTCCGAATCCCGAAATGCGCGCATGTATTTATGATAATTCGCTAGTTGACACGGGATATCACAGGGGTTACGCAGCCCCACCCGCCAGATTGAAATGTAAATCTAACGAAATTACTTTAATTCTAAATTAAGTAAATTATAATTAGCTATGTAGTGGCTACTCTCCTCCGCAGAGGGTATTGGGGAAGGGACTCCCTCACCAATAGCCTCTACGGAGGAGAGTATGTAGTGGTTGAGATTCAGTGAAATTTCGTGTTGAATCGATCGTTTGGCAAATCAGGACGGACAGACCTGTCGGCTCATCATCGGGTGTCACTAGTCTTTTAAGTCACTCCTAAAGTCCTTACCCCCCATTCATTTGCAGCGGTTAGTCCCCCTACTTTGGGCTCGTGCTTATTGGTGTGACATTTGTCAAATTAATTCAAATCTTCTGATGCGGGAACTTTGATACTGTAGTGGGAAAATATTCATTTGAACACCCTCTTTTAGTGTTCAGAGGAATGACCTCCTCGCTGGAATATACACTCTTTTACGACCATATGGATATGCAAATCTCGCCCCGCTTCCCCCTAGTAGGCCAACAACTATTTAGTTAACTATCATATGTAAAGTCTGTCTCGAATTATATATGAGGTGAGATCTTTGATACCACAAAATTTCTTAAACTGCAGCAAACGTCTTGTCTGCTGTCATTCGCTAACATTTTTCGCCTTGTAAATGGAGAGAGAGAGTGTAGTGTTCTTTGTTTTTTCCTTTGGTAATTCGTATGTAAGTTGTCTTAGTTTTTCACGATGCCACGGAGTAGTCATAGATTTTGCTCCCAGTGGCATCGTCCTTGTAGTGTCGTCAAGTACTTGGTAGGTAGTGTAACTAGTAAGTTTGTATTGTAAATTTTTATTGGAATATGAAAAAGAAAAACACTCATTCAATCGACTGCATAGGGCTACAACAAACTTGCGCGACACCTCCAAAGGTCAGAAAGTGTGAAATGGGTGCTTTTTCAGAACGCCCATATAATCAAGAAACGTGGTACTCAAATTAAAACAGGGGCGTTGTGGCTAGGCGGGACACCGGGTGATTTCTCGGTGGACCTCTTTCAAGTGGGTTTGTAAAACCCAGGAAAATATTTTAAGTGAACAAAATCCTTGATGAAAAAATCCCTCACTTACATGTACAAGTACATAGTTTAGAATTAGAGTCTCAGAAGTCAACATATACAAACAGGGTGACCTGTGGTTTGTGATATCATACAAAAGAGCTGGCTCTCTTATGATCATTTTCTTCCAGCCCTTTTCTGGGAGCCACAACGCCCCTGAATTTGAGGTTATTGTAATACCGCTACTCGAAGCGCTAAGCCTCGCTCTTACCTGCCTCGTTTGCGCATTTCCTTCGCCCCATTCAGCCACTCTCCCAGCGTTAGTCATACTTGTTTGTGCATACTCTTTTGCGTCAACTTGCATCGCACTCTTTGTTGCATTGCGTATACTAGTAGGAACACTTTCACTAAGGAAACCCACCCTCTATTATAGTATTATTTTAAGAACTACACTACGGATTGACTCAGCTTATACATAAGTATCTAGACACATTCCTATTGTTTTTCTAGCTTGTTTTTCCTCTTATGTAGACACCTAAGATTAGCACATTTACATTTTTTATTTGTACAAGGAACTAGTTTAACATATATATATCGTTCTCTACGAATCCTGAGTTAGTTAAGAGTTAGAGCTAGCATTGTGAGCACGTACACTTCGCTCTTGTGAAAGGCTTAGTGGTACAAGTCGTACAACGATATACGTTTGAGAAAACTATATCTGTGTTTATTTGTTGTGTCATTCTGAAGTTTTGCCGAACATTTAGCTCGGAACCTGCCGTATTTAGAAACCAATTTACATTATGAGCAGGGGCGGACTGGCTCCAAATTTAGGGCCCGGGCAAATTCGTCGAGAAAGGGGCCCCGAAATTCAGATTAAGTTTACGGGTATTATTTGTGGCAACATTTTTAAGGCTGGCCTAAAAGGCTATTGGAATACTGCTTTTAGTTTTCCTTAATTTATACCACATAACTTAAGAAACGCCAGATTCATCACAGTGAAGCCACATTAAAAAAGAACTGGATTTAATACCGTATCATACAAATGTAGCCAAATATGGGACTCAGTTCCAAACGAAATAAAATACTCAACAACTTTACAAATATTCAAGAAAAACCTCCAAATTTTCATCGTTCAATTGTACTTGTGATCTTTGCAAGGAATACATTAGCAACATCTGTTATACTTAATTTACATTATATCTAGCATAGGCAGGGCTGGCGTGTTTAGATTGCTCCGGGGTTTACTAGAGGTCACCACCATAGTTAGGAATTTTGGCCGAATTCAAGAAAAAGTTTGGAATGTGACATTATAGGGATTGGGCAGAGAATGCATCTAAAATATTTACAACTAAACATCAATTTTGACTAGAGGAGGCTCCTAGGCAATTCCTGTTAGGTTTCTTTTACAATAATCCCTATGGTTCAAAGAGGTTTGATTTTGACATTACAATAGGAAGGAAGTTGGAGTTGATTTTATAGTAAACTTTAAGCGTTTAACAACGCATGACTACGAGGAACAACATTTTAACGATGAGTAATGAGTTGGAAAAGTGCAAGCGATGCGAATGTGGAGAGTCAGAATCAAAGCAGCTGACTCTAGGATAATCTGAACTGAAACAAAACAAAACTGGGCAAAAATAGAAGGAATTGGAAAAAGGTTTGAAGTACAACAAAAACAAGCAATGTCTTAAAGATGTTCTGCGAAGATTTCCTTCTCGAATGAGCATGTAGAAAAGGCTACAGCTTTAGCTTTCTCTTCCTTGCACCCTTATTTGTGGCTAAAGATGACAGTTTTTGACCAGTGAAATGTGTTCGCGTAAGCCTCCTTAAATCTCCTTAAACTTTTCAAGTAATTCTATGAAATGACGTCCCTGATGATAATTTGTTCACAATTACCGACAAACCAAGATCATAATCTCAACTTATAGCGACAAGCGCAACATTTCCGACACAAATTACTTTAAGCAAAGTTCTAAATGCAACAATAAAAAACTATGTATAGCCTGTAGAAGACAGTTCTCAGTAAGATATCTTCAAAAGTAGAGTCATTCTATTCTTTGTTTAAATGTCAAACTATGTCTACATTTCTATGAGTATAAAGCTTGTAATGCATCTTTGTCTTCCAGTTGCATATCGTCTCCTTTCCTTGTTCAGTTTACAATGGCAGACGTGTGGTGGAGCAAAAATTTTGTCCCAGCTGTCTATGCGTTACACGATTCTTGTCTGACCGAAGAACATGCAAGGAGGGGTCTGAGCCCTCCGCTGTTTTGATGTTTATTCTCAAATCTATCTGGTTAGCATTAAAGTATTCTACCTTTTTTGAAATCGATTCAAAAATCTGTCATATCCTCGCAAACATTGAAACTGAGGGCCCGATGAGAAATTTTTTCTGGTTTTGGAACTTCGATTAAGTATCGTATTATTGCATTAGGAACAGGGAGCCCTGGACCCAGAATACTGCGTGCTTACATGGGGCCCCAAATTCTGGAAAATGTCTTTTTCAGTACTTAGATACCGATTTCAGTACTCAAAGTGATATTCTTATTCATTCCGTATCTAAATATCTCGATCGCCCGGTAGACCGAACGGCCAGTCCGCCCGTGGTTATGAGGTATGTAAAATGAGGTATGATGTAAGTAATTAGATATAAGCAAAAGTAAGAGATTAAGCTCCCAAACAGTCAACCAGTCAAAAAATTAGTGTATGGCTTGCTTCTCATATATTTGTTTTCACGAAAACTTCTTTGCATCTTACCATTCACAGCCGTACGAACCCCGCCTGGGAAGGAAGCATTCTGTTAATGACCTAAACTGATTCGAAATTCCTACATACATTCAAATACTTGACAACGTCAAAGGCCGCATCAGCTGCCCAAAGTTGCAAAAAAGGCAATAAATATAGGGGATGGCACACCTTAGTATCTAATTAGTCCTTCTTGTGCGATCAAAACTAGCCTGGGCACCAAAGCCATAAAATTTTAAAACGCGGAGATAAAAGTGAGGAGCGGAGAAGCGGAGGGTCGTCTGAGACACACGAAATACAGGACAATCAAATCCTTATCCATTCCCCTACCCTGTGTACCAGAGCCACAAGATTTCTATCGAGTAAACAGAAAACCAAGTGGTAATATTTTTGTATTGCTAGCATTATCGAACAAATACTTTCAGAGACACAAATACACTGAAAGATTTTAATAGCACTGAACGTTGCAACGCCAGTGCATGTTTGTGCGAGGACTTGGCACCAGATCAATTTTAGGCCTGTTACCAGTCGATTAAATTTAAGTTTCCTACTACAGAAGAAATGACAAAAATAGATTGGAATCCTTAGAGGACTTTGTTATAGCATAGAAACTGAGCTGTAATTTTGCGAAATGCGAGTAGCGGTAAGTTTGCCGAGTAACGGACGTAGCGTGTGGGCGTGGCAAGGGTGTCTTTCTTAAGAGCATCAGACAAATAGGGGTTTTTGAAGGACTCTTTTCTAGGCACGTGTAGAGTTTCTAATAACATATACAGTACGTTGTAATCCATGCAAGCAAGGGGATATCAGGATAAAAAGGGTGAGTTTGTTACACTATGCCGATCGCTAAATTTAAGCTTTGGTTGAGCTGGAGTTATATATTGCATTAAAAGCATCGTTAAGAATCTAGTCTTTTGTTTTTTTATGGTATGTGACATGTCTTTATATGCTACCACTAGTCGTAAAAAAGCTGAGCCTGATAATATGAAAAAAGACAAGAACGTAGTAGGGGATAGATACCTGAATTTAAGGAGGATGAAAATTAAGGGCCAAAAGGACTCGAGCCGCTTCAAATTTGCGAGGGAAGTTTTTCATCTATAGAAGCGTTTTTATATACTGCTGCTTGATTGATGTTCCCAAAAGATCTTCGTTAAAAGCCGCCAGAGGAAGCTGAGTCCCCTCTAAAATAACCAAGGTGGGCTCGTGCCCTAACATTGTACAAGCATACGCTTTTAAACGAATTTGTCACAAAAAGTTCAAGTATTGCATTGTCCTACTTAATGGTGGGATTGCAAGTAAATATTTTCGTAGATCGTTCAATCCGACTTTAGTCGTTTTAATCTGGTGTAAATGCAATTAAAATGCTAAATGTGACCCTGGTATTCACTCATGGAAAGTTGACAGCCAATCAGCTCAAATTTGGATCTGCATGTTTGGATACTGATTATAACAGACGTTCTGCATGCAGGAGAACATAGCTTATAGCTTTGGAGAAAGAGTTTATCAAGAGTCCTTTATTAAATAACTACATTTAGAAATTAAGCACAGAACTTCAAAAAACGCCTTCTCAAGTTCGCTTGCACGCATGGAACCTAGCAATCGGCTTCTTTTACCCCTTGGCAGATGAGATCAAAGGTTTATAACAGTCACTTATAAGTTTTTGTAATAGCATTTTGATCGGTACTTTGAAAATGGCTTTGACAAAAACAAACATTTCACAACATACTACTAAAGCTTTCTCGACTGGCACTACTCAGAGTATAAAACATCAGAATAAGGTTCCGAAGGACCAAGATAGAAAATACTATATACCCAGTTGTGGATCAAAATAGGCCAATCAGTAAAACGCGAGCACATGACCGGTATAGTTATCCAATCAGTACCGCTACCGCCTGCCTATAGGAAAATTACCGCTGGAGTCCAAGAGAGAAGACGAACTGCTTCTGTCTACCACTACTGAATCGATCCTTTTAAGTTAGATCATCTGATGCAGAATTCTTAAATCTTTTCGTCTATTATCTGTATTAAGACACAAAATAGAAAAGCAAACTGGTTTTGCAAGTGCTTGGCCCAAGTGCGCAATTTACAAGCCATTTCACGAAACAAAAAAATTGGCTACAATGTTCTATGGGACTGCGAGACAACAGAAAACTAATCTGTTTACTAGGCATGGGAAGGTTTGCTAAAGTGACCTGTGCGAAAATTCTAGGTCGTAACTTTGATTAAATTAAACATTGTTATTATCAGTTAAATTACATTTTGGGTCCTTGCAATAATCTTAGCAGAATCCAAAGTAAAATTGGTTAGGTTCTCAATCAAATTTAAAATAGAATCAACAACGATTCTCTAAACGGTCGCTTCTCAAAACCAGTCGACTGCTTGCAACACGAGTCAGTTATTGATTGATGTGTTTGTTGAATTTCATTGCCTTGCGGTTGAGGCAAGAGAGGTCATATTCTGCAATGTTGTCCAGCAGTCAGGACCTGTGACAGTATCACAAATATTTTTTATAAAATTCCCCTACCAACCACCCCTCCCCTACCAACCAACCAGTATTACAGAAAGAATGGTTCTAAATGAAACTGAACAGTTCTAAGAAAAGAGAAAACGCGAATCAAACCTGTCTGTCGACCGAATAAAGGCAATATCTTTCTTCTAATTTCGATTTTCCGGTACTTGGCATTTCTTTGCTTTGATAGTAAAGTTTGTTTGTGATGTTCGTTGTTGTGATATGAAGTTGACGCCCCAGCTCTACTTTCATCAAAATCCAGCGAATGCTGACAGGGAGCAGATAATTGTGCTGGCAAAGGATTTCTTGTGATTGTTTACAGTACAGGTATATTCACAACTTTAGGTGGCAACGAAATCGTGTTTTTGACTGGAATCAATATGGAATGGTCATTCAAAACATTCGCTTATTAACTGCAACTATTTCTGTAATAGAATGACAAATAACTGCGTAAAGTTTAGCACTTTAGCTGTTTAAGGCGAATCCTAACACGTTAAACGACAGATAACGATCCACTTGAAGCATGCATATCACAACCGAAGATACAATTGGGAGGAGCAAAGCCAGAGAATTTTTGTTCACAGGGTAAAATGGCTAGCTCCACACCATTTACGGTACAAAAATCAAGATACACACTCTTTTTTATAAGGACAATTTTTTAAGTGCCTTAAAATCGGTTAAAAGTTAAGAACAAATTAAGAACAAGCTGAGACTGAGGTACTGCAAAATGTAATCTTAAACAAAGCTGTGAAATTTTTTTTCTCAAAAACGAGGAGTTTTCTGCCATCTAGGGGGTGAATAAAGGATGGCTCACTTTGTTGGCAAATGGGGCCTGAACACCTTTGAGCACAATAGCTAGCGAATCCACTGCTTACAGGTTTATACTTTAAAAACAAGTTAAGAACAATCATCCATCAAAGCTTTGGAAAAATTAAGAACAACCAGCTAGAATGTCAGTTTATTGGTTCTTATAAAAAGGGTGTAGAGCATTGTTAGGTCGAGTGCTCAAAATTTTTTTTATGCAAAGAGCTACTTTTTGGAAACACAAGAACATAACACGAATATGACATGAAAGAGAACACCCAGTAAGTCACAATTAGCATGACACGTGTGCGTGAGCCAAGTGTACGTGACATGCGGATTGCAAGAGAAGAAATCAGGTAGTTCTACTCCATAAAAAGGGAAAGAATCAAAACTTATGAAGGCAACCAAGGACTTGGGAGAATTCTTTTGGGAACTGTATATATAAACACAGACGTACAGTTAGGTTTTGGTGCATAGAACCTCTCAAATGCATCTATTTGGTGCACAAAATTTCCAGTTTTTAAAGGTGTGCAAAAGTTGTTGGAGAAGTCATGCCAGATTAAAGCCCCTGGCTGTTGATTTTCGCTGCGACCATGTTGATCCTCCCCAGTCATGGGATTCGAAATATTCTCAGAAAAAAAAGTAAAATTGTAAGCCTTGTGATATGGACACAAAATGAAAAGTTTGCTTTAGTCTGTAAAATTTCACTTCGAACAATTTAACAATTTGTAACTTTGAAACTGAGCTGTCTGAATTTTTTGCAAATTCAGCACAGAAATTGGTAATTCTGGCACTAAACTCTTGCTGGGAGCAACCTAAGGAACGTCATTTGTGTCTATATTACAATGCATTGCACGTTGGCGGGAAAATCAAGGAAGATTAGTCACGTTTTGGCCTAGGTACTGACTTCGCGTACATAATAAATCTTTAAGGGAATCATGCCAAACAGTCGACAATTCAGTTGTCGGAGAATTGTAGTCGCAGGTTCTTAAGAACACCGCGGCGTTTATTACAAAATCCAACTTTTGGATGCGGTGTTTATCTAAGGGCGGGATTTTGTACATAATGAAAAATTTGCCAAACAAAGAAAGATGAAAACAAACTTTAAACAATGTTTTCTTTTTCCCAAAAACAGGTAATAAAGATCGTGTGAAAAATTTTTCAAAGTTCATGAAAGATGTGTACACGTTATCGAAATTTCAAGAAATGTCAATGTCCCTGTCTCTGTCAAAGTCTTTCATGGCTTTCGAATAGCAAGCGTATAAACTATTCGTTACATCTTGTTGAAAAACCTTTGGGAGAGGGGGGAGTTGGTCTGATCAGATCGATTTCGAGCCACCGTTACGAAAAATGTTGCTTGAGAAAGTTGCTTGCCAAAATATTTCGAAATAGATAAAAAATACTAAAAAGGCTTTTCCAAGAGTCTGAAGGGCGTGGCCAAGAACATTTATTTTCGTCCACCCCAGTTTTTTCGAGCTGGCGACGCCACTGTTGTTGGTGACTTGTATTTGCTATTACCTAGCATCCGAAGATAGTTTTTGACACTGAGAAGCTTATGCTTATTGAGCAGTGTCCTTCCTCTCGATGTGATCACACCTTGTGATTCCTCTCCCCACTCTGGGGGAAAGCTTGGTCACACCAGTGACTCGAACCACGGACCCTTCTGGTTTATAGTCAGCGCCTCTAACAACTGAGTCATCTTCACAATCTACACTTTCTCCGCGATGCTGCTCGCCACCTAGAAGTTCAGTTCAGCTCAGCCATCCTCCGGTTAACGTGACTCATGTTCTTTGATTTTCCCACCAACGCGCAATGCATGACATCATGCCGCAATGCATCATGTCATATGAAATTTGAAACGCCAATCGGAGTAAAATAAAGTCATATGATAAGTTATGCCACGCAGAATGAACAAGTGGGAACATGATATTGATATGCTAGCTAAAATTTGAAAAGCCACACAAAATGTTAGACTGGGGATTTAAATGCCGTAGGATAACATAATGTCATTAGTATTTAGTTTAAGACCATGTAAGATGGGGGTGAAAGGCATGTGAAATCATTGAACACTCTACAAAAAGTAGAATTGTAATATAGGCACAAACGACGCTCCATAGCAACCACCAAATATAAATTTTGGATTATTTTGAATGGGTGAACAGAATTATATTTGCCCAGTAAAATGACCCAATATGACATTACAATCAGAATAGAGTACCGAAGTGATGACGTCATAAATATCTATTTTTAGAATTTCTGAATTTTGATCCCAGAATCTGAAATAGCGTAATAAAATACCTCTAAATATGCAAAATCAGTTAAAGGCATTACGAATTGGTTGAGATATGGCCACTTGAGCACAGGCTCTTGCCCCATCAAACCTCTGTAATTTGGTCTTGGTTCATAACTTTATGAACCAGGCCAGAATAACAGAAATCCGTTAGCAAACTTTAAATCTTCTGTTGGCCATATCTCGCTCAATTTGGAACGTATCTAGCTAATTTTGCACATTGAGAGGTATTTTATGCCGTTCTTTCAGATTATGGGATCAAATTTAAGAAATTCTAAAAATAGATTTTTGATGACGTCACACTTCGGTACTCTATAGTATTTTGGAAAGAAAAATGCCTTGTTGTTCGAAAAAATGTTTTGCCTGCTGTTGTTTTGGTAGGCCTAAATTTCATCATTAATGAAAAACTTTAAGAAAGGTAGAAGAAAGAGAGGATTTTCTGTTTTAAGATCAACTGTGAATTAGTAAAGATGAATTTTATTCAACATTACCCATTTTACTTATGCATAGGCTGGTTTAACTTAAGGATAATCTTGCAAGAGAAGGTCTGAAACAAAACTTTTGGCACCAGAAGGCACTAGAACAAATAGGCTTCCAGGGCCAACTTTATGTCCTTGATGTTTCTGTGATACACTTTCAAATTTGGATTGATATCTCCACCATGTGTTACCCCTGGGGCAACATAAAATTCTAGGAGGCGCCCTGCAGCCCGCAATCTATTGGCCATTCTTGTAGCTGCTGTGATGAAAAAATCAAATTCAACTTCCCATATGATGGTTGGTGGCATCTTTGCAAGCAGCTCATCCGGCGCCTTAGCTGGAAACAGCAATGGATCAGAATTCTTTCTCTGCTCTTCAAGGTCAGTGGCTAAGCATTCCCAAACCTTTCGCATCCCTGCAAAATTTTCCCTCTCTTCTTTGGTCATGCTGTTGGTGTCTCCAAATTCATAGTCATCTATCATGGGTATGCATGGTAAAGCCAGTTTAATTAAGTGTCCTTCGTCCTTTTGTGCAAGCATGACCATAGCAGCCATGACAATGTACCCACCACCACTGGCTCCACAAATGCTAATTCTGTCTGGATCAATACCTAAATCTGAGGCATTCTCGATTACATGTTTCACTGCACAGTAAAAATCAAGGGCATTTTTCGGGCATTTGGTCTCTGGTGCCAGTCGATAGTCCACATTGAAGACTACGATTCCGGTCTTGACTGCAATATCAGATAACCAGGGTTTGAACTCTTCCGCAGTTCCGCTTACGACCCCACCTCCATGGGCGTAAATCATCGCAGCATTCCCTTTTTTGCTGTCGTTCTGCCCTGCTAAATACATCGGAGTATGTACCAGAACAGGCACTGAATAATCGTTTCCATCTCTAGGTGGCACTTCGAAATTCGTGTGTGTACACCCTTCCACAGCTTCAACAAGACTAGGATGCTCTCCAAGCTCCGTGAACAGTTTGGTTACATAACGTCTCATGACAGAGGACATTTCTTGACAATCCAACTTCGCTGGGTTTAACAATGCTTTGTTTGACTTATCACTCGTAAATATCTGCATTGCTTTCGCATGTTCAGCCGCGACTTCTTCATCGTATATCCCAGTTAAGCAATAGTTGAAGAGATGTTTTGATTCTACTCTTGGTAGGGCAGCCATGGTGTCGGAAGAAATTGGACCTAGTTGCGTCAGCAGCGGATTTAGGGACTGCGGGCCCCGGGGCCAGAAACGTCTGTGGGGCCCTTGTTCTTTCAATTTCTATCTTTTTTCTTGGGTGTAGGACCCCTTTTGGCTACCATGAGCGAGCCTGGGGCCATGGCCCTCCTGGACCCCCCCTTAAAACCGTCACTGAGTTGCGTACGCGATCGCAAGCACAGCCAAAACCTGGAAGTACATTGGTACCTTCCAGTGATCTTCAACCACTTTTGGTTTTGGATCGATTGACTAGTTGATTGATTGATCGAGTGTTGTGATCGATCGTAATAAATTCATCGTAACGATTGATTGGTTGATTGCTTGTTATTCATGTCCATTTTCATTATCTTTTTCTTTTTAAATGCCCAGTATTTACAAATATTTCTAAGGGATTACTATTTTGAACATAGCTTCGGTAGAGCGTAGACGTGAATGAAACTCCATATCGTTGATTTTATCTTTAAATATATACAAAACGTGACTATATACAACTATAACGTAAACGTAACTTATTAGCCCATCATAAGTTTGTAGCGTGACTTTATCGTAACTTCACTACTTCAAACAACTTAACCTTACAATATAGGGCGTGAATATATAACGTAAGAAGACTGGGACGAGTAGGAATCCCCCATGATGGCTTGGGCTGCGAAATATATTGACTTCACAACAATTACATACCGAACTGTTTCTCGAAATATCCCTCATTGTACAAATTTGATACTCTATTAGCGAACAGGACCTTGACTGATAGCAGCTTCTGTGCCAGCTAAGCAAGAATTCCTGTAAAAATATAAATTATTATGTTTATTTATTATCATTGTTTAGTTATAATGATTCGGGATTATTTATTTGTTGTTAATCTATAGTTTTAATGTTTTTCTTGTACTCATTGCTGCTTCAAAATTACTTATGTATTTTTATTGCTGCTGTTGCTTGCAAGTCATTGTGTATCTTTTCATAACTTTAAAACTTTTCATAACATAAAAGCTCTAGTCTTTCCGGGATAGCCTGGCGAAATGACCTTTATTTAGCTTAATTCTTGTATACATGTAACAATAATAATGCATGATGATGATGATGATGATGATGATGATGATGATGATGATGATGATGATGATGATGATGATGATGATGATGATGATGATGATGATGATGACGAATTACGAATCTGATCTGCATGCAAAAGACCAAGATGATTATTATCATGATTGCTGCAAAGGACATACACTTATTGTTCGATAGGAATCTATTAATAAGAAACTCATGAGTGGTGCTGCTGAGTAGCTTAGAAATTTCTAGTATTGGCTGATAAATCAGGAGTGAACGTGAACCCACTTTCTCGAAGGATGCATGCCCTCTACCACATAGCCTTTTCGAATGGAAATGGCTTAATTGCTGTAATTTTAAGAGGGGTAGGGTCTTATCTTTGCTCAGGGGCGCAGTGGCTGGGGGGGGCAGGGGGGGGCAGCCGCCCCCCCCCCTGGCAAAAATTTTGTCGGATTGTCGGAAAATCCAACGTTTGTCGGAAAATTTGAAATATTAGACAAAATGTAAGGTTTTCATCGATCTTGTCTAAAAGGTCGCATATTTTTTTAAACCTGTCGTAAAATAGTGCATGATCAACGCCATGACTTAGAAGAGGAAAATTTTGTCGCGCGACGAATACGCAGAAAGAAAAAGATGTCAGGGGAAAATTGCATAGATGAATTAGAGGGAAATAGGGAATCCGTATATCATCGTGATAGTAGATACAGCTATCAGCTCAATGAATACAAGATTCACGTCTCATAAGGCAATTTTGACAGATTTTGCCTTGCTCAACCCTGAATGTTTTTAAAAAACAATTGAAAGGCAGTTCTGTGCAGTGTAATTCAAAAAGGTTGCGAAGAATTACGGCCTGGATGACGAAAAATTAAGAGATGAGTACAGCTCTTTCGCCAATGATTACCGTAAATTTTGGAAAGTTAGAGAAAAGAGCAACCCTCTCCCGGCTGCAGGAGAAAGAGAAAACTTTTCAGTTCCATTCAGTTCTTCAGTTGATGATAAGTATAACCTGCAAAGTGCCTTTCCACAGCTGGTCCTTCTTTACAAGGTTCTCGTCACTTTGCCAATAGGTTCAACAAACTATGAAAGAGCTTTTTCAAAGCTGAGGATTGTAAAAAAATCGGCTACGGTCAACGATGGGACAAGACCGCCTTTCCTCTCTGATAACAATCAACGTCGAAAGTGATATTTTACAGTCGATAGACTATGGTGACATCATCGATTTGTATGCTGCCACACCTCTTTTGAGAAAGATGCTGCTTAAGTAACAGTTTATATAAATTCAGTTAAAAGAAAACTATTCTTTTGGACGCGTTATATCTATTTAAGGTTTAGCATAAATAAATGCAAAGTAATTATGATGCGACTTAAAACTTGCCAAAAACATTTTGCTATAAACATCTATAAACACTAACTTGACAGTTTATTGTCTAGTATAGCGAGAAGACTTGAAGGGTGTAAATTTATAACTAGTTGCAGTTTTGTTCATAGCGATTTATATTTGGTAAGTTTTGTTAGAATAAAGGCTATTGTTGAACTTGAAGGTGTATAACGAACGATTCATTCGTTAACGATTTCCAGACCCATTCGTGATATTGTAGCATCAAGTGTTGTAGTATATGCAGCAAGGGTAATCTTCAAGGAATGTATTGAGAAAAAATTTGTCGGAAAAATCATAGTTTTATCGGAAAATTTTCAGCTTTGCCCCCCCAAAAAGTTAACTCCCACTGCGCCCCTGTCTTTGCTCCTTAGAAGGTAAAAGGTAGAGTATTGCGAATAATCGGTAGTAACCAATCAGTATTTCTAATTCGAACTCTTTAATTTGAAATTTTTATAATTCGAACAGAATTCTCAGCTCTCTTGAAAATAAGCCTCTCTAATTCTTATGTTTGAAAAATCAAATATTTCGTAATTCGAAAATTGTATAACCCCCTAGAAATATCGAATTACACAGATTTGATTGTATAAATATGCAACTAATCCATAGATTCAGCTCGCATTTAACCACATATTGATCACGTGTACAGGCTCTAATGGCTTCATTTCTTCACGTTAGCCAATTGTTACGTTGTTTATATTGCCTTTTCATTCTAAGGCGTTGCATTTCTGCTTTTGACAAATATTTGATAATTTGCTTCGCACTAATTATCACAGGTTATGATTCTCCTAGGTAAAATAGATTCTCTCACACCTTGATCACTATTTTAGGCTTATAGTAGAGAAACGCGCTTCGCATATAAAAAACACAACTCATTTTTTGCAACAAAATTTCGATATGCACGCTATCATCCCACTGAACTCGTTGTTGGTTACTCTAGATGTGAAATCACTACACAAAAACATTCCAAAGCTTAGCCTCGATGCCATGAAGATTGTTATGGGGAAACCACCACACTGCATATCAAGTACACCAAACAAACAAATTCAGATATCGTCAAATATATAACATGTTGTCGCACTATTGTATTGTGTCCATTCCAGGGGCGTAACTTGGCCAATAGTTTTGGGGGGGTGAAAAGGGTTTCTGCCCTGCAAAACTGAGTGGTGCCCTGCAGACCTCGTAGCAACGGTTTGTCTATAGGTTACTAGTGAAAACTTTACCAGTGTACACTGGTCTTTACCAAGGACAAACTTCTAAGCAAAAAAAACAAACTTGAAACTTCATTGCCTATGAAATTTCTATTTCTCTACGCGAGCGTAAATTGTTTTTAATATTCACTTCATTTAATGTTGGTTTGCAAAATTAAGCTAATAAACAGCTAATTGGGGGGTGGGGGGAAGTGTGTACATGATGTAGACAGCGCAACGAAATTTAACCCAGTGGGGCTAAGAGTCGAGTTTAGTGAGGTAGGAGGACCCACCATGGTTGGGTCCGACGTGAAGAAATTTTTTGAAATTATACCTTGTAAAAAGGGCTAAAAAGCATCTTTCAGACAAAAATTTAGCAAAATACTATTGTGCTAAAAGAATTGATTGTTTATTGAAAATATTATTGTTAATTGGGAAAAAACGGGAGGGGGATGTCATGCTAAAACTCTAGTGTTAGACGTTGGGGAAGGAAAGAAACGGCAACCGTTCGTTTCAGATTCCACGTAGTTGTGAATGACAGAGGAAGATGTTGTTTTGATTGGGAGAATTTTTTTTTCCTGAACAGAAATGTGCAGTTTCTTGTATCAAGAAGGCCATGTTTACACATCCAAAATAAAAAAAATTGCAATGATACAGAAAATGATTTACTGAATTAATGCAAATATACGTGAAAAATAATAAAAATATACGTGAAAAAGTTAGCAATTAGATGAAACAAAATCGGTATCTTAACGATTTATTATGTTTTTAAGTTCATGCACTGTTAAAAGATAATAGAAAAAATGATAAAAAATTCCTATCTTGACCAAAGAGAGAAGCTCTCACTCTCATAATTTTTTAATTTTAATTTTTGCGGCTCTGGTACCCAGGGTACCATTGGCTATGACTTTCGGTAAGAAATGCTTTCGCTTTGCAAATAACGGAGCTTTTCCTTACATACCTGTTCCGTTCTCTAAAATGCAATGTCAGGAAGAGAGGTTCATAACAAATACGATATTTCCATTTCAAAATTCCTAAACGGCTCTTTACGAACTTCAGAGGTGGCATTTCTGCGTGGCAATAAAGCTTTTCTTGGCGCCCTGCGAAATCTTCGATTGCCCTGCGAAATCGACAATTTTTTGGATTGGGGGGGTGTCACACCCCCCCACACCCCCCCGGTAGTTTCGCCCCTGGTCCATTCGTAACGAGTTAATTTCCTCATTGACATCGTCTTCCTCAATACTGAACGTAAGTCAGAGTTCAGTTCATCCATTCTGCTCATGAACTTTTCAATACAATCCTCTCCTATGTAACATTCTGGTTTGTGTTTCCATTTTGCATCGAGTGACTTTACGTAAATGCAGTAATTTATTGGAACATATCGTTGTTTGCCGATCACTGCGCTCTAGTAGCGGATCGTTTTGAAATGCACAAATGCTAATGGACCACTTCAGCAAAGAAGATGCTTCAGGCCAAAGTGGCGCAAACGCATCTTTCAAGCATCTCGGGGTTTCGGGGCTGCGCGAGTTGCAAAGGCGAAATTAAATGAATAGAAAAACTGAATAGAAAAAAGAAGTGACTGTTGCAGAGAAAAATCGAATTCGTCGGCCACGACGGTCGAACCAATGACACTAATCCCTATGGTCTTCTTAGTAGCTCTGAACATTGCTGGCAGCAGCTAACATAGTTCGGTTAGCCCATAAGCACTTAATGGACTTCATATTATTTATCTATACGCATTATTCCATTATTTTAAAACCAAAGGCTTTGCTAGTTTTTCAGCAGCTAAAAAAACAATTGAGAACACGATTTTTGCTAAAATTATTGGTGCAGACAGCTAAAGCAAATAAAGATGTGTAATTGGACTGTCTCTTACCATCCTGTGTAAACAATTTGAGTTTCTTACAAAAAGTTTGTAACAAAGAGTCATCATGTATACAGACAAGAGTTTCATGAAAAGAAAATCTCACTATTTCTAACAGAAAAATAAGCTCTAATCAGGGGCGGATCTAGAAATTATTCTGAGGGGTGCTAAAACGTAAAGCTTGGTAACCAAGGGTGTTGCTATGCACAAACTCCGTACCCCCTGCTAATAAGCCATAATGAAATGAAAGTCTTCCATAAACTAAAAAGCCTGGATGCCGCGATTGATATAGTAATTTTTTGCTACACTTTGATCAGAACTTGGAACTTTGGCTTCAGCTTTTATGCCAAACGCAATTTGCAGCTCTCCCCCTCATATTCACTTAGGGTACAAAAGTATAGAAACTGTAGTCAAATATGATATCATTGCCCGCAGTGGCAAAAGGCCCGAGCCCACAAATTTCCAAAGCAAAGTTTAATTTTTGACTCTTTGCAGCCATTTATTAGAACTTAATCATGGCTGGTGGAATGAAGCCCTTGAACATGAAGTGCAGTGCACGTCATTAGAGACAATAGAACAATAGAAAAAAGTCGGACAAAAGTTGAACACAGGGATTCAAACACAGCATGCATGGCATGCATCGACATATGATACCAAACCAAACAAATGAGGCCCTGAACGTTTCGCTAACAAATGGGCCTGCCGTTTTGAGTATTTTTATGAATTTGAAATCTTTAGAGAAAAAAGTATTCGTAGGAATATAAGCAGGAATAAGAAGAAAACCCCTTTTGGTCAAGAATAGTAAGGGCAAGTTTTTGAGATGTTTTGTATGTAGTTCTTGAATGATTAACAAAAGAATAACAAGGGCTCGGGCAAGCTTTATCCTCTGAATATAAATCATACCTCATGGTCTATGAATAAGACGTGAAACACGGAGTTGAAACTTGAAACCGTTCTGTTATATAAACCAAAGCGTTTACAAGTTCTGCCGTTACAGCATCGAGCACCAGGTAAAGATCGTCAAAAGACCTACGAAAACATATTGCAAATTTGCACTTCACCTAAGCATTCGTCGCGTGCTGTATCATAATTCAACTCCCCCTGGTCAACCTCAACTCCCCCTGTTCAAGCTTAACTCCCCCTGGTCATAAAACCACTATACATTTGACTGTAGATTGAAGCGAAGAAACTCCCCCTGGTTTGGTCGGTATTCTTTGATGTTTTGGATTTTGAAATCCATGGGTTCTCGCGCCAAAGTTTAGAACCCCTCGACCTGGCACCGTGATTGGCTAGATTCACTTCCACGGGTGCAGAAAATCGTATAATTTACAGGCCACGGGTTCCTCAAGTGGCTGGTTATAAGAGGAGACAATGCTTTCCGAGTCTGTAGAATGCTATACAGTACAACCAGGGGGAGTTTGATAACACTTCAATGCATGGACTGAAATAACAATGTTGAACAGTTGTGAGACGGGGCATTGAAGCGGATATAACAATTTCAGGAGATGTGCATACTTCTCGGTAAAAGAGATAATAAATGGTTTAAATAATTATAAACAAAATTGCGATAGAATAAGCTTTAATCCCCAAAAAGTTTTTCCTCAAATCTGAGGGGTGCTCGAGCCCCTTTCGCACCCCTCTGGATCCGCCCCTGCTAATTGTAAGAAAACCCAGTTAAACTGCGAAAACAATTTATACAGATAAAACTATCAAATCAAATTTTCATAAAGTTCACATTCATAATTATTGATAGAGAAATTTGCTGAAATTCTAAACCACATAATTTATTTAGAAATATTATCTTATTATACATAAACTCGTCATTTGAACAATATTAAAATGAAAAATTAATAGATCACATAATTAATTCATAGCTTTGTTATAGAAACAGTGTAAAAAACATGTTAATAAACAAACTATACAGCATATGGTATCCTATCATTCTCTGCTGAAAGTGAATCTGATAGCACATCCATTTCTTCATCTTTGTGAAGGCACAGGCTCTTCAGTAGGTTATGCAGTTTTCTTATCAAACGTGCCAGTGGCAATATAAGATACACAGCAGCAATTGCCAGAAAATATCCACCATACACTATAAACTGAGCAATAAGAAACAATTTTAAGACATATTTCTTCAAGAGATGATACAACTTGGTGTCATTCATTGATCCTCAAAACCTTGCAGGAAGAGGGCTAACACTCCCATATGCCCTACAGTATATGCACCAAAACACCATTCAAACAAATCATTGTCTTTGCACACGCCAAAAGACCAGTAACAATAGTTTCTTCAAAAATCAGACAACTCAACAGCTTTTCAAGAGGTCAACCAAGCAAAATATTGAGAACACAAAAATACTCTTTTTTTCTAGAAATCTACAAATCTTTATATTTACCTGTTCTCTTATTTTCAAGTTGAGTCCTTTCTCATCTGCAACCACTATAGTCATGATTGACTGCAATGCCAAAGCAACAAAGGTGTTCCAGCCAAATATCAAAGCAAATGCATGCTCCCCAACATTCAATGCAACCTGAAAGCTGTCAAAAAGCAAAGATCTATCCTGCACTCTGTTGCATGATTGTATTTAATTATGAAGAAAAAAAAGGAAAAATTGATTTCCCCTTTTGGTAAAATACAATAAAAAGGCAGGCAAAAAAGGTGATCTAGGTTGTGAAAATGCTTCATCACTCTTACAAGAAATGTTCTTTACGGATTTATCATTGTTCTACCATAGCAGCTTATCTCCATGAATTCAAATTGTTCGTGAATAGAATCGAAATCCTGCTGTAGAAAAAACATGAGTCAAATAACTATCAAATTTACATCACATTTTGGCCTAACATTATCAGCAAAAGAGCATGGCACGTGGAGATTATAATGAAAAAATTTTTGTAGTCTAAAGTTTCATTGGGTAGGACATAGCTTTGATACAGTGTGTTTTATGCTGGCTTGGACCTCTTGGATGGGCAGCTGAAAATCTGTTTCAATGCTTTTGCCAATTATACCATCATTATCATCATATCTTTTTCTTTATTTGTTAAAAGAGGCAATTTCATCCTTTCTTACTGCTGTAATGTCTTTAAATATTTTATTTCCCTTTAAATCATCCCCTAAAAATTCTGGTTAAAATTTGATTTGATCAAAATATCTCTATCATTCCTACTTTTTGGATGTCTTCTTATTGCCACAATGCTATTGAAGAATTATTTTCAAGCTTAAAGAGGTTATGTCAGTTTTTATGATCCAAACATCCATTTAATGATTTGATTTAGTGCTAACAAGCTTATGAAAGGTTAGTTTCAGGACGCTGAGTAGCTATGCTTATGAGGCAGCATCCTTGTCTTTTTCTTCATGAAACAACACCTTTGCAGTGATTCCTAGGCCTGGAATTGCAGAGAATTGATGATTTCATCTAAGTTCACGTTTTGGCAAGCAAGTGACTCAAAAAACAGACCCTTTCACCTACAGCCAGCAACCCCTGGTTGGAAAACATGTTTAATTTTGCCAACGTGTCATTGCGACCAATGGCACATTATCAACTGCAAGCAATGATGCCCATTCTATATATAACTATGGTATAATATAATGACTTCCTTGACATTTTGGGTCACTAGAGGTCCGAGGTGCGAGCAAAAGAAGTCCAGTATTGCTGCAAGCATATGCAAACTCTCCAGCCTGGCCAACAGCTGAGCTTTAAATTTTAACTGTCTGTTCCCATTGAGTATGGCAAAACTTGTTCAGCACAAGTTGGTTGTAATTTTGCCCCTCTAAATCCGGTGTGCAATCCCCTACTACTTCAATGCAGTTTACAAAACAGTATAAAAAACAAATTTTTTGAGAAATGGGCAACTGCCCCTCTGCCTCCTACTATGTCTGGTCATATTTGAATGTGTAAGGATGATAAAAAGGCTTGTTTTCATGTAGAAGTGCAAATGTTAAATTTTGATTATAAGACATTTACCTTGCAATTGTGATCAGAAATGTATAAGACATCCTGTAGGCAACATATGTAGCATAAGCAATCCAAATGTTCCCAGACTTGGCCATAATAAACAAAAGAATTGCATCTACCATTGACAGTCCACCAAGAAGAACCTCTCCAACAACACCCCATCTAATACCAACAAATGAAAGTGTAAGAGCTACAGCTGCCCCACCCAGTGTCCCTGCAGCTTCAACTCCACCATTTAGCGTATCACTGTTTTCAGCACCTTGGATCTCTTCCCATAGATTTTGAATATAATTACCAATTTGCAAGTATCCACACATAGCCAAAGCCCACCAAACAGACCACTGGAGAAGAGTGAGGTTTGAATATGACTTTTTGAACGCAGTAAACATGCTCAGAATATTTGTGCTCCATCTTGAAATGCAGGTTCGCTTTCCATTCTGACTTTCCTCTCTGTCACTATTAAGTAAGAACACATTGCCATCTGATTTTGGCATTGGCAACAGCAATGACAAAACAAAGGCAATTATAACTGATCCTAAGGATATATAGTTCAAGACAAGGTAATTAGTTAACTTTAGCGAGATCAACAGCTGTCCAAGAAACCCGGCCATAAATCTTCCCAGTAGAACTGCTCCTCTCAGGTAACTTGTCACTTTTTGGTAGTGTTCTGTTGGTACAAGTGCATAAATGTACGAGTAATAGGCAATCTCTGTACCACTTGCTATTCCATATGCCATTTGCATGAACTGCATAGCAAGCACGTCATTTCCCCATATTAACAGAATTCTAGTAGTTAAATATGCTAGGCCCTCCGTTATAATCAAAGGTTTGTATCTTAGAGCGTCTGTGACAAGGAAAACGACGAACAACACAACAAGGTACGAATAAGTCCATATCGGATAGACTTCACTAGAGAGCTCTCCAAGTTTTAAATGTTTATAAGAGCTGTTAAGGTAAGGCGTTAAGAATGGCTCAGAAGGCTTCAATTCTTTGAAAAATCCGTACGAGCAAATAAGGCCGGTGGTGAGTCTCCAACTTCCATCCATTTTTACCCAAGACACTCACACTTTACAACAACAACAGCAACAACGGCAACAACAACAACAACAACAACATAAAAATTAGCTGCTCCGACCTCCTGGTCCACCGCAACTGTCTCTATCCGCATCCGCAAAGAGCGTGTGGAGTGATTCTGCACCAAACATTTCTGAGCATACGTTCTTTGATGATGTGAAGCGCTCATTTCTTATCTACGTAGCCCGCAGAAGTGGAGAGAGCCGCAGAAGTGGAGAGAGCTGCCTTGAGCCCCCTTCAAATATTTCCAAAATGTACTTAAAACGCATACAAAAACAACCCTGTTCTTTTTTCATCATTTAAACCCCCTAACAACGTTTTACCCCCCTCAATTTGTAATATGCTCCGTGGTCCTATCATCTCTATGTATAGCAGTTATAGGATGTAATGTAAGTTTACAGTAAAAACACTGTAAACGCATTTTTTAATAAAAAACCTAGTTCAAAATCTTGTCTCAAAGTTCTTTTTTTTCGGACCTTTAATGAACAATTGTAGTAGCAAAGTTTCTTAAAAGTCCCTCCATTCTAACTGCACATCTAGTGCGATGAAGGTAGTACAGACGAAAGAAAACTTCGAAAATCTTAATTTTGCTTCAAATTATCGCTAGACAGAAAATAATGCCAAAAGCACAGACGGCAAAAAGAAGTTCAACGTATATAAAAGTACACTGTCATTCAAAGAGTAGTTTATCTATTCCATTGATATCATCTGATGAAATGCAGTCTTACAATTCTTGATTGCTCGCAGTGATAATAATATCTAAAATCAAAAAGTTTCTCAAGGACTTTTTTTTTCGGCCTTCTAGATGTAGGTTTCTGTTAAAGTGGTTTCTTATAAAAGTGTGTAAACCAAGAAGGATATTCGAGGAAAGAACGGAAAATGTTGTTTCAATATCTGTTCTATACACGAGTCAAAAACTCACAGAGCCTTTAGAAGCCTGCCGTGTACTTAATTGTTGAGCTAAAATTTTGAAAAAATGTGTTAAGACAGTACAGAGTCAAACACAAATGTTAATGCGAGGAGCTTCAACTCATAACATTCTCATGATTTAAGGACATTTTAAATATTGCGTATTAAATATGAAAGCTCTGCCAATTTTTGTTAAGGACAAATGTGTCGGGTATGTACTTCATAAAGAAATTTTAAGCAGTGAATGCGTAATAGTGAGTCGAGGGAAGAAAAGTGTTACGTAATGAGATTTGATATCTTGTTTTGAAGAATGTGTAATACCAGCTCTAGATAGGGAGGGTACGTACAGGGAGTCAGCTTTTAAAAAACACTCCATACTAGCTTGGAACGTTTGCTTGATTATGTCGCCGAGATTATGGACGTGCTAAAAGCAAAAGCTTCAAAACAAATCCTGTTACTAGAAAACTAGAAAACTAGAAAGGTACTAGAAAAGAATCGACCTTCGCCCCTAGATTGTTATCCTCTTTTTTGTACAATTTCAGTTTATGTATTTAAGGAGAGCAGATTAATTATGAAGTTATGTTGTTTGAAAAATTACCTGCCTCTAGCTGCAAAACGTGAAACGTGATTAAGACTATCGTCAGTACTACCCCATCACCATTGTCTTTGGGTGGCTTAACTAGATAGAAATGAATTCAAATGGCATTGAGAGGGATTCACAGTTAACAGTAAAATTTGATTGTATGCATAGCTTCTAATTGCATAATGATTTCGCAAACTATCATGGAGAATTTAGCATCAAAAAAAGAAGGAATGTTTAATGAATTTATTATTTACACCTGATAAGGATAGAATCAGCAATTTGTTTAAAAAAGTAGCAAGAATGTGTTAAAATCTTCAGTTTGTCTTCAACCAAAAGAAGTGTCAATTCTACGTCTTCAACCATAAGTTAAGGATACATGTTGCAAAGATTTTGCGGGAACCTGGCCTTCAAAAGGGCGGGGCGGGAGGAAGATGATTCTAGGTCAAAAGAAGTAGAAATTTCAATCAGATTCATTTTTTGGTTATGAATGCATACAAATTACTTGTTAATATAATAACTTAGTACACACTATTTAGGAAACACCCCTGCACAATAAATGGAATTTCCCTTTTAAGTTGAATTTAAGAAGCTCGTGAACAGGGATGTAAATTATGTTGAGGAAATAAGAAGGACTGCTTAGGGCCTAGTAGACACTGGATACTCACCCAGAAGCTGGTCACGTGGCAGCATATTGCACGTGTCTCTGGTTACAGTATTTAATGTGAAAATAAGTTTCATTCAGCTTTAACACGAAAAACAGTAAGAAGGCGCTTAAATGACGTGGCTCTAAACTTCATCCGAAAAACAATTTCCACTAGGAGCTCAAAAGTGAGCCAACAAATGGATTTGGATTAATTAAACCAAGTCTACAGACATTCTTTACAGCAAAGCTCAACAACATATTTGTAGGATGAGCTAAATTGAACTTTTGCAAAAAACCATTTCATATTCTAAGTAACTAATTACATCCCTGTTCACTCGTTTTCCCCATTTAAAAACTGTTACAGTCACTCAATTTACGTTTCAAAAAAATAGGCGATCCTAGCCTACTACCAAAGCAAAGAATGAAAATGCTTTTGTACATCAAAGTAAGAGTTGCAGGACGTATTCTACATAAGGGATTTCACCAATGATTGAAAAAGCCTTGATTAGGTTTTGGGTTAAACGTCAAACTGGACTTGATTAGATTTTGGCTTTGTTGCCTAATAACTTAAATGATAGCTTTTATAATTCGCTTCAAAATCCCATTGAACCATTAAAGCCATACCCACAACACTGGTCATTACCAGTTCCTAGACTCATAAGCCATTCTCGGCATTTCTCGTTTTAAAAAAAAATACAAAAAAATATTCGATATATACTGGTGTTTATTGAATGCTGAAATTGTCTTCCATTAAGCCAAAGGGTTCGCGATACCGTCATCTGTACTTCTAGGTGAAGAATACGTGGAGCTTTGGCCTGGGGTTTCTGGAGCCACGTCATCGACTCTGTAATTGTGAATAACTTGGCCAGACCCAGAAGATGATCTTGATCGCAGCGCAAGCTGGGAATACGAATAAAACTCGATGACAAGCAGATTCCAATCCGATGCAAGAAAAAATCAACATAAGAACAAATGACTAGACAAATTCTAAATATTCAAAATCTTTATCATATGCAATGGCTCAAGGTAGATTGGAAGCCATAGCCAATATTACATAATTATGAAAGAAACACACCTGATGACAAAATCAAGGTGAAGACCGGTGAAGAAAAAGGATACAAAGGGAACCTTTCTAATCACTAACTCAATGTCCAATCTAATCTTATTCAAATATACACCAAAGGCACGACATCTCGAAAAGACATTTCTATAGCTGTAAAAATAATCAAATCCATCATAGCAAAGCAAGTTTAATAATTTCAAAGCCGTTATCACTCATTTGAAACCACTGGCTTTCAATGAAATATTAAATTAATTTAAACACCAGCAGCCATAAAATTTTTGTTAGCTCAGTTATTAGGATCCTATTCATCCACAGTGTTAGAGGAATATCCGAAGGATTATTTGGAAACAAACAAAACCAGCGTATCACACACAGAGAAAACCAAAGATATCCAAATTAAACTGGAAAAATTTGCGTGTTGGGCGAATGGGTCAACCAAGAATATGATTAAGATGATGGATACACGAAATAGAAAATTACCTTTATCTCTGTCCATGTGAGGCGCCTCCATGTTTCTTGGTCAATCGCAAATGCAATCGCATTGCAGGCTCCTATTGTTGAAAGGAAGAGGAAAATAGCTACAGTTATTTATGGATCATTTTTAAACTAAATTGACGTTACTATGAAGAATATGTAAATCTGAGGCAAAACTCCATGATCTGGAATGCATTTTCGTAGTAAACAGCAATATACGTTGAATGCAATTCATCACTTTTGCCCGGTGAGCCAGACTCTTGCCTAGGCTTGTCCTGACCCACAAATCATTTAGCATACTAGGCCAAAGGAGCTCTTGCTCCTTTTGATGTCATGCAGAAATATTTCAAACATTTTGAAATCAAGTATTCGTAAGTATAACAGTATTAAATTTAACACCATGATATCCCAAAGTCGCTTGATTTCGCAAAACATGCATAAGGATAGGACATTTATATAGATTATAGTACTGATTTTGGGTTTTATTATGCAAAATGCTAGTAATCTCTAGCAAAAAGAGTACAGAGAAATTTTAACGGCATGATATCTGAATACGAGCGAACAGGTTGCTGATTCTAATGTGACAAACAAAGTCACTAAAATTGCCTTTTAAATAAACTGGTCAAATGAATTCTCGGATGAGCCAGGGCTACACCTATTTCGAATGATATGTTAAGAAAATGTAACAAAACACTAACAATTCCAAGCAAGTTTCGATTTAAAGTAGATGTGATTTTCTTTACCTTGCAGAGGGCCAAAGATGACGGTTAAAACGAGCAAAGGATAACTGGAATGGCCATTTCTATGGATGGCATTATGAATTCTATAATAAAAGAATGTGAAGTTGTTGGTAACGATTATTCACAAAACATCAATTTTTAAACAATTGTATGGTTTGAAAGTAAAGTACAGTACAAAAATAGCAAACTATGGACAGCTTTGAAACTTCAATTGCAAAGGTCCAAATTGAAAACAATAAAAAAAAAGGCTGAGTAATTCTGACATTAAACTCATCCTAGATGGAAGAAGAAAATAGTACTGGAAGACGAAACAATTTTCATTCTCATATACAGCACGACCTAAGCAATGGATGGTTGTTGAACCATTAGATGAGTATTCCGCATAATCAAAACGAGGCAATAGACATGTCTCGAGTACTTATAGGGTAAACAATGCTGCAAATAATACAATTATGCCACAAATAAGAACAATAATAAACCACATCTATACAGAATAACTTTTCAGTAAAGATTGTTACTGCTATTACAAAGGGTCCTATAAACTCAAATCAAGACAACGAGAAACAAATCCAGCACTTTTTTTCTACAATCCACCAAACTGAAAAAAATGACAGATAGGCAAAGAACACCAAATAATTTTACCTGAAGATAAGTGGGCATATGCTCAAAACCAAATAAATGATGGGATAGGCCACCAAGCGTTTAACTTCCTCTTTCAAAAGTTTCTGTGGTCAAAGCAGAGATATATTTTAGTAATCACAGTCATTGATTCAATTGGGAACTGAAAATAACAGCTAATGGCTCCCTAATGTACCTGGCAGTCCGTGAAATTGGTGCACTGCAAAAAATCAATCAAGGAACTGTGGAGCACATTTGAACAGGAAACGGAGGACTGGAGAGGAATTATTCAATAGAAAGAAAGGTAAGATCAAATTTAAAGCCACATGAGATCTGTAAGTATCACAGTTGTCATATCAAAAGTCTTGGGGCTGGAATTTGTAGATATATCTAGATCATAAAAGTGTATGAATAATTTAAGTGCAACAACTCTAAGCCTCACCCCATGGGTCCTAGAATCTCTTTGTCAGAATATTGTCATACTATCAATCAGAATATTGTCACACTATCAAAAGAGTTTTTGCAAGAATCACTAGTGAATAAAATTAGGTTTGATTCAGCAAGAAGTATCAATATCAGAAAACAAAACCTCTTGCCCTGCATAAAAGATACTTACCCTATCTGTTTCATGCTCTTGGCTAAACGTACCCTCCCACTCAGCCGCCTACAAAAAGGCACTTGATTTCTAAATATTGTTGTAAAAAATACTGTTCAGAGCCAAAAAATGTTAACAGTTCAGACAGTACAACGAGGTTTGAAGAATTAACATGGGCATTTTGAGGCTTTTGTGTCCCATTAGCAAGATGAAGAAATAAGTTACACTGAAGCCAACAAAATATGCTTTTGTCATTCAAAGGCTCAAATAATTGAGTGGCACTGTAACATTATACAAAATCGCTAAAAACTTGCTTTGGATAGTTGATGTTATGTTATTGGACTTACTTTGTAAGAAAACATTCTAACATGTTTGAAGGCCCAAGTTAAAAAAACAGGGTGAAATAGGACAGAGCTTAAAAAATACACTTACATAAAACTCAAAATTTTACCCTTGAACAAAATTATGATTAGAAATATTTTCACTGTACTGTTTTCGTAAAGCAAGTATCAACATTAATATATTGTACATATTTGGTTATTATCATATACATCTAATAGCATATAATATATTATTTACCTCTTTGTAAACCTTCCAGACAATGTAAGAATTGGTAAAAACCATTCCAATGATCAGAATAAATAATGGAACATACCAGCTGTAAGGAATGAAGCAAATTAGCAGGTAACATATGTCCAGGGGGGAAGAAATAGCATAGAATAAAAAGATCATATTTCTGAGAATAAAAGCAACCCTAAAAAATACAGCAGTAAGAAGTAGGAGAAATGAGTGAATCTCAATCTTTAATACTAGCTTAAAAGTACAGCTTTGATTCACAAAAATTATAAAATATAAAACATATCTCATATCAAAAGGCAAAACTAACATTTAAATAACTTAAGTGTTACTTCAAAAAAGACATCAAAAAGGCTTTAGTTTTGACCATGAGTGCAACTGGCAAAGTCATTAAAAAGTAACAAAGTTACTAAGTTACAATATGTCAATTGATGCATGCATCTTATTACCCTGATATGATGAAAAATATTGAGTGCTACTTACACCCCAAATCTCCAGGCATAACTGTTATTATCAATCCAACTAAAATTGATGACAAATGATACATATTACTAACAAAGACAAACAATAAAATAAATTGAGGGTATCGAACGTCTAAAGCTTCTAAAATAGCAGTTTTGTTCACAGAAAGTACATTAAAACCAAACATTTAGAAAGCACAAATTTCAGAAAGAACTTTTTCAGACAAAAAATTTTCAACCATTTTTCACGATTTCAAATTTCAGAGGATTTTAAAGAAAATTTCAGACAAAAAACACTTATTACATTTGAAATACTACATTTCGCCTCACTAAGCTTACTGAAGTCACTAAGCTCACTTCACTTTATTCAATACAAAGTGTTTTCGAAGGGGTTTTCATTAGTAATACTCATTTTCTCATTGGGGTTTATGACTGCCTTACAAAAAGCTTTCACAATGATCCTAAGACTGCTGTGAAGTAGGTGAAATAGAGCTAGATGAAGGAAATGAACCAATCAAAGATAGAATTGTTGACTTCGATGAAAGTATGACAGAAGATGATATAATAATTGTTGAGGAAGATGAGGATGTTTTGTGATTGCTTAATGAGTTTAGCTCACAAAATATGGTACTGTTTCACTTAGTAGCTAGATCTTACAACAAATTCCCTTTATATATGCTATTTAAATGCTTTTGAGTAAGACACTTCATTTTCAAAAAGTGAAACTTTTCGGGGGCTTTATTTAGGAAAAAATTCTTAAAGTAAAAATTTTGATGCACCTTTTGTCTGAAGATAAAAGCCACTGAAATATTTTACATTTAATGTACCATACTCGAGATGATTAATTACAATCGAAGTAATTGAATCCACTGTAAGCTGGTTTTGAATCAGACAATAAAGGTTCATAGAATTGAAAAACTTATTGAAAATATATATCCAGAAATCCAAACGCTTTTTATTGTTCTCCTATTGGCCTATCTAGAAGAAAAAACATACCACCAGACTCCCGCAGGTCCGTAATGATCACCAACAAAAGGAAGGACTGCCCAGAACAGTGGAATTCCCCAGCTGACAAAATGGTAGAACCTACAAAAACAAAAATTGAATGACTATGATAAAAATAATAATTTTGAAAAACTTTTACCAATATCTTTTTTTGTCGTGGTACTGGTTATAACTGACATTTAACTATTGTTTGCTAAAGTGACATAAATTTGAAAAAAAACCTGCTTCAGTAAGATACTTCAAGGCACAAGTAGAAGCTTTCATATAGAATCATAAAGATACGCTCCCACTAAAACTAATTCAGAAGAAATTTTACACAGAATAGAAGATGTTTTTCTCAATGTTTCTAGGTACTAAGCAAAATCAATGTGTTAGTATTTTTCACATCTACCATTAGTATTAAACATTTATCACTTCAGGCTTTCGTCGGAAAGGCGTGCGATCGCACGCGCACGCCCTGGCGCACGCCCTGGCGCACGCCTGCTGCTTTCCAGGAGTGCAAAACATCGCACGCCTTCTTTTATTATCGGAGCAAAATTCATAATTATTGGTTTTGTGGGTTTTTGAGATGAGTTAATAAATTGATCCCTCCTTGGTACTATTACTTCATGCCACTTCAAAAAGGCTTAACGCCTTTTCAGGATTGCCGATTAAATATAAAATTTTGAAATAATCATAGAACTAATCTACAGTGGAATCCCGATATTATGAAACCTGACCTGGTTACAAGTATAACTAATTTTCCGGCATGACAAAAAATGTCTGGCCCCTTGAACTCTACCTCTGCACAACTCTCGTTATTCTCGTTATAACGAAACTAATTTAGTCTCTTCATCATAATTTTCCTCAATATGACGAACTTTTCCAAAACCTTTACCGTTATTTTGGTCTACTTATTCCCGGTGTATATTTATAACTATTTCTCGGTGGAGTCATTATTGTCAGCGACAAAACATACATTGGCAAACATGCACTTTTAATGATGCAAAAAAGGAGAAGAATTTGTGCAAACGTTTACACTTTTTCAAGGCTTTAAGGCATTTCATTGAACAAATACAAACACAGAAGACTATAACAGACATTTTTGTCCCCGAATTTTAAGAGGAACATTAAGTGTTTTGAACAAGACTTTCTTTTTTTATGGCTAATGTACGAAAGTAGCCGCTTATGCGATAAAAAGGAGCCGATTTGCCAATGATGCGGAAAAAAACAACAGAGGATTTGCTGGATTTCGCTACCCCCTACAGCCCCCTCTTTAGACATCGCTATGCTTTAAATCTAGATTTTAGCAACATTTGATTTAATGAAAATTGGGCCATAATTATCTTTTATGCATCTGGCCAGTGACGTACACAAAATAGCTGTCATGTTTGATAACAAAGGGCTCTCGATGCACTGATTTACACGAAAAAACTGCCATTACAACCAGATGAACGCCAAAGCATCAATGATTCTGCTAAGGATTCATAATTGAAGCTAATGAAAACTGCTTACAACATGGCAAACATATTTCTATTTTTGTAGTGCCGTTTTTTTGGATATATTAAATAAGCTCAGTTTATACTTGTTTAGAAAATTGCTCAATTGCTAAAATTTAAGTAGTCATGGTAAGAATTCAGCGAAGTAAATTTCATAGAAATTTTTGCTGTCATCATTTTTGTGTTGGCCATTTCTCCGTAGATCTACCATAATTACCAAAATGTTTTGTGAAAAAATGTCACACGCCATCACACGCCTGGATGTTTTCAGGGGTGCGGTGGTTAGCACGCCTGCTATATTTTTCCCACGAAAGCCTGCACTTCATCATCATCATCACTAAATCTTCATTAACTTAGCTTACATAACACTGTTAGCAACAGAGCTCCAGGTCTTTCTGTTGGAACATAGAGTTTCAAGCATTTTAATTTTATCTTCCAAACTTTCAGTCAGGTTGTGTATATCTGCATTTTCATTGAGAACATTTATTACTCTGATAAGCTATGTGGTTTGAGGTCTTCCTGTTGATTTCCTCACAGGTTTTTGAAAATGGGTCACAGCTTTTATAGAGTGGTTTCAGATTGTAGCATCATAAGATGACCCAGTAAAGATAGGTTTTTTTAGGATGACAATGCTCTAAGGTCTTGTATTGGTGCATTGATTGAGTCTTTCATTTGAGATTTTTGAGCAGTGGAGGTTTCTGACTTGTTTATATCTGAAAGGTGACAATGGTATTTTCCAGGGTTTTTGTTAGGGCTCAGATTGACACCTTCCCTTTGTCATCATTTTCTTTGCTGATTTGAAACTTCTCAGGAAAAACTAAATATAATGTTCACTGGGCAACACTGCGAAGAATTGATTACATTTCTTACTTGAGCTCATTTTCCGATTTTAATGGTAAATATCTATTGTGGTAAAAATATTTCTGCAAGCTATGAAAATTTATGGGACTTCCCAGGTTCTGCTATTTTCTGCAGCCTTTCATATAGAAGCATAAATGCTCGCACTAAAACCATTCAGTCACCAGCAGTAGATAGACACAATCTCATTAAAGAGCTATACTTACTTTTCAAATCCTTTTTTGTACATCCTCTTAACGGCCAACAACCACAAATTGAATGAAATACAACATACCCAGCACAATACTGACCAATCTGAAAAAAGCAAAAAAGGGATATTCTAATCAAGAATGTTATATTCAAAATAACATAAATACTACACAAAAGCATGGCAAACAAAATTTTATTTGTTTGCAATTATACATGATTGAAACTATCCAGAATTTATTCACACATTAGATAAACGTTCAGAGCTGATGACAGGAGAAAACATCTACACCCTAATTTCAAGTCTTGTCTGTATGTAATACCTTGTCAGACTAAAGAAATCTTATCTGTTTCCAATTAATCATGTTTTAAAACAACTAGCTAGCATTTATGACCAATTGAATAATATAAAATACATACCAAAATATGACATCAAGAAAGCTTGTGCCTCACAAAGCTTCCCATCTGGATAGATGTCACCCTAAAAAGCAAAGGAAATGATAACAATAGGTGCAGAATGAGCTTCAATAGCTTTCAGCTTTCAACATAACTTGATCACACAGCAGTTACTGAAAAATCTATTTTATCCACAGAAAGTTGCACAACTGAGATGGGAAAACCAACAGATCTTATCCTGTAATTTTTGTATGAATTTTCACAAAAAAATTCCCCATGTGGTGTACGGCTTTGAAAAATTATGATGCAAGCTCAAATTACTTATTCCCAAGGTTACAATTATAGCTGTGCTCAAAGTAACACTATTTTACCTATGCAGAAAGATTCTTTCTCAAAATTTATGTCCCTAACAAGAGGCATGGGAGATTCTAAGATTAAAAACAAAAATTCACCTTCACTGAAATTGGATATATCGGTTCTAGCTCACAAAAGGGCTCTAAACAAAAGTAAAATTGAGTTGAGAAGAAATCAAAGAATGATGATATTCAATTGTTTACATTCCTTACAAGTTGGTTGTGTTGTACTAGAAGCAACATACCATAATGTAAGATATACTGTCCAAGAGGGCTGCAATACCCAAGGAAAGTATCATTCTCTAAAATTAAAAATGGAAAGTCAATGAAAATGTTAAGATGCAGCATTTAAAGATCGTATTAACTTTATAACTATAAAAAACTCTACAGGCACCTGTATCACTACTAATTACTCCAATATCATGGTGTCCCGATGAAGAAAGTTCAAATAAGTTCATTTGCCCTTCTAGTAGGTATTCTAATTCATTGCAATTTTGTTACTAAACATGTTGCCTACTAAATGAATTTGCTTCAATGTGTTTTAAAGGCTTTCAGTGAGAAAATCCATGGCCTCACTTGCTTGTTTGCAGACCAAAACACCCAGAGATCAATAAAATTATTCAGTAGAATTCAAATGAAATACATGCATCATTTATTGATAGAACTGGCATTAAATTATGTGGCAGTAAATATGCTAAGACCATTATATGCTTTGAAGTGTCATATAAATTTTCCTCCACTGACAACACTACTGGATAAAAACTTTACATTCTACCTTGCAACCAAACTCAGTATGTTTGTTTTCTAACTTGAATGAATTGGGAGCCTCTAGTTGCAGTCAAGACCACAAATTGTTGAGCTTAAATACTCACTATTTGAAGTGTGCTTTTAATCATACCTGTTAATTTCAAGTTTAAAACAAACTCATACACTTCCTTCACAAAAGTATTGCACCACCTCAAAGGAGGTTAGATGGAATAAGAATAATTAAAAGCTATTAAATTGGTTGTGTTTTTAGTGGCAAATAGGAGTGGGTTGGAAGTGAAACAACCACCAATCAAAACTTCAATCTTTCTAGGGCACTTTTTTTAAAAAATAACAATAAGAAACATCTTTTAACAGATTCAAATGTTAATATTTTGATAGGGGCCGCAAACTTTTAAAACCGATTTCAGTCTTCTTAAATTGGTTGCAGGTAATTGGGCAATGCATTATTGTGGAATTTCTTGTCAAACCTGAAGAACTCTTCTAATCAATGATTCTTTGGCTCTTCAAGAACCATTAAAATCATGGGTCGTAAAGTTTTTCATACAAAGCCAAACATTGTCAATGAACTGAAAATCTGGACTTGATGGATGCCATGGAAAAACTTGAATCATTCTTATTTGAAAATAAATCATTGTAAAAATTGTTTCCTTTTCTCAGGTAACTTTTATTTTGTATTTTTATAAGACACTCATTCTAATTTGTCTGCAAGGATTTTTAGCTAAAAAACCTTGCTCAGCCACAAGTCCTTGAGTGTCCCATAGTGTAAACAACATGAAGTGAAACAGACAGTCACATTCTTTCCCCTCTCAAATTAATCATCTGCATGGGCACTGCTTGACTTCTTAAACACTCTCGAGAAAATTTTTTAAATTCTCACAGCTGATGTGTGGCAGCATCTAAGGCTTCTCTCCCAATTAAATATATATCATATATCATGTTATAAATTAAACATTTTATAGCGACTCGCATCTCATTTGACATTTTTTTCTTTTATGCATCCTCTATTATTCTACAAACAAAATCTTTTCTGAGTAATTTATACATTTCAAATTACATTTTCTATGGCATCAGCAAGATTTTCAAGAATTTCCCATCTAAATCTGCTACAAAGTAAGCCTATCTCACCCAATTCAGGCATTCAAATGTATGATATGGTTGAAAAGTTGACAAAATGTGCTGTCATTTTGAGTGTATATGCCATCATCAAAAAAAGCCTAACAGAGGAGACCCAACAAAAATTCTATTAAATAATTTAAATACCATACCTGGCCAAAGAATTTGTACTTTTTGAAAAGCCATATCAGGAAGATCAAGAACAGACTAGAACGAAATGAAATTGAAACAGGTGTGTATACAAAACAGGTCTTATTACATAAACTGCTATCCTTTATAAGTGAATATAATGTAATAGACTCTGATCTTTTCAGCTTTGGTAAGTGCAGATCTTTAATAAGACAGTGACACTTTCGAGACTGTAAGAAGAATAGCAAATTAACTGATTTGACTAATCCAGTGAAAAACAATTTGAGCTGTTAAATGATTGAAACATCAAAGGCTGTCTGACACAGGCCGATCTCAAATAAGTGTCAAATCTAAATTCCAAAAATATTTAATAGCATTTCTCTTAACCAAAACTTACTTACCAACCAATTAGAGACAATGAAGCTGATGTTCTTTTTAATGCTAAAACTATGTCCTGTAAAATGAAAGATACATAAAGTCAATATAACCTGATGGTATTGTATTCACTTCCTCAAACATTCTTTTATTGTAAAAATCTAAAAAAATAGCTTCCCAATTATATTTCTATATAACAAAAAATAAATAGTTTCTTGAAATTCTAAAAGTAAAAGGCTTATACCTAACATTATGTGTTAAATGTATTATATACATAAGTCTATATATATATATATATACCTTAAGGAAACAATCTTTAGTTACACAATGAACAAAACAATGTCACCTGGTAGTCATTTTCACATGAAGCGTGAAACTGCATTGTTGATATTACACAATAGTTTATTTCTTAACAAAGACTTGTTTATGTATGTATCCTGTGTGTCAGTAGTTAGTTGAGTTAAAAAACGATGAATTTGATATAACAATATGGAACTCTTTACAAAATGCTTTCTACCAGAATGACCTCAGGAAAACAATTCTTAACAATGTATTTGTTTTGAGGGGTCACATTATCCTTATACTCAAACTTACAAAATTTTTGCAAAGGTGGAAGGTTGTTGCAAAATTGGGAGTTGCACTGATAAAAAAGGCTGAAAGCACATTAGCCAATCATTTTTACTCAAGCAGACCTTAAACCATCTAGTATATTTGCAGCTCTGTTGACAGCTCTGATAAAGATATTCGCAGTTATCCTATAAAATGGTTGGTTTATACATGCTGGAAAGATCGTTTCTCTGAAAGATCTTCTCTGATCCATTGCAGTGGGGCCACAGTAGATAAACATGTAGATGAAAAAAACAGCCTACTCGGTCTTGCAGATTGAAAAAAATGCAAATTGCTGGGTATTCCAAGTACTTTTGGCTGGCAATGTAGT
>NW_027019322.1:1009587-1093697 GCF_013076305.1 Rhopilema esculentum
CACGAAAAAACTGCCATTACAACCAGATGAACGCCAAAGCATCAATGATTCTGCTAAGGATTCATAATTGAAGCTAATGAAAACTGCTTACAACATGGCAAACATATTTCTATTTTTGTAGTGCCGTTTTTTTGGATATATTAAATAAGCTCAGTTTATACTTGTTTAGAAAATTGCTCAATTGCTAAAATTTAAGTAGTCATGGTAAGAATTCAGCGAAGTAAATTTCATAGAAATTTTTGCTGTCATCATTTTTGTGTTGGCCATTTCTCCGTAGATCTACCATAATTACCAAAATGTTTTGTGAAAAAATGTCACACGCCATCACACGCCTGGATGTTTTCAGGGGTGCGGTGGTTAGCACGCCTGCTATATTTTTCCCACGAAAGCCTGCACTTCATCATCATCATCACTAAATCTTCATTAACTTAGCTTACATAACACTGTTAGCAACAGAGCTCCAGGTCTTTCTGTTGGAACATAGAGTTTCAAGCATTTTAATTTTATCTTCCAAACTTTCAGTCAGGTTGTGTATATCTGCATTTTCATTGAGAACATTTATTACTCTGATAAGCTATGTGGTTTGAGGTCTTCCTGTTGATTTCCTCACAGGTTTTTGAAAATGGGTCACAGCTTTTATAGAGTGGTTTCAGATTGTAGCATCATAAGATGACCCAGTAAAGATAGGTTTTTTTAGGATGACAATGCTCTAAGGTCTTGTATTGGTGCATTGATTGAGTCTTTCATTTGAGATTTTTGAGCAGTGGAGGTTTCTGACTTGTTTATATCTGAAAGGTGACAATGGTATTTTCCAGGGTTTTTGTTAGGGCTCAGATTGACACCTTCCCTTTGTCATCATTTTCTTTGCTGATTTGAAACTTCTCAGGAAAAACTAAATATAATGTTCACTGGGCAACACTGCGAAGAATTGATTACATTTCTTACTTGAGCTCATTTTCCGATTTTAATGGTAAATATCTATTGTGGTAAAAATATTTCTGCAAGCTATGAAAATTTATGGGACTTCCCAGGTTCTGCTATTTTCTGCAGCCTTTCATATAGAAGCATAAATGCTCGCACTAAAACCATTCAGTCACCAGCAGTAGATAGACACAATCTCATTAAAGAGCTATACTTACTTTTCAAATCCTTTTTTGTACATCCTCTTAACGGCCAACAACCACAAATTGAATGAAATACAACATACCCAGCACAATACTGACCAATCTGAAAAAAGCAAAAAAGGGATATTCTAATCAAGAATGTTATTCAAAATAACATAAATACTACACAAAAGCAGGGCAAACAAAATTTTATTTGTTTGCAATTATACATGATTGAAACTATCCAGAATTTATTCACACATTAGATAAACGTTCAGAGCTGATGACAGGAGAAAACATCTACACCCTAATTTCAAGTCTTGTCTGTATGTAATACCTTGTCAGACTAAAGAAATCTTATCTTTTTCCAATTAATCATGTTTTAAAGCAACTAGCTAGCATTTGTGATCAATTGAATAATATAAAATACATACCAAAATATGACATCAAAAAAGCTTGTGCCTCACAAAGCTTCCCATCTGGATAGATGTCACCCTGGAAAACAAAGGAAATGATAACAATAGGTGCAGAATGAGCTTCAATAGCTTTCAGCTTTCAACATAACTTGATCACACAGCAGTTACTGAAAAATCTGTTTTATCCACAGAAAGTTGCACAACTGAGATGGGAAAACCAACAGATCTTATCCTGTAATTTTTGTATGAATTTTCACAAAAAAATTCCCCATGTGGTGTACGGCTTTGAAAATTTATGATGCAAGCTCAAATTACTTATTTCCAAGGTTACAATTATAGCTGTGCTCAAAGTAACACTATTTTACCTATGCAGAAAGATTCTTTCTCAAAATTTATGTCCCTAACAAGAAGCATTGGAGATTCTAAGATTAAAAACAAAAATTCACCTTCACTGAAATTGGATATATCGGTTCTAGCTCAAAAAAGGGCTCTAAACAAAAGTAAAATTGAGTTGAGAAGAAATCAAAGAATGATGATATTCAATTGTTTACATTCCTTACAAGTTGGTTGTGTTGTACTAGAAGCAACATACCATAATGTAAGATATACTGTCCAAGAGGGCTGCAATACCCAAGGAAAGTATCATTCTCTAAAATTGAAAATGGAAAGTCAATGAAAAGGTTAAGATGCAGCATTTAAAGATCGTAATAACTTTATAGCTATAAAAAAATTCTACAGGCACCTGTATCACTACTAATCACTCCAATATCATGGTGTCCCGATGAAGAAAGTTCAAAAGAGTTCATTATCCATTCTAGTAGGTATTCTAATTCATTGCAATTTTGTTACTAAACATGTCGCCTACTAAATGAGTTTGCTTCAATGTGTTTTAAAGGCTTTCAGTGAGAAAATCCATGGCCTCACTTGCTTGTTTGCAGATCAAAACACCCAGAGATCAATAAAATTATTCAGTAGAACAAATGAAATACATGCATCATTTATTGATAGAACTGGCATTAAATTATGTGGCAGTAAATATGCTAAGACCATTATATGCTTTGAAGTGTCATATGAATTTTCCGCCACTGACAACACTACTGGATAAAAACTTTACATTCTACCTTGCAACCAAACTCAGTATGTTAGTTTTCTAACTTGAATGAATTAGGAGTCCTCTAGTTACAGTCAAGACCACAAATTGTTGAGCTGAAATACTCACTAATTGAAGTGTGCTTTTAATCAGACCCCTGTTAATTTCAAGTTTAAAACAAACTCAGACACTCCCCTCACAAAAGTATTGCACCACCTCAAAGGAGGTTAGATGGAATAAGAATAATGAAAAGCTTTTGAATTGATTGTGTTTTTTAGTGGCACATAGGAGTGGGTTGGAAGTGAAACAACCACCAATCAAAACTTCAATCTTTCTAGGGCACTTTTTTTTAAAAAATAACAATAAAAAACATCTTTTAACAGATTCAAATGTTAATATTCTGATAGGAGCCGCAAACTTTTAAAACCCATTTCAGTCTTCTTAAATTGGTTGCAGGTAATTGGGCAATGCATTATTGTGGAATTTCATGTCAAACCTGAAGAACTCTTCTAATCAATGATTCTTTGGCTCTTCAAGAACCATTAAAATCATGGTTCCTAAAGTTTTTCATACGAAGCCAAACATTGTCAATGAACTGAAAATCTGGACTTGATGGATGCCATGGAAAAAATTGAATTGTTCTTACTTGAAAATAAATCATTGTAAAAATTGTTTCCTTTTCTCAGGTAACTTTTATTTTGTATTTTTGTAAGACACTCATTCTAATTTGTCTGCAAGGATTTTTAGCTAAAAATCCTTGCTCAGCCACGAGTTTCATGTCCTTGAGTGTCCCATAGTGTAAACGCCATGAAGTGAAAGAGACAGCCACAGTCTTTCCCCTCTCAAATTAATTATCTGCATGGGCACTGCTTGGCTTCTAAAACACTCTCGAGAAAAATTTTTAAATTCTTACAGCTGATGTGTGGCAGCATCTAAGGCTTCTTTCCCAATTAAATATATATCATATATCATATATTATATAGATATATATATGTTATAAATTAAGCATTTTATAGCGACTCGCATCTCATTTGACATGTTTCTCCTTTATGCATCTTCTATTATTCTACAAACAAAATCTTTTCTGAGTAATTTATACATTTCAAATTACATTTTCTATGGCATTAGCAAGATTTTCAAGAATTTCCACCTAAATTTGCTACAAAGTAAGCCTATCTCACCCAATTCAGGCATTCAAATGTTTGGTATGGTTGAAAAGTTGACAAAATGTGCTGCCATTTTGAGTGTATATGCCATCATCAAAAAAAGCCTAACAGAGGAGACCGAACAAAAATTCTATTAAATAATTTAAATACCATACCTGGCCAAAGAATTTGTACTTTTTGAAAAGCCATATCAGGAAGATCAAGAACAGACTAGAACGAAATGAAATTGAAACAGGTGTGTATACAAAAAAGGTCTTATTACATAAACTGCTATCCTTTATAAGTGAATATAATGTAATAGACTCTGATCTTTTCAGCTTTGGTAAGTGCAGATCTTTAATAAGACAGTGACACTTTCGAGACTGTAAGACAAATAGCAAATTAACTGATTTGACTAATCCAGTGAAAAACAATTTGAGCTGTTAAAAGATTGAAACATCAAAGGCTGTCGGACACAGGCCTATCTAAAATAAGTGTCAAATCTAAAATCCAAAAATATTTAATAGCATTTCTCTTAACCAAAACTTACTTACCAACCAATAAGAGACAATGAAGCTGATGTTCTTTTTAATGCTAAAACTATGTCCTGTAAAATGAAAGATACATAAAGTCAATATAACCTGATCAGGCCATGCTGGGAATAAGATGGCAGGGGTGCAATGAATCGCACTCCTTGTGGTGCCAAGGCGTGCAATGGTGTGCTATTGCACCAAAGTACTTAATAATACAGTCAGCTGTATATGGACTAGACTACATAACTTTATCATACATAAGAAAACATAAGCAAGGCTAGTCCAATCAATACATTTTATCAAACAAGCTTTATTAACGTCAAACCCAACATATTAAAGAGAAAAACATTAACAATAAGGTAGGTTAATTATTATGTAATCCTGCAGTTTATAAACCCTTCTGGTCTGCTTCTCCTGACAATCTCGTTCTCAAAATTTAAGAATTCTAACTGTGTTTTCACCATAAAGAAAACTTATCTGTTGACTAGTGTTAGAACGAATTAAATGGTTAATTGCACGTTTATATTTTGTAAGAAAGCTACAGTAGCTAAATCCTCACAATTCAAAGTCTCTTAATTTTGGAACATTTTTGGCCACATTTTATTAGTAAAAGTTTCTAAAGAGTTTTGTATTTGCATACAGATTAGAAAAATGCACATAAAGTAAACTGTATATAGAGGAATTGTGAGTACTGAGAAAACGGGATTTTACTGATCGCACTTGCAAGATACACTCGTAAACTACACTCAATAAGCCTGTTTAAATAAACAAAGCCTTACATGTGCCATGGGGTTGTAACTACAGTGGAATCCCGATATAACGAACTCTGAAGGGAACCAGAAAATAGTTCGTATATCGGGAGTTTGTTAAACCGAGAGATAATGTTTTTTGGGGGTCCTTTCGCAGTTCACGCCTAAAAAACCTGTGGTGGGCTTGTTTAGGCTATCTCCAACCTCTGTGCACATGTACAGCCATACATGTACCATTTAACTCAAAAAACCAATCTGAATTCAAATAATACAACTGGCTGGTCATTGAAAATGAAAATCTTAATGTTCCTTTCATAATTTGGGACCAAGAGATTGGCAAAGCTGGTATCACTTCGCTCTTAGTTGGTGCCTGAATGATGTCTTCAATTACTTCACATTCTTACTTGTCTTTTTCTGCTTCTCCATCTGGGTCTCTCAATAAAGTTTTGTCGTCGCTTATTGCTAATGCCTTATATGTAAGAAGTTATTTGTTAGTGTCAATGTACTCATTCGCAGTAATTTCTGACGCAATCGAACTTTCATCTCGTGGTCTGAGTCTATCAGCCAGTACTTGAAATGTATCATCGGCATGTTTTGCCGATTATAAAAATGATTTCTCCCCAAGAGAAATTGGTAAATGAATACCAAAAATAAATAAACAAAAATAACAGATGAAGAATTTATGAAAGTTCGTTATATCAAGGGTAATTATGATGAAGGGACCTAAAAATGGTTCGTGATAACGAGAGTTCGTTATATCCTTGGTTTGTTATACCAAGAGAATTTGTAAGGAGTTTGTTAGGCAGAATCCAAGGGACCAGGCATTTAGTTTGTTATACCAGGAAGTTCGTTATATCCGGGGTTCGTTATATCGTGATTCCACTGCAGTTATTGCAAATGAGACAAGCGACCACAACTGCAAAGCAAGGATTATCGGCCTAAAATGTCGAGCGATTTTCAGACCTCAACTCAAAACTTTGATAAAGAAATTATGGAAACCTTCGTTTACAGGGGTTTTTCGCCACTTTCAGAACTTCTGTTAGTTTTAAACATGGTATCATCGTGTGCCTTGAAAGTGCCTGCATAAGTGCCTTCCCAGCATGGCCTGCATAACTATTGTATAATATATGAATGCATTGACATTTTGGGTCACTAGAAGTCTGAGGTGCAAGCACAAAACGTCAAGCGTTGCTGCCAGCATATGCAAGTTTTCCAGCCTGGTCCATTGGTAACATTTTCAATAGGCAAGTGACACTGATTGGGCAACCTCAACAGGCATGTGCTTGCATTTTTTGGTTAGCATATTTCAATCTACAACTGGGTATATATATTTCTTAGCGTAGAGTTTTCAATCTATGTTCTGAAGTTTTGTCACCAAAAGATTGTAAACATGTTTTCGTCAATCCATTCTACAAAATATATGCGAAAGGCATTATTAATCGAGGCTACCTACATACAGGCTACTTTTAGGCTTCAGAAGGCAGGGACCAGGAACTTCTCCCCTTGATTCCTGGTATGAAAGTTCCGCTTTTAGCTTACTATGCACGTCTCTACGTTTCTAGCGGTTCTTTGCTTTCTACAATTTGCTTATACAGAAATATAATTGTAATGTAGTTGTTATTTTGTAGCATTGTATTTAGTATTGATTGATAAATGAATAAAACTGAAAACTAAAAAAATGCTATGATGATCTGCCTAGGACATTACTTACACATCGTTCTGGGTGATCAGGATACAGTTCGCACGACATTCTTCTTCGCACAGATTTAAAATGTCATCTGCAAAAACTTAATGGCTGAGCTTTTGGTTCACTTTGCAGCTGACCTAAGAAATGAGCTCTCGTACAAATCAGGTTTCTGCAAACAGTCAATCCTGAATCTAAGATTATCATCAAAAACACATTCCTACACTTCAGTTCATTCGCAGTCAAAACACTAGGCAATTTCTTAGCTCCTCCTCCTCACAATGCCTCCTCAATTCGAAGCTGAAAACGAGGCCTTCGCCGTAGCTTCACAGAGAAGTAAATTGCAAATTAAATTGAAATGCATTTAGAAGGTTAATTTGTCTAGGACTCTGAAAAGGTTAAAAAGATCACATTTTGTGTCACATGTAATTATTGATGTGCTGTATCCACAAGCTGGGGCGTCTTTGCTGATATGCGCGTAAATGATTTCAAATGGCGCAATTTAAACCTCGTTTCTAACAGAGATCAAAGTTCAAAAAGTAAGACAAATGTCAAGCGGAGTGTGACGTCATAGAAGTATATTTTTAGAATTCATATATTTTGACCACATAGCAAGAAAGAGCATCATAAAATACTGCTAAATATGCGGAATCAGTTAAATGTGTCAAAAATAGAATTAGATAATGACCAATGAAAAATTTGGTATTTTCTAATGACTCTCTTTTTTATAAGAATACTAAAAAAATTTCCCAGTCTAGATATTCTTAAAAAAATTATGTTTTGAGCCTTATATCATTCTTAAAGTATTCCTATTTTGTGACAAATCTGATATGGTTTTAAAGGAACATTCTGAGCCTGAACAATTTTCTGTTATTTTGGGAAAGACCGTGCTCGTGTGTTTTTTACTCACAGAATTTCAAACGCTGGAAAAATCTTTTAATTTTCGCTTTACATCGATGGACTTTCCAAATAGCAAAAAAATGTTTGCTTCGATATTTCGAAGATCCCAGATAATGTACAGGATTCCCAGTTTGGTGTTGCTCGTTTCGTCTTTTTCAAGGGACACAAAACTTAAATATCTATTGATCGGTTTTAGGCAAAAACAATAGACTTGTTTAATTCGAACTTGTGTCATTCAAGATTTTTGCTTGTACAAATTCGAAAAAAATTTCAGGTTCTTCAAGATCCCCAGCAAACTCTTTAATTGAGATTTCGTAATTCGGCTTATTGGCCTAATTCTATCATGAAGCAATTTTGAGGATTGCATAAGACAGTTCATTTACTGCAAAACGAGCATGCGCACTTGTTTTCAAGGAACCAAGTTTTGATCAAATTCTTAAATTGTCTAGTATTTTGTGCTGTCTTTATTGATTCCGGGAGTAAATTTCAAATTTTAGGCCCTTGAAAACTTTATAATCTGATATCATTATTTGTAGTTCTGGCTTTTGGAATGTCAAGGGGGTTTTGAGTCGAAGGCTATGACCTGTTGTTCTGGGTACAAAATAGTCTTTCATGAAAACAGGATTAAGGTTGTTAAGTATTTTATAAACTTCGAGCGCTATATATAATATACTTGCTTATTTCAGCTTATCTTTCTTTTAATTCTCTTTCGATTTAATTTGCTTTGCTGCTTAAATTAAACTTTATCTTCCAATAGTTTTCTGGAAACATGTAACGCAATTAGAAATTTGTATCAATTTTCAATTAGATGGTAATTAATATATATAACATTTATATATTTATATAAATATATATATATTTATTCAATAGCTCCTGACTCTTAAGATTTTCAAAAATATAAATGGATACTCCACCACAAGAGTTCTTCCTTCAGAAATCCTCCTTAAAAACCTCCCCATGCTTTTCCTTGCTAAATTAGGAGAATATAATTTTCTTTCAGAATGGAGTACATTTAGAAAATGAACACTGCCCAAAGATGATTTCAAAAATGCAAAAATGGAGCGTAAGGTTGGAAGGTTAAGGGTGAGCCTGCAATTTTGTCTGCAAGCAGTTATTCATGACGATTTCCGTTTCTTTGGGGTATCAGTGGGGGGTCTCATTGGGGTTTCATGCCAGCAAAGCCCTCTCCAGGTTCGTCCTCTCTTCCACGGCTCAGGGAACACACAAATAAAAAGGTTTGACATTGTAGGTCGTTTATTTTCAAAACAAAATACATAACCGTGTACGAAATTCGCTAAGCTCTAAATTCTCATTGTAACTCCTATGTACATGAGTATGTTTGGTCCTACACAATCAACGTTTCCATTGGATAATATTTCTATACAGTTCTAAAATATATTTTATAAAAAATCTGTAATGAAAACACAAACGAAAAAACTGAAAATGCAAATCGAATTTAGAAAGTATGGTTAAAAACAATTGAAAGTCTTTTTCTCTTTCTTTCTTTCTATGTTTAAGTAAAAGACATGGACCTATGTTGATGGGAAGGAAAGAGCTGAGTCTTGATACTACTGTAGGCCCCCGTAACCATAAGCTTAAAACAGCCCAAAAATCAAGATGAAAGTAACGATATGACTCAACAATACCATTTGATGTGATCATAGAACAAGAAGTAACAAACGCGGGACAAACGCGGGTTGATATACACCGGGTTGGATTTTCAAATGTTCACACGAAGAAAACAAACCCAGGTGACTGGACAATTACACTACTCAACCTTATCCCCATCTGGTTCGTGAAAAATAAGCTACCATTTTTATAGTCTCTATGCAATTTCTTCACAAAAATTGGTCTCTTAAGAGCACAAATGCCTCAATGTTTCTGAATTTTTTCGGTTTTCCAAATGTTTGTCAGTAAATCTGAATTTTATTCGTCCTCCCATTTCTCGATCTAATTTTACAATTCTTAGCACAGTTGTAAGTCACTTTCAGCAAAGCAAACACAAATGAAATGTTCTATCTGGTCTGGTCTGAGCAATGGCGAATTCGAAATTATGAAGAGGCTCGTGATCGAAAGAAGCCTGGGCTCGACACAGAACGAGCCGAAAACACGAGGTTAGTTTAGCTCGGGCGCACCTTGAAGGATAGTTGCTTTAACAGGATAAAAATCTTATCTACGCTACTATAACCAGAGTTAGCCCTGGGTTATTTGGTGTCGTGTGAACAGGGCTTAAAGGCTGTCTGTTCTGTTGCTGATTTGATGCTTTACAAATATGCCTGTCATGTGATATTATGATTATTTATATGCAAGATCTTAAGCCTTAGTTGCCTTTCTCATTCAAAAAGTCGTTTATGCGTATAGCCACGAAAAATCGTAAACCGAAAAGGACATGGTACCTTTAGATATGAAATTTTGTCACTTAGATGTCAGTTACAAGCTTTGTTCAGAAGACAAAGACATAGCTAGACTAACAGTACGTGTATTTAAAGGATTAATGGTACAAAACCAAATAAAAAACAATGGAAAAAAGAGTAACAAAAACGCCGTTTGACTTCTTTTCATCCAAAACCTTGTTCTTTATCTCCCATATATTGTTTCCTTAGTGGATCATGCCAGGTAGCATCAGGGATCTGGGTGATAAGCCAATAAGAACAGATCTTAAAACGAATATAGAATCTTCATTTGTCCTGCTAGACTGTGCTTTTTCTTTAGATTTTTGATATACTTTGCCAATGAATCTTTGAAAACAAGACCATCGCTCGATGAAAAACTCATCACTGTTTTCTTATTGTTCTGAACAACAAATTCTTTCAAGGAAAATATTCTACCTCCTGTTAATAGGAAAATTGCAGTAACGCTAAAAATATTGTTTCCATCATCATGATTGGTGCTTCAGAGCTTTGTTCTTCAACAGTTCAGCAGACTTCAGTAGCTGTAAAAAGTAGATTGATTTTGATGTGCAGTAGATTAGACGTGACTGGAACGTGAATCTCAAGGATTTACTAGCAAATTGCCTTGGAATCGATACAGTCAGATTTATGGTGGAAAATATAGGATACGCTTTCAAAAAACAAAGAAAACCCAGACTCTTACTAGATATTCAGAAGATTTATTAAAGAACCTAAAATTAACAATATCTTGTAAAAATGTTGTGAAACTTTGCTAAGACGTGTATGAACCCCTGAAAGCACAAGAAAAATGACCATGAAGAGTCTTATGAGCAACTAGACAGCACTCAGTGGCTAGATGTTTATTTCAGACAAAATTGTTCCAAGCCACCCCATTTTATCATAATGGCTCGAAATAACGCATAAGAATAAAGTGGACCAGATTTTGATGAAAGATCGATGAAGCTATAACATACTAGCTCGATGTGCTCTTTTTGGTGTACTCCTGCATCCAGTAAATCATCCTGCGTGAAATCTAAGTAATCGAGATCGTCCCAGCCAGCAGCAACCAGCCGGTCATGGTATTGGTGTAGGTTAATTAGTTGCAACCAGTCTTCGACTGAAGTTGGACTATTCTTCAGCAGCGACTGTTGGGGTAAAAGAGAGATTTTACTTACAGCAGATATACAACTATGCAAAGATTGGGTGATCTTCCTGCAGACATACCAGGAAAAAGAGACACGCCTTGATTTTCATTTCAAAATTTCACAGCAGAACAAAAAATAAGACATTCCTATGACGTACGTGCGTATTACTTCATTCATGACAGAAAAAAATTATAAAATTTATCTTAAGCTGTGCCGTAGTATTGACTTGATAGGAAAAGTTGGCTCGGAAAGGCCCGAAACTCACTCTCAGTGATCTTGGCTTTGGCTTTGGTGCAGTATCTGACTGTTGCGAAGTCTAGAGGAAAAACACAACCTGACTAGCTGACAATGGTAGGCCATGGTAGAAAAATTCAAATTTATAATTGACCTAAATATATGAATAAAAAGACTTGTTAGTAGTATTATTACCATATCACTTCATGTTTGCTGGTACAGGGTCTTATTAATCTAAAGGGTATTGAGCTTTTGCTCTTCAAAGACATCAAATATCAATGGAGTCCTCTAGAGGTGAGTTTTGCATTACAACCAAATGAATGCAATAAAAACATTTTTCCAAAAAGCCCCCCTGGCCAATGAGATCGATTCCACAATGAAGAATTTTGGCATGCTAGAAATGATTTAATAGCTGTTAAGGATAACTGGCAAAAAAATACAAATAATATTTTACTCAGATTTGAAATGTTAATAAAGTAAACATAACTATGTGGACGACTTACGATTGCAGCATAAACCGAAGACGCTCGTCTCGGAACTGGTGGGGGTCTCTCCTGGTCATCGATCTAAAAGTACAATATAAATGCCGATTGTACAAATGGACTGATTTTCGGTTTCAAGACAATTTTGGCGATTTTCAGTGGGGCGAAGACAACCAGTGAAGGATAAACTGTTACAACGAATGGATTTTTAGCTACATTTTTCAAAACAGCTAAAGAATCGTGAAAATGAAATATGACGGTGAAGAAGTTAGTGTAATGATAACGAGAACAGCTGATGATAAAGATGATGATTATCATAATCTTAATGGTGATAACACAATGATAAAAATGTAAAAAAACAAAGTCTTCAGTACTCACTTCGGATCGCTGTTGAAGGTGTTGTGTACTGAAAAAAGCAAATAAATTAATCAGTTAGTAAACAGAGACTGCAGAAACTGACCTAAGGGCTTGAAATAAAGTAGTTTTAGGCAGTACGCTCTGACAATTTACCGCGAAAGCTCTATTTAACCAACATTCTAATAAGCCCCCCTCTCTACAAAGATCCATATCTCATACAAGAAAGACAGAAACACAAAGGCAAGACTTTGGAGGAAGATTGTGATGCTTTCTTGCGATAATTCTTCAATTTCAACTTTACGTGCTCTCGTAATGTAGTTTAAAATGTTTTGCCTAGCTCTTAAACAAAGACGTAGGTGTTGCAAGAACAGCTTGTTAAAATATGAGAAAATGGATCTTTTGATGAAAATGGAGCCATTATGGATCACTCTTGAAAACTACGGAGATAAATTCGACTGCACAGGTATTATTTCTCTTTGCTGCATTTAAATCAGCCTTCCTCCTCCTCTAAGAAGCCCCTTTCTGGGGTTAATCTAGACAAAATGCCACAACACATGGTTCACAACCTGGCTTCAATCGTGCAAAAAACAGTTTGTGCCAAACCTGAGCCGGGAATTAAGGCTATCAAATACTAAAACTATCTATAAAAATACTAAAAACATCGTTTAGTAATCAAAGTCACTGTGATCCTGAGTTAGATATTTTTCTGTTTCACCAAATAAAATAAAATTAAAGTTAAATTTAAATACCAGAGTGAAAAAAAAGATACAAATATCTTCACCAAATAATATTCGGTACAAATATTTACCTTTTGCTCATTCTTGGATCTTCTATCCAAATAATTTCTTTAAGCAAAGCAAAAAAAGGACTTTAAAAATCTCTTCGAAACTAGTAAAATACATAATGGGTATCACGTAACAACAGAAATCTTTAAAAATCGAAAGAGGCCGCAAAATATTGAAAAACCAAATGGAAATTATCATAATAAGTCCTATAATTTGTAAAATATGTAAGGGAGCTAAACGAAACAAGATTTGTATATTTGATTATGATGTTATATCTAAAAATGCAACTTAGTGCCTCGATGGAGACCAGCGAAATTCCACATAGAAGTCAACGTATGTTATAGTTGATGTCGATATTTAGGCATGTTTCTGATAAATTGGTCATCCGTTGTTACCGTCGCTATCATTAATGCTCGATACAACAACTCGATTTTTGACGTTGCAAGTGAATTCTAGACTTACTCCATTAGCCTCTGTTTCGCTAATGCCTCTGTTGTAGCGTCCGTAAAGTGAGGCTGTCGCGGCACAGAGGCTCATAGAGTAAGTCTAAGTGAATCCCAAGAGAATCAGTATATGGTATGAACAAGAGTTCTCTTTCTTGGTGATCGTTGCACTCGGGCGTTGGGGGGGGGGGGTACCTTAACAAGTTTGAAGGTACGGGGACGTGCCATTATTACCATAGGGGTACCTTTTTTCTGAAAAGTGCGGAATTATCGGTATCAGCTTTTGAAATTTGTACAATGTACCATTTTGGGGAAATATTGCAAAAATATTAGGAGGGAGAAAATGAATGTCCAGTTAGAGATAAAGGTATGAAATATGTGTAATATTGATATTTTGGGGCACAGGACATGCAAATTTGGTTAATGATTTATTATATACTTTAAATGCTCTACAGAATAATGGGTATAGTTTTCATCATGTTTGCGGAATTATGGGTCACATTTTTTCAGACATTTCCGGAGTTATGGGTCTAAAATTTTAACCAAAATGGCACAATCCCATCCAAAATTAGGCATAGTTTACCCCCCGAGTCTTTGCAGACATTGTAGCAGATATAGTCTTCCAACTCTCTCTATTTCGGCAAAGCTCAAGAAAACTAATTACCAAGGACCGAGTAATGGCGAATCGCTATTGGACCGTTACTTTGTTTTTAAAAGAACGAACAATTTTCGCAAAAATGTTTTAAAAACAGCTAATCGCTATTTGACCGTTACTTTGTTTTTAATAGAACGAACAATTTTCGCAAAAATGTTTTAAAAACAGCTACATTACAAAATTCTGTGCTTCCTTTGAACAATACGAGTCACACCGTCATTTAAAAAACCTGCCCCATATTTGTGTCTCTAAAAATGTTACAAACAAACTAGCAGCTTTAACCCATTTTGCAGGAGCAAATTGACATTCTGTTATCCCGCCTACCCGATATCGTATGAGTACAATGCAGCTTTTCAAGTGCTAGGATAAATATATTGAGATACGTTATTACGTCACCAATAATCGATGTAAGAAAATATTATCTCGAATGCGCATTAGGACTTACCAGAAGTTGAGTCAGGCTGTTGAGTTGAAATTGGAGTGGAAAGCTGTCTACTGAGACGCTTTTTGGGAGGCACTGGAGGAGCAGCTTTTGGGGAAAAACAACGAAATAAATAATATGCAAGGGAAATTGCACATTTAAATATATTCTCAAGATATCCAGTGAAAATAGATTGATCAAAGCATAATTCTCCACTAAGTTCGTTAAATTAATGAAACAGGATTTTATTTTGCGTTGTCCGCGTACATTGTTATTACAAGACTTGCCTATTTGTTCGTTCAGACCTGGGGGCAGTTAGGCAGTGACATCATAATCAAATAATCATGAAACAAAGTATGAAAGGGCAGTTATTTCACACGCAGCAGAACTGTGTCAAATGGAACGGCCCAGTGAATTATACGGTGAAGAATTCCCGCGTAAATGCAATGATGGATTCCCGCGTAATGAGCGAACACGACTGGTCTTAATGACTGGCTTAATTCAAAGATTTAATCAACACTCACCAGAACCAGAGTCCCGGTCAGCACTAGCCTTTTTAGGAAAATAAAAGTCAGCAGCGCTGAAGGTTGCTAGAGAAAAAAATTGCAATTATTGCAGGTGAAAAATCTAGCAGTTGAGCAGTGTATGATCTCCGTAAAAACATCAAGCAAAAGTGCAGAGCGAGGAAAAAATGATTTGCAAAATAACCTAGATGAGCTCAAATAGAAATAGAAAATGTTTCCATTTTTAGGCATTAAAAAAATATATGTAACTATTTCAGCAAATAAAGTATTTTGGCAAAAATTCTTTCCATTGAGTCATTAATCAAAGATCTTTGTCCGATTAGTATTTCCTCGCGCCTAGCCTCTGGTTTCCCAGCCAAATAATCTCAGCCTACCAACCTTCGTGTTCCTTTTCGTTTGTGAAATTGCTTACAATTTCATAGTTGCCAGAAAGCGTTGAATTATGCATCGTCCGCCTTCGTTGATCTAAGAGTAAAATGGCCACGGATGTGTAAGTCGGTACACAGGTTGAGCTGCATACAAATGAGATGAGCATTTTAAAGATAAACAACAAAAGTTTCCTTGTTGGAGAACAGAACAAACTGATCATAGGCATTGTCAACAGTACAAGGGTTGCTCTCATATTGTTGTTATAACATAGCTGAAGAAACTCACAAGCATGGAACTTACCTAGATCTACATTTTCTGTGGTACATGAGCTGGAATCAACTGACGCCACGGAAGCTGCAAGAGCAAAACCATCATAAGAAAAAAAATCATCTTTAATGACAGCAAAGATACCTAAGATTGACGGAGCATTTGCAGGCACCACAAAACCACATAAAACAGTTTAACATTTAATGTGCACGGATAATTTACCCTACCATAGAGCTACCATCCCATTCTCCCCTACCCCCCCCCCTCCCATGTACGAATACGGATCATTTTTGCTTATACGTTCCCATCTGAAAAGGCATAAAAGGAAGTTACAACCTTTGAGCTACATCATCATAGCGTGTAAGCAATAGCCATTCGTAAAAAATATGGCGTTAAAAAATGAAACAGCAGAGACACGGTGTTTTTCAAACTAACATAAACCCTTGACTCTACTTTGCTATAAGCGATTTATTTACCATTTTCCAATGATTCTCCAATACTTCGTAAATCTGCAATGAAATAAGAAGAGGCAAACAGTTTCTAACTTGTTGTCCTGTCCTGTAACAAGCACAACATAGGTGACAACTTCATGGGGGCTGGGAGGCTTTGTGGCTCTAGCTCCCCAGCCCCATTGGAATTTTTAGGAGGGGTTCAGCCATCCCTAGCAATTATTGGTACCAGTTTTAATAAAAAGTGTGGAATTATTGGTACCAGTTTTTTTTAAATATGTGCAGAATTGTTAGTACCGTTTTAAGATACACGCACCATTTTTTAAAAATATTGCAAAATTTGTATGCCATGCGAAATTATGGGTCTGGTTTTCAATATGTTTGCGGACTTATGGATGATATTTTTTCAGACATGTCCAGACATATGGGTCCAAATTTTGAACTAAAAGTGCACGTCTCCGTCCAAACTTGGCTTAGTTGTCCCCGAGATGGGTATTTTCTACACTATATATTCCCCTTTTAATAATAATATTTTCGTTTCAAAACTTGAGCCACTCCTGGGAAAACTCAAATATCCAAACAATTCATTTTGATTAATATTGGTAAGCGACTGTTGGCAGATTGTACACCAAAATCGTCGTTTTATACCATTGGCAAGATTCGAATATTGTACCAAAATTCGAATGTAGTTTGAGAAACTACGGAGAACACATTGACGGCTTAAGATATTAAAGACAAAGTTGTGCAAGACTGAAGGATAAAGCTGTGAGTTCAGGCTAAGCAAACTAAGTCATTTTGCTCACCCGAGACATTTTTTACCACCATGTCAACATTCTTTTGACTTGGCTGGTTGACGGTTGCACGGACCCTGCAAAAAACGACGAAGCTATCAAAAGCGTTTGCAAACACACAAAAGGGTTTTAGACTTCGCTCAAGACTGATTTCTATGGATTACAGCTTTCAAACATAAATATGATTATTTCTAACCCTAAGATTTCGTATAACTATAGATTTCAAATGAAAGCGTAAGATCTGGATGATTTTTTTGGACATTTATCAAAACTGTTATAAATATTTTTATTCTCGTAAGAAATGTACGAAAAAACTGCAAAATTACAGCGACGATACCACCGGGAGTAAAATGGTACATATCTTCCTAGTGGATATACGAAACGCCAAACAAATATACGAAAAGGGAATAAAATTCAAGGGATACAGAAGCTACAAGTACACTCTTCCTTGCCATAACAGCCCATTTTAATTGTGCATGTGAAGGCTGCGAGAACTAGACATGTATGGCTTGTGAGTTCAAGAGTTTCGTTTAATGTAGATTTTGTATCCTTAAGAAAAGATATATAAACATAGAATTGGAAATTTTAGAAAGAGCTACGAATACAGGGACATACAAGTGCTTTTATCATGTCTTTAAGAAAATTTTAATACGTCTCTTGAAGTTATGATTACGATAAAAGTAGAGAACAAATGCATTATACTCTGTCATACATTAACCTTATTTCCCCACTTTCATCGCCAAGATGCGTCAATGTGGAGGTAACTTCTTCGATGCCACCACGTATCAGCCTCTTAACAGATAGCACAAATTCACCTAAAAGAGGCCAAGTTATTACTCAAAGAGAGCGCTATTTTAAAGAAGTCTTCATTACCATGTATGACCATTACTATTGTTTAAGCTATCTACGTTATGTATTCTACACATTTTGAGATCCGACAATATCATCTGAGTGTGGATGAAATGAATTTATCTTGGTGCTTAGTTTCGCTATAATCATAATGACAGTACTATCAAGTTTTCGCCTAGAATAACGTAGCAATACCAAACTTATAAAACTCTTGTTAAACTTGCTAGCCCTAGCCTATGCAATCTTTAAATATTTTGTTGGGCAGAAATAGGATACGCACACCACCCACTGACCCTATGTTTGGCTAATAGTCTTTGCCGCGCTTGTCTCAGTAAACCTGATAAGCAAATACATCTGGTGTCTCTGAATTACCAAAAATGGCATTCAACGGCAAATACAAGGACTGATACTTGATATTCATAATACTCGAGACACATGACCAAACTTTTGGCATAAAGGACAGAGTTACGCGGTAGAAAACTGATCTATAGATTCGTGTATGTAGAATGCTAAGTTTGGAATTCATGTATGATAATAATATTCCATACCATATGACTCGTGTCCATCTTCTCCCTTAATTGCTATTTGGATGTGCTGGTCCTCAAGGTAGCCTTGATTTGACAAGGCAGGTATTAGCTATAGAAAAATATACCATATTTAGGTTTAATAAAGAAAAATGAAAAGATTCTTTTTGATGAGGCAAACCTATAATAGCAGAATTTGCACATTTTTACGTCTTAAATATGAGCATAAAAATTTTCTCTTCAGTTTAGCCATCTTCAGATTTTGATTTAACGCTCTTCAAAATAAAAGAAAAATTTGGGACATTAACTTTCCAAGGGGTGGAAGTTTACAATTAGTTACCTGGGAAAGAACTAAAAGAAACGGTCGACGAGGGGATGGAGGAGGACGATTGATAATGATATTTTACGATTCATGCGCTGACATTTGGTGCTTCTTCAATGTCAGGTCATCCATCTTGTTTTGCAACTCGCGAAGTTTTGACGTGAAAAGCTCCGGGAAAGTGTTCACATCACACTAAAACCACTCTTGAGTGCTGTGCATGAGACATCCAGAATGGAGTTTTTTCACGCAGATAATCGGAGCGTTACGCATAGGATACCTTTGGCATATTATGAACATTTAAAAAGCCCTATCCGACATGAAAATCAGGACGCCTCAATAACTATCCAGTATAGTGTGAACGGGGCCTTAGTTATTAAATCGCTCTGTTTAGCATTTCCCCCGCATTCTCAAATTACGATAACTGTAAAAATTACCTTCGGGATATCATCTGTTTTCCAAGCAGGATATGAATGTACGGCATCATCTTTCTGTGAATGCCTCCTGTCTCTCCAGTCCGATATAGAATTTAGTTTGGATTCAAGATGGCCTGAAAATAAATCCGTAAGGTCACCCCCTTAAACTCACAAATACACAATACCATAAAAGCACCAAAGACAGTAATGGCCAACTAAGTATTGAGTACATGACTTATTTGTTTTGCTATATCTCAGTCCAAACAGAAACTTCTGATCTGCAGTTGCAAAAACGACATGCCATGGAATAAGTGTGACACGGATCAAGGGGAAGGGGTAGAATGGCTGACAAGTAGGCAGTTTGGGATTGTGACTTTTATGTTGCAGATTAGATCAAAAGCCTTTGTTTTGAAGCATTGGCAAACAAGAAGGCTTTTAACCCTGCATATATATATAAAATAATTTGGACTGCCTGCCAATTCTGTCCGCGAAAACACGACAGAGAAACGTCCTTTAGAGAAACATAGATCTCACACACAAATCACTTTACCTTCAAGGCACGTCGAGCAAAAATACAACAAGAATCGAGTTTGGCAGCTCGTTCGTATCTGAGGAAAATAAATTGAATTGTTGAAGATTTTTACTGAAGATTATTCAAGCAAAACTATTCAAAATTATGTAAGGCCTCCCTTAGAAGCCTCAAACAAAGACAAAGCCAAGGTTAAAAATGTCTTAAACACATAAGGGAGCTAAGAAACAGAAAAGCAATTTGTGAGATGTCAGAATTTTATAAAACAACAAACATACAAACTGTGGGTTTCAAAATAAGACCGGGATATATTTAAATAATAACAACAACAACAGCAATAGCAGCAACAACAACAGCAGCAGTAGCAGCAACAACAGCAACAACAACAACAACAGAAACAATAACTTACCTTAGCCTCAACGTGCAAAAATTCAATGACTGTATTCTGCCCTGATTTGATATGGCAACCTGAAAAAAGAGTTGGCTTATAGAGATTGAACTCAAACTGTCTGTGGGAATCACAGCCTTAGGGCGAAGAGTAATCTAAGAGTAATCGCATAGTGGTTTAGTAAGGATTCTGACTGATTTGCAACACACTAATTACCTTTAACAAATCAGAATCACAGAAAAAATCTGGACGAAATACTAGGGCATGGGTGGTGTCACTGGACTGTCTATACACACGTGGAAAGTATTTAATAGAAACTTAAAAAGATTTATTAGGACTTTCAGAACTATGGCAATATGTTGAGGATATCAAAAGATACGAGCTTTCCACTAACGCTCGATCCACAACATCAACGGCTTTTCCTTTTACGTCAGTTCATATTCAACAAATAGAACAATTTTTACAGCTGTCTGTTATGAAATTAAAGCTATTAAAAGCAAGAAACAAACAAACAACTCTTGAAAACGAATATAAACATGTAAAACACTCACTAATATCCTCTGACTGGGAAAGTATCCCAACATCGAAGGCTGCAAACACTGGTGCATGGTCGCTTGTTTCTATATCTTCAGTCGATCCTAGGTCGAAAGAGGACACACGAAGATCATGTTGCTGGACCCTTTTAATAAGCTAATTTGGGGGCAATTGCCCCTCTATCCCCAGTGACCTTTAACTGTTTAAAACAATAGGCTATTAGCCTCCTCCTTATATGAATAAATGCTTGTCCCCCAGCCGAGTTCCCTTCGAAAAAGCTTTGCTTTGTTGGGAGTGTTTGACATGAGACATGGTTATCCTATGCGGCGGAATGGGATATTATTGTTGCCTCACAAAGACTTCAGCGTTGGATGCAAATAATTGAAGTGAATGACTATCTTTAGCAATTTTTTCTGCTAATTGTGAACTCGGAATCATCCGCAAAAGCCTTATTTTAATTTCTACATCTTTCGATGTTTAATTCCTCTAACTTTGCCTTTTATTGATCTGCTTCATTCTCTCTAATCCCCCTTCACAAATTTATTGCAATCATTAAGTTTGGTACCCATATAATTCATCAAAACCTGAGAACATTGGCTATGAAACTATTCAAAGAGTTTCAGCTCACGAGATGTCGAAAAAGCGACTTAGGATGAAGCAACTACCTCTGGGGTGGAAACATCAACATCATTACCCTAATTGAAGAAATTTTAAAGGCCTTAAAAAATCGTCTTGAAAACTTAGATACTCTAAATATTATGATTAAGAAGGCCTTCAATCCTCCTAAATTACGTTGCAATCAGATAAATATTTTTGCTGCAATCATTTCGTAATCTCCTTCAAAGAATAACTTAATTATATACCATATGCTATGTTCTGTATAAAGACTTCTGGAAAAGTCTTCCATAAAATTCGGTCTGGCCAAGAAGGTACATTTGTAACATTCTATAAAGAGAAAAAGATACATATAGATCTAAATTAGAAAAAAAATTGTCCATCAAGACAACCTTTCCTTTCAAATATATTACTTTGCTCATCACATTGAGGTATTTTTTCCACAATTTTCGAAGACTGCTATTGAAAGAATACTGTTCTCAGGGCGACACGAGCCTCGAAAAAAAGAAAATATCAACTTACCGCGCCAGGTTTTTTCTTCAACCAAATATACATGTTATGAGATCCTGCCTTAAATCTATAAGTTGGCCGAAAAGTAATCTTCTCTTCATCTGCCAAAAGAATGGAAGACAAATGATTTGAAACACCGTGGTGTAGATCAATTTTAGCCTTGGTTTTAAAATTTGATGAAACTTTCTCCCTCAATAAAACCCATGGCCCAGGAATAGGTCAGCTTTTCAGACTTTTAATGCCCATCAACTGACACTGCGCTTACATAAAGCTCCATAAACCCTTATCAAAAAGTATATATGGGTGGTAAACGTAGAGTAAATCTTGCCTTATTGTCCAAATTTTTATGGGTGTAACATCACAGATAAATACACGTATGAAACTAAAGTAATTGCAAAAGAGAGAGGTTAGGTTAAGGAAGTCGAAAAAGCATACTAACTAAGGAGACTGTTATGAATACAAAGTCTATTGTAAGAGCGATCCCCGTCTTTTTATATCTACCAAAATGATCCCTAGTCATTGATTTTCTACCGGATGTGATATACCCCGTCGTTGCTGTCATGAGATACCAGGCTAGTTGGAGGCTCTTGTTTACCCACCCCCTTGTCTTTGCTAAGAGAGTACAGGATTGAACTTACCAAAACCAAAAAAAGCATTTCCAGCGGCCTTTTCTTGCAGTAGTTGATCATGCTTCAACAGCGTGTCCAGGTCATTTACCATTACCAATTTGATCACTTTCTGCAAAATACGACACACGACAAAATATGAAGCGGCTATGCCTGCCAAAAATCTGCTAGCTGAATCTATAATGTCTGCCAAAAATCTTGGTACATTGTACAAAATTTTCGGCGTTTTATATTACATCCTCATATCTCCTCTTCCCGAAAATGCTATTCAATGCAAAGAATTCTCTTCGCAATTGACACAACAAAAAACATTAAAGATACACGGTGACGGTTTTTTTACCAGAAACTTAATTTTCCGGTTAACTTTTAACAACGATACTTAAACCATAGGGTTTTCCAAGAGGTTCTGGCGGGGATTGTATCTCTGAACAATACCTAAAAATATTATTCTGTTGTCTGTTACATTGCCCTTTTTTCATTCCCGAAATCTACAATCTAAAATCGCCTAAAATCTCGATTTTCCAAAAAATTGGTTAGTTGATGTTTTGCACTATTATAATTGAAAGAGAGAGGACAACATCGATAACAATTTATTCGAAGATACTTTAGATGCAGACTAATCTTGTGAAATGTATCTGCTTGCCGACAAATCAAAAAGAGAAACCAAAAGAGAAAAATTATTTCTTGATTTCACTCAAAAGTTTCTTAGAAGTTAGCTTTTATCAAGTGTCTATTGTAACATGTTCTACACTGAAACACTTCGTTTCTGTCTAATCAAAATCTTACTTACACCAGCCCCCCTTCCAATAAAAAGAATAGTTAAGCAGTGCTATGTCACAGTAATAAATGGAATTCAATACCAACCACTATCTCCAACGACTGCACTCGATAATTCAAATCGCCAAACCAAAACAAATGATGGAAATGGTTGGAGATATCAAAAACTCCTTGTTGGCCTAAATTCAAGCTTTGAAGAATATCGTGGAAATTTCTGTTTCGTCTAAAATAAAAGAGGATTTCACTTGATGTTAAGGAAAAAACTTAACGCGATTGGATAACGACAGGCAGGGTTACAGGTATGCAGGTAATGAAATTTATAGTCTATGATTTAGTCTATGAAATAGTATTTGGTAGGAAGAAATGTTTTATTTGGCAATAAATTCCTTGATATGCATGAATTATAGTTAGGAAGATTCTCTGTCTTTGCATGTGACTCACTTAGCTACACGCTCAACTCTTGCTTGCATGTGTGCGTTGACAAAACAAAACGAGGTGCTCCCGAAATAGAAAGAGATACCAACGGCGCCTTTATTTCCTGAAAGTAAGAAACAAATATACAGTGATAAATGTAATAGGGTCAAAACGTAGCGTGATCATGTGACAAAAATGATATCCTGAAGCAAGAGCAAGCAAGCGTGTTGAATGCAACAGAGGCCGACTGTACTTGAAATGCAAGCCAATATAATGTATAATGTTTCCCTATTTGATATGCTTTTACCAATTAAAGGTTAATCTTATTTTGCCTCATGCCTTGAAGAAATAGCTGTAAAAGCTTTGATTTTCTAAAGGACAGGACAGTTTAAGGTTGTTGCTTCAACTTTTACGTCAAATGCGATCATCAGGCAACTATCCTTGTATTTACATACTCCCATACACTTTTATATGTTATACATTTACATATTACATTGACACATCAACTGTTAACGCTGATTAAAGCTGTAAGTTAAGCAAAAATGTATATATACCATATCTAGGTTTTTCATAGCATCAGTAAGTATTTTTTAGAATTGCACTGTTTGTAAATGTGGCAATAATTAGCTTACTATAGAAATTCGCAAACTTAAAATAAAATGCTAATTGCCCATGAGTGGGTATAGCTAACTATCGTTTGGAAGGTTACAAAGAAACATTGCAGCAAAAACGGACTGATGAGTAAACTAAACAACTTTACCAAGCGCATTTGCCAGGCCAGTTTTGACAACAGACTGCTTTACCATGTTAACCTTGCCTGCATGGGCGGGTTTGACGAACACAACAAGCCTAATATCCCAAAGAGATCCTCTCCCAATCTACAAAGCAAAGGAGGCAGAACAATAACATACATTAATACAAACATCTGGACATAACTATCAGCTGACAGTGATCTTTCCGGTATAATGGGTGCTTTACATTGGAGGAGGAGGCAAGGCAGAGAAACATGTGGTACGTAGTTGATATCAGATGTAGCTAACTTTGAAATTGGACACAAGAACAAGAAAGCAGCACATTAGCTAGTAACAAGACATAATGAATATTCTGAAGATTATTTCCAAAAAAGGGAGAGATAGGTTCTTAGCTCATTCGACGGATTTTCGAGTTTGTTGAGGGGGAAAAACCGCAAACATCTTAAAGGTAACTGCAATACTTGAAGGTAGCAAGGAGCAACATTGCACAGACAGGAAGAGTAGCATTCTTTGGCACATCATGTACTTCACCCGTAATTATTAACCCTTTACGGTTATTCCATTTCTCCTTTCATATACCTACTTGACTTGTGCGCACTTAGCAAAGCTATGTTAAGTTCGAAATACACATGGTCATTCTACTTCTTTGCAGCAATAACTAACCCTCATTAGCTTTACGAAGTCCAAAAACAGCTCTCTATTACATAATACTTCTCGAGAGTAGAATTTATTTAAATTTTAAAAATTACGACATATATTGTAAGAAAACATTTCATAACTAAGTTAGTGTTGTTATGTATATATTTGTATCTATGCCTTAAGAATTTACAAGTAAAATAGGAAACTGTCTTATTGGAGTCTTTCCAGATGCATTTTTAGCTCTGTTGAATATCTTAAATAAAAATCTCAAATAAAAATCTCTAATAAAAATCTCTAATGAAAAAGCTGGAAATCAGGCACACTGATATAAGCCTCTGCGAATTCAGTTCATACCAATTCAAATTTTTCTGAAATATCACTGAATACTCACCAGGTCGTAATCGATGTTAAAAAGCTTCTTTAAAAAATATTTTATCTTAGCAATCCATTCCTTTTCATGGATTCCACTTTCCTACAAAAAAGTTGGTAAAATTAGTGCTACTGATGAAGATGCAGAAAAATGAAACTTAAATTCATGGGGTTTGGGAAAATAAGATGAAGCAATCAAGATCTTTTGAAAAAAGGATAACGAAGTTAAAATATTAAGAAGAAGAACAGGAACATAAGTGTATTATAGAGAATCTTCGTCATTTTATGTCATTTTTACTCCTACTAAGGAAGTTATTTCTTTGGAAATCCTCTTAAAATCTACCATCATTTATGATCGTATTCCTTTCAAAATTCATGCAATAGTTTAAGAAAATTGTCATTTTCACGTTGCTATCTTTTACAACCACGAAAACCTGCCTAGTCAGTCCAGTCAGTAGCAGTGTTGATTCTATTTAGAGCATCTTTGAATTTTTGAGGTTAAACAACTAAAAATGATTTGATCATGACGCTTGCTCGAACAAAATATCTTGATAATAAGGAACCTTAGTGCCCGAAACTTAAAGAACAGTATGGTTCGTGTGTTTCTGTATCCTTTCAACTCTCAGTATTATTGACGGAGCAAGTGTAGTACCGAAAGTTCTGCGAATAAACGTCCCAAAGAGATATTCATTTTAACAAAGAACTTTAATTACATTATCAATAAGGCAGGAAAACGAAATTAAGCAAAACCTCAATAGGACAACATGAAATGCTATTTTTACTAGGCTTTTCAAAAACGGTTATTCGCATACCTGTGTTCCAATAGCAACAATGTCATAGGGGTTCTCTACAGTCTCTCCTTCGGGCTTTTCCTTACCATTGCCTACACATTTGAACCAAGAACTCAAATTCTCTGGAGGCTGAGCGTTACCTGTAGGGATGAGGAAAGAGGAGGTGACAAAAAGAAATGGTACTTAGGGTGAACAAAGTTGTAGTTCTCAAACTAATTTATGGTCAGTCAAGCTATCCAAAAAATATGGCTTTTACTTAAAACATTAACCAGTTTCTTCGCAATCTCATCTCCCTAATGAATATCTAGTTTTATCCAATATTAGAAGTACGGCACTTGCACTACCTGGAACAACTTACCCATATTCCAACTGCCAATGAATACAGACAATTGATTAAGTGCGCCATTCCGAGAGTGCGAATGCATGTTTTTCATTCTCTCTACCATGTGACAAAACAGTTCACGTGACTGAAAAAGACAATCAATAAGGATACATCACAAACCTTCAATTATTTGTCACAGGGACAGCCAAGCTGTAGCTAGCTGTACTGCTACCCATTCGTATATCCTTATATTTAATTTGATAATACTTTTAGATGCATCTTCCTTGGTTTCTACAAATGACTTGCCTCTGATCTGATCTACTGCAATCTTTACGTCTGACAAAATGTCCAAGCTGACATAATATTGTCTTGTTCTCTAATAGCATTTAGAGCTTTTATAAATCATCTGTAGACTAGTATTTTTCAAAAGTGATAACTCGTCATGGCGATTCTTCAAAAGTGCTGAATTTAAATCTTTCCAAGGTTTGTCCTGGTTTGGTCCTTTTCGTTTTTTTGGCTCAGAGATGGTCCGAAGGGTGACCCAGGATTGGAGATGAAAAATCTATTACAAAAAAGTCTTCAAATTTCCCTTGCTTCACACAAAGCAATTCGATTTCAGCAATAGAAAAAGGTGTCGAATGTGTCAAATAGGTTTTTGGTAGATGATTTAAACTGCTAGTGGGCCATTTTCAAATGGAGAAAAATTTTGCCTCAAAGTGCTTTTACCAAAAAGCTGTTCTGCAGCCCCTAATACTTTTAAACAGTACTTTGGTCCCTTTTTCGATTTAACAGAGTACTAATTGGCACTGCTTGGTCCTTTTTCCGGTTTTTTGTCATTTGTCGGAGAAAAGAAATAAAAACCGAATCGCTAATCAGCTGTTACATAGAAATTCGTCTCATATTCTTTTTCGAAATCATATTCAATTTTTCACAATGGCACATTCATATCCAGTATAGGGTTGTCAGATGGAAATTACAAAGAAAAGGCTATAAAAAAGTCTTTAAGCAGGCAAATTGTGAAACATTTCAAACAAGATACATTACTAGGAACCCGAAAATGCAAGTATAAAAATTGGAAACAAACTCTGTGTGAAAGCAAATACTGCTTTGATAAAAATGTGCCCCGTGTGAGGATCGAACTCACGACCTTCAGATTATGAGACTGACGCGCTACCTACTGCGCTAACGAGGCCTTGAGCTCCTGCATGAGAAACAGCCTCCAAATTTGTATATAAAGACGATAACAAGAACAACCTTTTTACGACGCGGAGTTATCCGTAAAAGCTTTATTAGGCCCCCAGGTGGGGGGGGGGGGGGTTATTTATTTTTCAATCCTAGAGGTGGGCTTAAAAGATCGGGGGGCTTATAAGAGAGAGGGGGCTTATTAAAAATTTGAAGCAAAAATATTTTAAAAATGCCCTTGTCTATTTTTTGTTATAAAAATGTCATACAAATGTTCTCAGAAAACTTCGCTAGCAGCTTTGAAAGTCTAATTAATCAATTACAGGCTCCTTATCTTCATCAGAATCACCAGGATCAATTGTTAACCCTGAGACATCTTCTATACAAATTTCAACTGACTTCTTAGGCGCACAAGTAAGTCTTTACATTGGTCGTATTCAATGCACATGATTATCATCACACCCGACCCTCTAGATGCGCATGTTTCCCTTGTTTGACAACAAAGGTCAAAGAGGGTTAGGGGGCTTAATAGAAGAGTGGGGGCTTATTTTAAGTTTTTGCTTGATAAGGAGGGGCTTAATAGAGAGGGGGGCTTAATAGAGAAAGAGAGGGAGAAAGGTACTTTCGAAAAAGGTATAGAAAGATTTAAGACAATCTTACGGAAGAAGTACGGGGGGGGGGGTACCATTACAGATTTAGAATTATCTTAATGGGAGTGAGGGTTCGCTGAAACTATTTGAAAGCTAAGGGAAAGTTAATAAAACACGATTTTTTATGGCTAAGTAAAAGATAGGTTGACAAAAAGGTAAACCATGAAATGTTACCTTGAAATCTTCGAAATTATAAGTCGTAGTTTTCTTGCCAATTGTTATTCCGAGGCTGGTTTTGGTTGACTTGTCTTTGAGAAGCTGCGCAACTGCAAACAAAAATACGTCATGTTTCCGAGTGTGTTTTTAAAAGGCCACACCGTTATGAGAAAGCAGGTACACAAACATTGAAATACATTATAAGGATAGCATCATCACAACAATGTTATCTGTAAATTTCTAAATACAAGATTAGAATCTTTATGCTCATAACTGGTTTTGAGTTCCAGTTAGCAAAAAATCTGTTAAAGAAAAACTTTATATTTACAAAAGTCGGAGCCGAAATGCTTTTCAAGGTTGAAATATATGGAGGTAGATTTTCGCATATTGTACTCAGCAGGCTATTTTTTTATCGCTTATTTGCATACGTAAAGTAGAAAATACAGAAAATAGTGAAGAATGAGCAAAAGTCTAGTGTATTAAAATTGTCGGAAGCTGTAGCAGGACTAAAGATAAGGGTACTCTTAGCACTTAACGGTTAGGCTTATCTGGCCTGAATTGAAAAGTGATTCGACAGTAATAATATAATAGATGGCAACGGTAGTGGAATAACTATTGTGACTATATAAATGTATTGTGACTATATAAAGTTTGACAGCACAAATGATGGCGGAGGCAGTTGTTAACCTTTTTAAACAAAAATTCAAGTGACAATTCTGAAATTTTAATGGCAGTAAACGTATTAATACAGTAATGTTAGGTGCTACAATGTGTTAACAAAGAAGCAATGGTGAATAGATTTGCAATGGCTATGTCCGTTACTACCTACCATACAAATAGGGTGAATAACCATGAAAGATTGTGTAAGGTAACTCACTGCTTTCTTGATCCTCGGTGTTTGATGCATCTTGGTAGTCCTCTGGATTCTTTAAAAATGCTATTTTCCCTTTTAAAAAAATTGTTTTGCTACAGCCTGGTTGATAATATTAAAAGCAACTGATACTTTTTGGTACATTAACAAAGTTCATTTGAGGTCAGTTCAGATCAGGCGAGGTTAGATGAGGTCAGTTGAGGTCAGTGGAGGTCAGGTGAGGTCAGATAAAGTCAGGTGAGATCAGTTGAGGTCAGGTCAGTTTGAAATAAGAAGCAGAAATCGTAAAAGGGGGAGAAAAAAGTGGAAAACGCAAGATATGAATAGGTTATGGGAGCAACTGAGGGACGAGATCAAAAGCGAACCACACAAAATAAAAGCATAAAAATTACATTTTCTACAAGAAACGAGCTATTATTCTTGTTATTTTCAGTCCTTTCTCCTGAAGAATGAAATAGCAATTGCTTCAAATTCATTTTAAGAAGAATATGTTTAGGCTACGATGAAAACACAATAATCAACAGGACAGGTCGTAGTAAGAAAGGGGGACATTAGTTTACAAAACAATGATCACATCCCATTTATTTCTGACACCTGACAACACTTTTGTCCCAGAGATCATACCAGGTTGATGCTAACCTCAATACCTTTTTTACGTTTAACTAAAATTTTGTCAAAAGGGAAAAATTGTACACGATGTTGTTTGATCATATAATGCTCCAACAAGGTTACTCCAGACTTACCCTCTTTCATGTTCAATGAGATGCAGATCTTGGTTTTGCTGTTCCCTTTACAAGCCTTTGAAAAGTTGTATATATCTCATTTATATCTCATTTATATTTATATCTTATTTATATATTATCTTATAAGAGAGTATTACACTCATTAGAGATGAAATTGGAGTAAGAAAATTTACCATTGTTCTGCGATGGGGGAATTAATTTCTTCTAGATTATATAATTTCTGAATTGATCTTAGTGTAATGCGAAAAATGCGAAAAAATACGTAAGTTAGAAGAACGTTGAATAATTTGATAAGTATCGATACTTGTAATATAGCTGGTGTAGGATGATACAATCGATGATAACCATCGGGTAAACATCAACAACAATGCAGCTCAGTCGAATCCTACTTGGCTCTTTAAAAGTAAATTTGCTGATGACGTACCGAGAAAAATTGGCATATTCCTTGCCGATGTCTTGACAACGGGCTCTTTGGTCGCTCGATATTGGGAATGACCTGAGATGTCTCTTGGTGGCCCATTAGTGCCTCTTCTTGACTTCTACCGCTGTAATCTTTCAATACTTTATAGGTCTAAAAAATTCAAAATGGTACAATTGGAGCCTCGTGTATAGAGTGTTTCAACAATTACATCATAAACAGCCAAATCACTTAAAAGGGTAGTACATTTTGCGAAACTCACAATTAAGTTTCTTTGCCATCACGAATAGTTACATTTGTTTGAGAAGTTGAATATTGACAGAAGCTGAATAATTTAAGCTTCATAGTTCTTTACGATATTAGTCAGTTAACCATACCAGAATCCGGTACAAAAGATTCATGTAGCTTCTAATAAGAGGCATGATTTATGTCTTAATAATTGATGTTGTCTAACAAAGTAGCTAGGAGTTCATTTAAGGATAACCTTTGTTTCTATGCTTCCAATATGAGATTTGCAAACACTGAGTTGATTGACTATGCCTTCGAAATCAGCTGAATATGCTGTGGAGCCCTGCAAGAAGAGAAAACTCACCAAAAACTGAAAGATAAAGATGGTCTATACAAATTCATCTTTAGAATATTCGAATTTGCTCCTTCTTAAGAATTTTAGAATTTTCAAAGTGCAATACAGCTGCTTCATTCACATTTAGTCTGCTTTGTTTATCCCTAGCAAAACTGTTCGTTAATGCCGTTTCAAAATCTTTGTATCATTGATATCGTTACATGGTCATAGATCTCAGAGCATCAAACAAAAAATACAGAACAATCTTCTTCTAAATTTGAATTTTACGTTGTTACATAAATTGCTCAACGTTGAAAAAAAATACTTGACAAAAGACTAGAAGAAGTTTAAATTTGAACAGCAAGATGTCTAAAAGAAGCTTTGTTTTGTCTAGCAAGATGGCTAGAAAAGCATATATCTGACCACCAAGAAATCTAAAAGAAGCTTTTTCCTGACTTGCACGTTGACTGGAAGAAGCTTTTGCCTGACTTGCAAGACGACTTCGAAAAAGCTTTAGCCTAAATAGCAAGATGACTAAAAGAAGCTTTAGCCTGATTAGCAAAAAGACTAGAAGAGGTAAAAAAAGAAAGTAAAAGGTCTCCACTGTACTGATCATTCTCAATATTTCCTATATTTGTTCATTCTTCGACTGCTTTGGCTACACGCCTAAACGGAACATACCTTCGCTTGGTGTGCACTTTGAACTAAGCAACTTCTTCTTTTCTGAAAAGTAATCCACAAACACTTGTCACAGTACATTATCTCAGAGAATGCAATTTTCAACTATGTTGAAAATAACAAAACTTCACAACGTTGTATACGAACGTGTTTGATGAGGTTTCTTCCAGAAATTCCAACCTTAAAGTTTTGCTTTGCTGGCCTTCCAGTACCTATGTTCATCTGATCATTCTTATTGAAAGAATCTTACGTATCCAAAAATCTCAATGTTGTACTTGCTTGTCAATGACGCTAGCTGCACTTTATCTAGGACCGTATTTTCATCCATTCTGCTATAGGGAACTTTATGAAGTAAACGTCACCTTCCAAGGGATCTCTTGAACCCGATAACCCGTTCAGTTGCTATGCATTGGACTAGAAGTAAGGTATTGCCTTCTTTACAAACATGCTTTTCGTTATATATTAAATTAATCTATAAACATGCATGATACATACCGATCTGGTGTCGTTTTCCCCAACATCGAATAACTCCAACAAAAAGTCTAACTTTTTACTAAACGCATCGAGAGATCTAAAAAGGAAAACAGAAATTCAAAAATTTTATAATAGTTTATAATGGCATTTATCTATCCAAAAAACAAAAAATAGACCACATAAAATTCGGTCAAGAATACAAAAATGTTGAATTCACAGCTCTCTTTGTTGAGCTACCTGCAGTGGCATGTTGGGGATGAGATTGCAGGGGGGCAAAGTGGGAAAATGGCGCCCACTTTAGTTACTTTCAAAACTTACAGGTTTGTTGTATCTTTCCTACCATCTTTCGTGCATGAAATAAGTTAGGAAATCTATGAGAACAGAGGTTAAGTTATCATGGACTCGTATATCATCTTCAAATCGATAGAAATTCTATTACATGACCAGGAATTGAAGAAAGCAAGCAAAATTGACTTGAGAAGTCAACATATGTTCTCGCTTTCGGCGCCCCTTTAAAGAGAACTTTCGCTTTGGCACCCCTCGTCTTTGATCGGCATGGGAGATAATAACCCCCCTGCCAGCATACCACTGGCTTCCTGTCCTATTTATAAATGAAAATCATCCAAGCTTGTATGGATAATTCAACGCCAAGTCATTTTTAATTACACGGAGTCGGAGCTTTATAAAAAATATAGACCCATCTTTCAAGAAATATAAAGCAAAAATATAACGACAAGTTATACGGCTTTTCACTTCCAACTTTAAAAGGATAAACAATATATTAAAATGGCCATCATGGCAGGGATTACAATTTTTGTCATGGATCTTAACATGAAGAGGCAGAGTGCTGCAAACATACCTCTCTTTGTGAAAGATCAAACTCAAAAACAAGAAGCCTACAAAGATTTATGAAATATTTTTATGGTTTCAAGGAAATGGTTGAATGATTTTCAAATACTATAGCGTTAAGCAAATGTGATTAAAACAATGGCTTACTTTTGAAGCTCTGTGGTGACAACTTTGTTCAATCGAGGAGGTTTTGTTGCACCCATCTCGACTTTATGGAGATCGTGAGTCAATCCATTTCTTATGTATGATTCTAGAGCCTCCTCAAAGTTAGCATCAGCCCTAAAAGAGTTTGGCAAAATAGTTATGGTAAAGAATATTAGTTCAAAAGAATTAGAATTATTAACAACATCGTTAACAATAGGCGCAAATGATAATAACAATATTTTTAAATCAGATAAGATTTTTAGAGGTCTTTTGGGAAAGTTCAATTAGTTGGTACTTAAAGATTTAAAGCATTGGTGAGGTTGCAGTAGTCATAATTCACAAATTGTTTGAGTCAGAATTAGTGACTAGAACTGATAAGATCTGACCCTTATTAATTTCATATATAAATCATTTACACTATCATTTTGTATATATTGGTAAAAACATTGGTGAAACGACTAAGAGATTGAAAAGCCACAAAATCGAAAGGATTATTAGGTTGCTAAATACTATGACTTTCCACCAAGACAGACCTTTACAAATCAAATATTAAATAAATTTAGAAAATAAATACATTCAACAAACAAAACGCATTTGATGTCTGGCTAAGATATGTGGAAGTGAGAAGAGTTTGACTTTAGGAGAATACAATTGCAAGGCACAACATTACAGACCCACAATGTGTTAGTTATAAACTTATAAAGTTCAGCAATTTCTTGCTGCATTGTAGCTGAATAGTGTCAAAACCATGAATTTTAGAAAGCAAACACTTACGATTTTCCTTTCAAGATGTCCATTTGTTGTAGAAAGAATTTGGTCACATTTGATTCACTGCTTTGATCGTCTGAAACATCTCCATCATCCTCATCATCTTAAAAGGGGAACATTCCAGTAAAAGAGACAAATTGGATGTCTTTGAAATATCAAAGTATAACAGAAGGTAGGAAAGTCATTTGATTCAGTGAAATAAGTATCTAGACATGTCTTGCTAGACAGTTTTTAACTTTATGTTTTTCAAGAACTGAGCAAATGGATTACAATGGATCCTGGTTGACACAATGAACCAAGAGCAAATTTTGGAAATTTTATGGAGAAATATCAGGTTGCTCATATGGTCATATTTTGGCCAATTTGTAACAAGTTTAACTTTTTTCCCACATCGAGAATAATTTCACAACATCTGTGATAATAATTTCACAACAACCCTTGAAAAACTTATCTCTTTTTAAAAACGTCTACAAACAAACCTGTGTCGTGAGAGCTTTGATCACTTTCAAGTGAAGCTCCTTCTTCTGATACCGCTAACGTCAACGGTAATGGGAGCTGGTCTCTTTTTATTTCATAATATGATATTAAATGTTCAATCGATTCAAAAAGTTGCTGTTGGACATCTTTAGCAGTCTGTAATGAAATCATGAAACCATGTGAAGATAAAGTTTTGTTTTTAGACTACATTTGGCAAGCTTGTTATAACATGTGATAGTTGATAGCAACAAGAAAATAATTGTATTCATTTATCTGTTGTCTTCTCTATTTACAAGCAATCATGTCAAGTTAGTGTTTCTTTAATACAGCATGTGGAACTATTGGATTATGAATTATTTGAATATTTGCGAATAAATCCGATAGTGAATAAATCCGAATTTACAACTAAGGGAAAAATTAGATATACCTCTAGAGACCACTTTCCATCTTCACTCTTGACAATCTTGTAATGAAGAACACCATTTTCAGTTCTTAAAAACAATTATTGTTATTATCATTATTATCAGCAAAAAACAAATGCTACAAAATGATATCAAACATCATTTAAAATTTCAATAAAGTATCTCTAGTGCAAAAATATGAATAAGAAAAAGGTGAAACTGGCAAAATTTTCAAAGAAGGAAAATTTGATAAAATATCACCATAATACTCTTTCTGCCCCTGTAGTATATTTCAATGATACAACATGATAATTGAACTTAACCTAGTATTTGTGCAAGGACAGCATCATTGGAAAAATATGCTGTTTCTCTACTTCACTACAAGCCAGTGCCAAAAAGGTGAATGGGGGTGTCTAACAAAGGTCTATGGGGTTGTAGCTTGAGGACGCAGAAGAGGTTTCGATTAGCTTACCAACAGACAAAAACCCAAGACTAACAATATTTTTTATATGACTTATAACTAAATGGGAATAACTTTGATAAGAGTGGGCAAGGACCATAATTTTTATTTGAGAAATACAAAAAGATAGTGTCTCTCTTTTTGGCCATAGAATGTCCCTTAATAGTGAAATCTGTTGTACATATGGCAGAGGATAACAATTTCCAAAAATCCTGTATCTGCTTTTTTTATATAAGTGCAATTCAATCAAGAACTCACAAGCATATTGCATTTTGTAAATGAAATGTTAAAATCAGTAGTTTTGTACTTAAAGGAAATTTTCACCAACTGAAATAAAAAATGTGACTGTTTTGGTCTTTTATGGCCTGACTACTCACTTGCAGTACCCCCAGTGGTGTTCCTATGGGGGGGCAGGGGGCATTATTGTTAAACAGATCAAACTTAGTGGAGAAACACCCAAAGTTATCTTTAGTTAAATAACGAAGGGTACCACACCTCTAGGGGCCCCCAGCAACAATTTTTCTTTGTTATTTTTCCTAAGGGGTGCAGCTGCCCGTTATGCAACTTTAAAACTATTTGGCATAATGATAACAGCCCTGATAGAGCTGTACCAAGGACATACTATCTAGGTGCACTAAAATTTGGTGCCTTGTACCTAACAGGTTCAAAACTCTTTTTTGCAGCCTTTTGACTTTGTTGGGAAGCATCTACCTTGTTCGACACAGGCCTAAGCATATCCAGAAGTTGCAATGACTTTGATAAAATTGTAAGGACTGTTGCACAGTTGATATGGCTTAAAACTATGAATGGTGATATGTTGCTGAGATCAACTGTCTTTCGACTGTCATGTAGGAAGACACCATTTCTAATGTTTTACACAAAAACATGTTTCCTTCCAAAACTCTGGATAGGCAAAGAGGAGCAACAGCTGGTAGTTGAGTGGGTAATGTCCTCCCCCGTGCACACCCTTGGCTTTGTGCCTGCTTTTAGATAACCAAATTCTTGCCTTAAATTCTAAAAAAAGCTATATTTTACAAAAAAGTTAACACTTACCGAAAAGGCTACCTTAATTTCCCTAGCAGATCAATAACATTGGCTTTGCAGTTTTGCATTAACCAGTTTGCAGAGTATGGCTGATATTCACTTAATCTTTGGTAAAACAAAAATGTGCAGACCTGCTATGTGCACCAGCATTATCATTTTTTCCAGATTAAAATTTAATCATCTAGTTATCTGTATCCTGTATCCTAGTTATCTTTATAGCTTTTAGCTGTATTCTAATTATCTTGGGTGCATCATTACCATGTTGTGCAAAGTAGTGTATTAGCGGCTTCATTTTATCCCATCAATGTAAGATTTTGTTCTAAATTTTCATCTCATCATTCAGCTACACCGTTCTTGCAAGTTACCCTTTAGAAAATGTTCTTGCAATTGGACATTAACCAACAATACAAAATAATGCAATACTCCAACTTTATAAACAAGCTACTCGTAGAGTTGTGCAGAGGCATAAAAAATGTTTCTATAGAAGAAGTGCATCAGTTCTTGTGATTCATGACAACAGAGCTCAAAGAGGAGACCTGAAATTGGCCTTTTAGTAGTGCATACTTACAAGAAGGACAACACTTTTGTGTTTGTAAGTGATTCACTTTCCCTGACAAGATACGCTCCTTTAACACCAGTTTTTGTAAGCAACTGTTCTGTTTCCGTTCGACGTATGTGTTTATGATACCAAGGCGGTCTCATAATTTGCGCCATTTTCAAACAGCAGCATTTGCAATTGCACCTTTGACTAGCTGAGGCCTAAGTCCCGGCTCTTTCTTTGCCTCTGTCTCCAGCCTCCATTAAAGCTCAGGTGAGTGTATTCAAGTTAACAGGGACAACATGCGAGTTACTTTTAAAATGAACACACAAAAACTTTCCATGTAACTAGAGCCACAGAGAAGTTTCTATTCAAATTTCCGATCTTAATTCGACAATGGTATCTGTTGATTAGAATTAACTTCCGCATCAATTCTCCTTCCTAGCGCCAAGCAAATTGTGCTTCCGGGGATCTCAACTTTTGGCAGTTCTCGTCGTTTAAGTTCCATTATCGCATAATCATAGAATAAGAGTAGAATGGAATAGGTAACTCTTTCTCTATCCTAGGTTATAATGCAAAGAGTATAAGACTTCAGTCAAATTTTAATTTAAATATTTCTCGAAATATTTCAACTGAATCTTGGACGCAAGTTTCAAAAAGTTATTCTATAGAAACACATAAGAAACTGTAGCAAGATGGCTCGCCAGTCACCATCATTATTTTCAATGTTTACTTGCTGGAATCTAGACTGCTGCAGCATATTCTAGGTGAACCTTTATCACACCTCAAACAAGAACTTTGAAATAATAAAATTATCTTGAATGTCCTTCTATCACACCTAGAATATGTTAGATCTAGAATGTTCTTTCATTGAGGAAAAACCTCCTATTTAATGTGATTCTTGTTTCTTAAATATTAAATTACCATATAAATTAAATATTAAATATTACTATCCACATTGGTGCCTTATGGCCAAGAATTTACCATTGTCTGTTTTTTTATCTGATTAAAATCTTTGGATTTTAGCAACATACCAATCAATGCTATCAGCAGGTATTGATATAACTTTACAATCTAGACAAAGCCTTTTCAATGAATCGCTCATTATACTTGATCAATTCGGATGCTTTTCTGGGCCATTAATAGTAGAAAATTGGTAAAAAAGAAGCAATGAAAACTGAGCCAGGGATTTATTTCAAAATTTAGCAGAAGAGAATACCATTCAGTGAGTCAAGATACCATAAACAATCTAAGCACAGATTAATGCAAGTGCTATACAATACCAGTTAATTACATCTAGAGCAATATTGTTATCAAGCAAACATACAACTTATCTATAATGAAACATAAGATCATGCTATGTCATAAAATTATATATCATACTACCAAGAATGGAAGTAGTGCCCTGAAATGATGCTTTTGTTAAGAAGGACCTCTTACATAAATTCTAATAGGAAAGATCCCAAATTTATGTTTTAAAAAGTTCCAGGCAGATTACATTTTCTAGGATATGAAAACAGATGTCATTCATTGATTTGGTAAATTGCCAAATCATCAATTTAACCTTAGCAATACCAAAGCAGACTTTTAAGAATTTTAGTTGGAAATTTGATCAATGAAGCCTTTTTGGCTCTATAAGATTATCTTGAAAAGAATTAAAATCAAGCACTACAGATTTCATGTTTATTGCAAATAAGTAGGAGTAAAGGCTAAATTACTAATGCAAACATTGGATATTATCCACCAAAATCCATGCTTCCATGTGCCAAAACATAATGTAACCAGGCAAAATTTCTTTAGTCTTTTACTTTCCAGGTGGCACAACTGTGACTGGTACATGTGCATGACGAAGGACATAATCACTAACACTCCCTGTGAAAGTACGTCTGAGAGCATTCAATCCTCTTGAGCCCATGACAATGAAACTCACATGCTCCCTGTCAGCAACTTCACATATAGTTTCCCCAGGTGAACCAGCAATCAAATGTGGTTTTTTTGAAATCTGAAATAGCAAAGAATACTTTTATGAGTGTACACATATATATATACTCTGTACTCATAAATTTAGTTAACAAGTTGCTCTTCACTGAAAATGGAGCTGATACAATTTTCAAAGAGCATTCCATTACCAGAAGTTCTTCCTTGACATGCTCAAGAAAAAATGATCTAAGAACCTAAAGCTGAGAGACTATTTCTGACACTACTCAACTGTCATTACCAATTAAGCCAAAGCTTATTCTTGGTAGAGACTCGGCTTGAAGTAAACAGAATAAGATTTTAGTAACCTTTTTACTTTCACAGAGAGCCTCAAACTGTCCTACAATTTTTTGACTTTCTATCACTTGCTTTTGCAGTTTAGATTGCCACTCTTGGACAGGAAAACTCATTGGAGCTGCAAAAAAAGAGAAAACAAGTTTAGATATTTAGGACGAAAGCTGGAACAGCAAAATGGCTGGTTTTAAGCTTCATCTCTCAAGTTTAATGCCTGTTATCTTAATAACTGTTTGAAAGTGTGCATTTAACATGAGAGATTCATAGCTTGGTGTATTATACCAAGCTGTAAAAAGCCATAGACAATATTTTCCATCACATAAACAGTCAAAACAATTACTCTAGTGTCCAGAATAGATGGGATGGGTGATCAATTTTCCAAATAATAATTAATGGGGTCAATGGGTCACAGTCCCTTTCAATTGGAAACAGAAGGGAAATGTACACAATGCTGGTTTCTAAAAACAGAATATACATCAAATTAATTTGCTTAACATAAAATTATAAGAAAAATTATGTTCTAAATATTTTTAATTCTTTCTTTTTGTTCTCCATGAGCTTTTTTTTGCAACAACAAACTTTGTTGCAGTTCCTCAATACACATAAGTTTATAATGATAAAAGCAGGCTCTGTCATAAGAATATCATGGGTGGATTTCTTTTGAAAACAAACAAGGGGAGAGTACACAAACAATAAATGTTTATCAATATTAAAACAGTATCTTTGATTCATATAAAAACAAATGATTTATTACTTTATAACAAAATGGTTAAAGAGTCTTCTCTTTTTTGAAGGATAGGGGAGTGTAGCCATTATTGAGTACACCTAAAAATTGAAAGAATGGGGGCTTAACTGTAATGAAGATTAGGGGCCAAACTGTAACAAATTTTGCTCTCAATAACTTGAAAGTTGGGCACATAATGGGACTGAAAACTGAATCAACAGAAATAGCAAAGTAGGTGTTTGCTAGTGTTTATTTGGATTCTACTATTTTAAATCTTGTGTGTTCAAGGGCTGATTTATCCCTACAGACAACAAAGCCACTCAAGATAATGTCTGAAATGTTGACCAATAAGAGCAGGATTGCAGCTTGTTCAAAGAACTTGGTATGTCAATAAACTGATCTCTTAGATACTAAATGGGTTTTATATAAATTCTTTTCCCAGTGATAAATTTTCCACTTGTTTCCAGCAATATGCAATCTGGATGACACTACCTGTTAGCAACTTGATTAGCTTTTGTAAAGATTTTGAAAAGTTAGATGAAATCTTGAATGCTATCCTACGGCCTACTAAAATTCAATGAAAGAGCATACTGAGATTTACAAAATAAGGTCATTGCAAACTGCACATTAAATATATATATGTGCATAAAAGAATATCTTTGCTAGCCAAAGAAAAAATAAAAATGAACTAGCAGTGAATGTCTAGAAACATTGACTTACATTCCAAGGACAAGGCAGGAAGATGTGGTGTTGTTGTCACATAAAGAATGTTTACCAAATCTCCTTCTCTATATATGTGGTCCAGAAAGACTGGAAATTCAAAATAAGACAGTGAGTTAGCAAACACTTTAAGACTTGAATTGACAGCAGGAAAAAATTAAGTTTTGAGAACTGAGCTCATTGTAAAGATGACTACAGCAAAAAAGGATAAAACTATATATAAAGCAGCACTTAAATTATGTAAATGCCCAGTTAAGGGTTATAATCTTCACAAAATTTGATTTCTATAGAGATTTTTCTAATTCAGGTCTTCAATTCAATTCAATTTCATGTTTGTTTGCAGCTAGTACAACTATATAAAACACTATTATTGAAAAGCTCACAACATTATCCATCTTAGTGAGGATGAAAAAAACTTTGGAACTCTTTGTCTTTTTAACTCCCAATTGTTGATAACAGCCAAAAATAATTAAAAGCAACTTCAATTTCTGTCAAAAGTTACTCAAACACCCCTGAGCATCCCATGGGATTTGGAAATATATATATAACGTTAAATTCGGAAAATTAGCAGTTTTAGGTAGTAAAATACAAAAAGTTGTAACACCCCCCCCCCCCCCTCCCCATTCAAAAAAGTAATGTTGGTTGAAAAGCCAATAATTAAAGTTCCCTAGTGAATTAGTTCCGAAACTGTTGCTAGACAACATTGCATTCAGGTCAAAGGGGATGCTAATAGAAATACGCCAAACTTTAGCGTTGATTGCACGATTTTTGACATGCTCTGATATCAAACTGATTTTTGGTTATAGCGTGATTTCGATTACTTGCAATTATCCCCATGCCGCAGCAAGGTGCAACTTCGACATTACAGATGTCCTGATCAGTTCAATACACCTGGTACTTAATTTATGAAGTCAATTCAATAGAGAAGAATTAGTATTTTGAATCTCCAGCATATTTAAGGGCTATAACTGATTTGATAACTAAAAGTATGTCTTACAAAATTCGGCTGAACCCTTCTTGCGAATTATCGGAATCAACAAAAAGAGGAAGCCCTGTTCTTCTCTACAAAGATGTCAGCTGCAGTTAGGCCATGCCGCGTGAAAATATTTTTCGCATCGTGCAGCGTGTCATTCACTAAATTAATACCGATCGGTCATTTTAGAATGAAGAAAATTCTTAAAGATTTTCTTAAACAATCACAGAAGATTGACAGAGGCCACAGTAAGTTTTAACGATATCTAAGCATAACGAAAAACCGACAGCTTACGGCAGGCCAGTTGACGTTATCCACTACAGGCCGATCAAGTCAACGATGCGCTAAGAGCTTTGCGAAAAAAATCAACAAAATCTTACGTTTCGTCTACTTACAGTTAAAAGCTCTTTCTGAGTTGTCGCTACCGTCAACTGCAACTAACACTTTGCGAGCCATGACAGTAAATCAAAACTTTATTGCGTTCTACGACCACACTCCCTCTTCTTCGATCACCTTGGATAAGGAAGGAGTGACCTTTACAGGGCATCAAAGCATAATGGACGCCCTCGTTTGTCCTCTTGTCGGTATCGAAATCACAGACCAGCTCCGCGGAACGGTAAGAACAGTTGCCGGTGAAATATGCGTTTTGGTACCCTATGCAAAAGTGTAACATTGTGAAACTCAATGTGTTTCAGATAGTGTGATTTCATCATTGTGCGATGTTTGATTGACACGTTTTTAAGAGTTAAATATTTCACACTTGTCAATTACGCAAACTTTGGAGTCGCCATTAATGTTGCATTTTCTTTGCATAAACTTAACAACGGAAATCACAGCACCGTTTAGCACCACTTCTTATTAGTACCCCCTTTATAAAAATAGTTCAATTGTTCTTTACATTCTGAACAATATGAACCAGAACATTTGTGTACCCGAACCAGTTCGCATGCTTAATTCCACTATTCGTTTTGGTACCCTATTGTTTAAATCATAGTTTAAATGCTTTGGTACGTATCTTCCAGCCATACCTCCCGAGACGTATCTCCAAGCCATTGGCGTAGCGAGGGGGAAGCAAGAGCGGACCCTCCCACCCTCCCCCTCATCTAATAATAAAACATCTTTGAAAAAGAGCATTTGCCCTCCAATCTTGACACCCTGGCTACGCTACTGCTCCCAGCTCCCCGTATCAGACCTCTAGCCCAGTAGATCATTGCATAAAAAAACGGTTAAAAAATTCGGATGTTGCATGAAAAATCTTTGCAAACTTTACCGAAATTCATCTTTCTGTAGAAAAGAAAATTATCCACGTTTCGTGTCAGCCATTCTTATGAGCAGCCTCAGCCACATACAGGGATGGATTTAAGCAACAATGATTGGGGGGGTTAGACACTAATTAAATCTTGTTGCCACACCCTTCATGTCACTGGAAAATGATAGAAAAAGCCTATTTTCAAAATTCTGTTTTAACTTTAAGGTAGAGAAGGTAAGAAGATAAATAAAGAAACTTCTTTGACTAACGATGATTTTCAGTGAATGAAGCAAAATTTACCGAAGGACACAGAAACATTGGGGGTGTCGCACCCTCTACACCCCCGATAAATCCGCCCCTGGCCACATGCCCAAGTTCTCTCATGTAACACGGGGTAGCGTCATGAATGGGGAAAATCTTCAGCCACATATGAAAGAGCAAAATATTTCCATTCAATTAACCTCTCGTGATATCCTCAAAATCGTGATGTTTCAACAGACCCTTTTACGTCATGCGCATGCCAGTGGCCTAGCATGCAAGTCTTAATTGGAGATGTGACAACCAGATGCCCTACTTCTGTGTAGCAGCTGGAACCATCTGGTTTGCAAGTTACAATTAACAACCTGATTTTGAAAAAATGTAGCTTTTCAACCGAAATGTTGACGACGAATTCAAAATCCTTTGAGAATCAATGTGTACATTGGGGCAACTTTTTCAATTTCAGCCAGTGCTGTAGAATCTTTGAACTAATATACCATCTCATTATATCTTTTGCTATGTTTTTTTTCTATTGCTACCAACAAAACATCAACAAGAGATCAAAATATCGTTCTACCCAATGTTCAACTATCTTCTCTAGAGTCTACTTATCGAAGCCAGCCATGTTATCTTTCTAGCAACCTTTTTTTTTAAAATGAGCGGGTATATTTCTGATAATTAGAATCGCAAGAAACTATTAGAAAGGGTTGGATGGAAATTTCAAAAAGAATTCTCCGCCAGTCAACAGTAACTCTTTAATCTAGTATCTCTGTACAAAAGTGTATTTTTCGGGGTTATCACGTGACGCATGCGTTTCAATCAGAGCACACTTGCGAGTTGCGAAGAGAAAAGTAGGCAGAAGGGCGGAGCGCTGTCAAATCTTACTAAAACTACAAAAATGGGCCGAAAAGTTTTGATTCCATTCGACAGAAGTGACCATAGCATGAAAGCATTTGACTGTAAGTATATCAGCATTTTTCTCATCTTTCGTTTGGATTTAGCCATTGACCCATCGGCATATCCTCAACGAGTTAGAGGCCAAAAAATGTGGCCTAAGCCCCTTTCCAAAGGCACGCCAACAGAGATACCTGTTTTTGTCTTCTAGTTATGATTCTTATTCTTTTATTTGATAAAATGTCGATCTTTCGAATTTATCCGGTTAAATAGTGGTTGAAATGTTATATGAAGGCGATTCGTGGAGAAATATGAGCTTGTGGTAAGATGTATGGTTGACCTGTGTCGCTTAGTGACTCTCCTGCCCATGCCAAAAGACACGATTTCGTTCACGTATGACCCGCGAAAATTTAATCCCTTCAAGCTATTGAATATTTTCTAAGTTCAGATTCATTTCAGTTCAGTTCAGTTCAGATTTGCTGTGTTTTTTAGGGAGAATTTTCTTGAAAAAAAATCGAAATATAAAATTGCTGGATATCGTTTTAATAATCTTTCGAGAGTTTTCAAGTGTCGGATTTCGGTTAATATAAGTTCTTCACGAAGACTGTTTGCAGCCATACGTAACCAAAAATATGTTTTCTAGATCAGCTAGAAAAAGGGACTGTGTAAGATGGTTGATTGGGGTGGGTAGGGGGTGCAGCAGCTTATATCCGTCGAGATGTCGCATTTAGAGGCAGATCGTCACATGTTTGACCCATTGGGCTAAACAAGGATTATGTCCGTTATATTTCAGTTAATGCGTTATTTTCCACAGATAGCGGACTCAAACAAATCAGTGAAAAGGGCCCCCAGATATTTTCAGAATGGTCTTTAAGTAAAATAATTTCTAACTGTAACCAAAATCAATATTTGCTAATGGGGAGCAAGAAGAAGAAATTGATTTTAAAGCTAATTCAGATGCAAGGGATTCATAATTTGGAAGCCAAAATTAATAATATTATGTACTCAGTCAATACGTAGATGAAATTAATTATAGCCTTGTAGCAAGAAGATGATCAATTTTCAATTGATGACATATCCCTAGAAGTGAGTCAGTGGCGTATGTTAAAGGCTTATCAAAAACACCCTATAGGTAGTTGTTCATCAGAACCCCAGATTGTTCTTTTTAACTTTCATAAAAAATGCTAGACCCTTTTAAATTTCATGTCAATGGTATTTTACTTATGAGCCGGCTGTGGAGCCTTTTCCCTTTGCATATATACAATTGTGTCCTGCAAACAAAAAACCAAAATTTGTTACAAATAGCATGTGCATGTTTCCACTATCTAGCATTAACAATCTGGTAATACAGCTGTTAGTTGGAAATTGTTATTGAAAAAAATTGGCAAAATTGCTAAGACTTTCTCCTTAACAATAACCAGCTGGATTATTTACTGACTGGTGGAAGCAACATATGTTAGCATTATGTTAGCAAAGATTTTTGTTTTTGTTTTTTCCAGTCTACCTTGAAAACCTGTACAAGGAAGAAGATAATATTCTGTTTGTTCATGTGGTCCATGCATCACATTCACGTGAGTTTCAATGATTTTTCACTAACTGTGGCTTGAAGTTCTTTCATTTGAGTCTAAACAGTATCTGTGCAAGAGGTTATGGAAAAATCTCATAAACAGAAGCATATAATTCTCTGACAATGCTTGATAGCACTGTAAGCGATGGTGATATGCACATTGAGGACTTTGGTTAAGAAATCTACCAAAGTGATCACCTAGCAACAAAAAAGGAGGTGGTGTCTGCTTGTATTTTTGTGGAAGCTTGGCTATGAAGAGAAGAAATGATCTTTAAACCCCTCAAAGAAACTGTTTTTTCTAAAATAGATATTTCTCGTAAAAATACTTTTTGTTACTATTTATTGCAATCCAAGGCAGTAGCATAGAGTTTGAAAATGTCATGACAATTTAGTAGTTTGCACAGGATTACGCTATTGCAGATGGTTGTCAACAGGTACAAAAGTTATGGCATCATTTGATTATATTGACAGACAGTTTGAATTACAGGTCCATGCAGGGCTTGATGAACTCATTTAAACTAGAGATCTCAACAATGTTAAAGACAGATTTTTCATGGAAAAGTAAATATTTCAGTTCCATGTCCACCACTGTATAAACACACTATTTGGGAAAGGTCCAAAGCTTGTTCTTTAAGATTAAAACAGAAAAAGCAAATGTTGATGGGGAACAAAAATTCCAAGGCCTCTGTGTAAACAAAATGATAAATCTCTTCACTATCAAGTTACATTGGATATTGTCTTAATGCATTCCTAATAAAGCCATTAAAATTAAGGATAAGATTCTCCCTGGCTGTATTCTCAAATAGAAAGTTTGCAAGTCAATATTGTGTTAATTGCTTATAATTTATTTAATCATAAAACACCCACAGAATTTAGGTTCATATCCCCATATTTTGACAAATGGGGATTGGACTCAAGGGACTGAAACCCCATGTTGAAATAAGAAGCAAAATCCTCTTGAGGTGCAAATTCACAAAGTATTTCCAACAAAGAAAACTAACTCTTATTGTTTAAAATGCTGTGCCCAAAAACTCTAGTCAGAAAATTTCATAGTGACCATAATTTGGAACAGTTGTTTAAATATTTATTTACTGCACAGCAAGTAGTGATTATGTTGCAAATTTCTATTTGCAAATGCAAATTATATTGCTTTAGTAGTTTGCACAGGATCACGCTATTGCACAATCAGCCTAAGTTTTGATATAAATCATAAGTATAAATATGATTCATAGGATAAAAGTTTGACCAGAGAATATGAAACAAGGAAAAGAGGAACAGCTTCCACCTAGTTCAAACAAGTTGAAAGGTTGTGGTGTCAAAAAACCTCTGCCATCATCCAGATGTGGATTAGCTATCACTGTGAAGCCTAGAAAGCTGGAAAAAGTGTTATTTGACTGATCTCATTCCAGTGTTCTCTCTAGTATGACAGGGTTTCTTTCTGTTGTAACACTTTCTGGTAAAACTTTCTTGTTGTGGTAATACCGTCATTGTCAGGGCAAGCATAGCTTTGTAGACCCAAAGTGCCAACTTGGCTGATGGTGGTATTTTACAAACATTGTAAATGTTCCAATGTTTCTGATCAAATAAGATTGGGTCACAAAAGTATGGACACGATGCTTAAAATGGTGGCTCACAGAAGCCAAGGGCCTAAGTCAATAAGTTTTACCCAATCTTCAGGGTTTCAAGAGCCTACTGTAGAAAAATATTTGCACAGTTTCAATGGCTTTTAAGTGAAAAGAAATTTGGAAAATTATTTTACTGTTTTGAAGAAAAAACTTTTAATGGGGGCTTCAGAATATGTCTATCAAAGCATTCATAAAATTGTGATAAAATTTAAACAATTTTTTTAGAAGCATAACCAATTATGTTATGAAATTTAATTTGAATAAGTGCACCATTGCACCCTCAAAAATATTACTGAAAATGTCCTTTAAGCTGAAATTTCAGGCTGAATAAAGTTATTGATAATGATTTCAGGCAAACATTTTCTAAAGCTGTGGTTTTATGATCAAAAGAGCTGATCAAAAGAAATGAGTAAAGAGAAGTATCTAAACTTTTGATCTAGATACTTCTCTTTAGCAATTTCAAAGGCACAACAAAGATAGAAGGTTTCCGTTTAATTTTTTGGTCATCCTGTGCAAAAAGCAAATAAGAACTTAAAAAACTGTCTTATAAACAAATGTAGATTGACTGACCTTGTGTTGACATCTAATCTTTTAAGTCAAAAATTACTGCCAACATAATCTTCTCATGAAATATTTTATAATCAAAAAGCTATAAGCGTTTCACTTCAAATTCAAATAAATCTTCTTTATTCTTCTACCAAAAGCAACCTTTTTTATCATCTTTTATAAATCCTTAGAAAATCTTTTACAAGATTATTTTGAAACAGTGCTTCATATTTTCACTGATTTGTTCCCTCAAAACAGCAAACAAATTATTAAATTTTCTTCTAACAAAAATTTCGTAGAATTGCAATTATGTAGTATTTTCTCGCCATGAACTATTGTTTTTGAAACTGGTTGGCCAAGGCCTGTGACCAGTGTGAGCCAGCCTAAGGGGGGGGGGGTAAACTAAGCCCAATTTTGGACAGGGATGTATCATTTGCCCCAAACATGATGAAAACTTTGCCCATAATTCCGCAAAGCAAATTACATTTTTAAAGTACAACAAAATCATGAAACAAATTTTGCATGTCCTTTGCCCCAAAATCTCAATATTACACATATATCATACTTTTATTTCTAACTGGACATTCATTTTGTTAATGCTAAATCTCCCTCCTAATAATTTTGCAATATTTTGCCAAAACGGTACCCATAATTCTGCATATTTCTTAAACCTGTACCCATAGTTCTGCACATATTTCAAAAACTGATACCGATGATTCCGCACTTTTTCAAACAAGTCTTTGATACTGCAAGTTGGAAGTATAAGATAATACAACATGGGCTCTGACACAGGTTGGAAAGTGGGGAACAAAGGAGAGTTTAACACCCATATCAAAATATTAAACACTAGAAAATTTTGCTCGCAAATGTAATCTTGATGCTATTAAAATAATATGCATAGTAAAGTTTGGCATGGAACTGTCTGGCGTTTATTATATAAGCTGTACGTAACAGTTCCATGTTGCACCCACCATGGACCTCTCTATCTCTCCGCAAATGGCTGAGTATTCTCTTGCTGTGTTGAGCCAAGTGTAAAGTTGGTTGTAGAAGGTTGTTTCATCCAAAATTAATCTGAATTCGCTTGGTTTGGCGCACAATTTTTAAAAAGTTCCAAGGGTATGATCAAGTTTTGTAATTTTTGTCATTTTTGTAGAGCCGGTTGGAGAGGAAATAGATGCTGAAAATGTGAAGGAGAAATTAATCAAGACAATGGAAGATGCCAAAACTACTTACCAGCGTTTTGAAGACAAGTGCACCACAAAAAATGTATAAATGTCAATTTTTTATTGAAAGTTCATGCTTGGCTTTTGATAAACCTGTAAGATTGCAATTTTTTGGGGTCATTCTATGTCAAGTCAGCAAACAAACAGCAATTTGACACCTACTATTTTATCATTGACTAATTTCCTATGTGAAAGTGCCTCACTATATTACCATATTGCAACCTTGGAGCTCTTAATCAGTACCAATAGGCAATTGTCTTGCCTCTGACACCGTGAAGTTTTAGGTCGTTAATTTAATTCTTATTGCACCCTCATTTGCCTCCGCCAGAACATCTTAAGGACATTCATGGTGCTTTCGAAGGAAGGATTAACAAATGAAGGGGCTAGAAGTTATCCTTGCCGAATTTCATCCTTTGCTAGAATCCCATTATTGTTTTTTAACATTATTGATCTTTCTTGTCTTATTTAATAGCCATTAAAGGAACATTAACCATTAACCGTTTCGCGTTTGTGTGTTTCATAAAATATTTTTTGGTGTGTTGTATAATAGTGCCATAAGCCTATTTTATGTCGGTAGTGGTCAAATACAAGCGCAGGATCAAGTGGCTAGGCCGATTTTTTATCCTAATAACAGCTTGATGCTGTAGACTTCATAGTAGACGTTGTTGAATGTTGGAAAGTTTTCCTTTAACATACCTTCTCTTATAGATCCCCCATGAGAAGATATTTCACTCTGGCAATGCAGGCGCCGTCATTTGCGATGTGGCCAAGGAGAAGCACGCCGATCTGATCGTCATGGGGTCACGTGGTCTTAATGCAATCCGACGTACATTCTTAGGAAGTGTCAGTGAATATGTTTTGCACCATATCCATATCCCAACGACCGTTGTGCCAAGCAACAAACACTGACCAAGGAACAATGCGCATGACTGTTTACCTTCATTAAGCTTTTCACCTAAACACCATACCTACAAATTTCAATTGGATAATCATTAATACTATTTTTATTATTTAAAATATCACATTGCATGATACCCATCATTGTTTTGGTAGCAATTGTGGAGATAACTATCATAGCCAATGCTGTAAGGTAATGCAACTCTTGTAACGCATTATGTGTAATCAGTAAGAATTATGTCCAAGCATGAATTCGTTTATCAGTTAGAATGTTTTTGGGACGCTTGTTATCTTGTTTCCATTAATCTGTTGGTATATCAAGATATGATGAGAAAGTCGGGCCTTAAAATGACATTTAAGGTGCATGAGTTTGGCACGAACAAATTTGTAAAGAGCTGCTTCTGAGATGCTGACTTGGCTGCAAATAGGCTGAGTTTTCCAAAGAAGGAAATGAAAATTTGTAGGAAAATAGAAGGAAATTTTTCGGAATCGTAGTAGATTGGGCGATGATTCCATTAAAATGGCATTAATGGCATCACACATGCCGGAAAAAAAATTTCTTGGAAATTTGCATTTTGGAAACATCAATTTTCTGACTTAACATCTAAAATGTAGTATTCCTACTGGAAATGCTGCCGTTTTCAGAAGCGTTGTAGATTTGGTAAGGTTTCCACTATAAAGGCAAGAATGGCATCAACGCATGCCAGAAATAAATGTTTCCTTGAATTTTTGCCTTAGAAACATTAATTTTCAGAGTCAGCACCAAAAATAACACAGGAATCCGTCGAGAAATCAATATTATCACAAAGGTTGCACAGGATGAAAATTCGACACACGACTAGTATTGAAAGTTGCTAGTTAACGCTGCTATCAAAGGTCAATGGGAACACCAGTTCTTTGCTGTGATTTCATAAAGATAATTGTTTATTCATTGCTTTAGAGTTTGCTTCAAAAGCTCAGATTTTAAAGTTAATTGCGTAGCAAAATGAGAATGGGGGCAGGGCAGCACCGCTTCGAAAAAGTTAGTGGGTTAAGGCAGCGGGGTGAAACAAAGCGAACCGTGCACGTTTGCCTGGTGGTGCAATAAGGTCTCAAAATCTAGTGAAATTTTCTAGAATCAGAAGAGCGTATGCCTTAAAGTCTCAGAGTTATCAGAGCAAATAAAAGAAGCTCTACGAAGGCATAGTCACTTTTTGCACTATGAAAATATATTCTATGAAAAGCTCTGAGCGTTCAGCAAACAATTTGTGATTAGTAAAAACTTGCTAACACTGCTTTCAAAGGTGTAAGGAACGTAGGCAGCCGAAGAAACAAATAAAAAGTTCCTAGATACACTGGCAAAAGGGTTGAAAGAACTGACAATGTTGCATATGAATAGCTTGCAAGATGGAATTCTAATTTTATTCTTGAATATTTCTAAAATTGATGAGTATTTTATTTTGTTAGGGATCTATATTAGGGATATAAACTTGTTCTATATTTGGCTGTATCTTAAATGTCGACACGTTATTTTAAGTTTTATTGACATATATAGGGAGTTTCTTAAGTTATCTTGACATTCATTCATGGAGTATTTCTCATCAATAAAAAGTTGATGAAAGGGATAACATTGTTACTTCATTTAAATGGATTAAATTGTAATTTCCCTATAAATCTTAGAAAGAAGCATGTATTGGAGTCTTTGTTTAGCGCGAGCTGACTCGTTTTCTTGTGCTAAACGAAAATAAAAATTCTTGTCCTCGATCATCTAAGCCTCATCTAAGCGTATTTTCCCCACTAAAAGTGGTCCTACTCAACTCCCAATTCGCTCTTTTGTATGGCATCTCAATCACAAACCACAGTTACCTGGAAATCATGCACCTACGAAAAGTTCAAAATATGCTAGTTTTTTATCATATTTAAAGGTTCATTTGAAATATTTGTTGGGGTGCATCCCCTTTTCTCTAACTATAGTCTCTGACTGCAAAGTTGCCCTGTTGAAAAGTTTGATGCATCAGTATAACAAATCTATGAATGTGTTGAAAAAAGCTGATGAAGGCGCTCATAGACCGTCGTCCAGCCAATTCAAATCCATATCTCTAGACCTGACTGATTCGAATTTCGCGAAATTATCCTTATTCCCCTGTTTCCTCTTTAGGGAGGTTAATTGTGTTGACTCATGAATGCGTTTCCCACATTTTTATGTCGTTCTGCAAAGAAAAAATGCAATTTTTTCCTGTGGTAGTAAGAAAATCCTTTCTTTTTCAATCAAACCGAAAAAAACTTTGTGTCAATATGAGAATTAACATCGTTAAAGGGGTCCAGGGCCTCCGGGTTGCGAGGGAAAATGCCCCCCCCCCAACAATTAATTCCCTAAGATTTGGTCTTGCAAATCAGCAACCGGTATTAAAAAGTGGTTTTCTATGAAAAAGAATCTTGGTTACGGTCAGGAACCAACATGTGCACATGTTATGCAACTTTTCAACCCTGCCTTTGCACCAACTGCTCAATGAACACATGTTCGCAACATAAAAACTCCAGAGCAAAAAACATTTAATCATTTTTGTCTATCATTAAGGTGATTTTTAGCCCCAACCATTAGGCACCTCGGTCAAATATGGTTTGTAAAATATGCACGGAAGATGCTCGACAGAAAAGAGCACCTAAGTACAGTCTTTTTTACTAGAACTGAACACTGAGGTCAGTGGCGTGGCTAATACGGGAGGGGGGGGTGTGACACCCCCAATTGTTCATGAATTGATCTGTAAATCTTCAGTTGACCCTCCATCAGGGGTGTAGTGCTTAGGGGGGTCAGGGGGGCTGAGCCCACCTTGTTAATGCCGAAAAAAAGACAATTTCTACTTTTGCTATTGTTTTTCGCAGCGTTTTGCGCAAGAGCCCTCCTTGTTAATTTGGTAGCATTTTACCCCTGCCCTCCACTCCCCTAGTCTGGAAGGTCAAGCCACGCCACTGACCGATGCTATATATGCCAGGAAGACTGGAACAGCGTAAGAACATGACCAGCGTCTGATGAAAACTGAGAAGAAAGGTCAAGGTGTTTTTGAATATTTCCTCCCGTGTTAACAAAACAGAGCAGATTTTATAAAGGGTGTAAACAGAGCAAATCAACCGAGCTATAAGCAATTGATAATATGTCGTTGTAGAAAAATCAATGTTGAAACGAAAGCCAAGTTAAGGTATCGAAAAAACTAAAATATCAAAAAAACATCGAGCCGCGGCAAAAATTATCTGATTTTTATATTAAGAACATTTTTCATTAAGAGTTTCTTGGTCACGTGTTTCTAAGACTATGTATAAACACAACGGTGGCCCTTTGCACGATGTAGACTAGTGCCAAATATTCGCCTGAAGATTTTGATGCTGATTGAGATTTCAAAAATAAGATTTTCTCTAAGTTCAATGGAAATGTGCTTTTCTTCACAGATTTTCCGGAAGGCATTCAAATGAGTGTGCTCGGATTAGCAAAGAAAATAGATCAGGTCACATGTTATCACCGTGTTTATATGCCATAGTAAAGATAGCATACTTCAAATCGACTGGTGTAGTTCAATGGCAATAAGCTGAATAAGCTTACGCACAAGTCATTACTTTCCCCGCCAATTTTTCATAGCTTTCTCAAAAGCGTCGGCGATTCATGGATTGTTAATAAAAGTTTTCTTAACTTGGCAAAGCAGATATGTGAAACATACAATGACTCCCAATCTTTGGTTGCCAATTTTCTTCAGGGATACATGCCACAGAAAATCCTTATAGATTAATGCAATTATAATGCATGTCAATGTTGAAAGTTCGGAACAGTAGTTACGCAGAAAGAAATGTCGATAGACCGAGTCCTATTACTCTTGAGTTTAAAAAAAAGCGGCGAAATATCTTATATTTTTAGATATGAAGTATTTTGTATATTAAGTCAAATGTTGCTTGAAGATTGCATAATGGTTGAGATTCGAATTTGCAACTTAGAATCATCCTGCTCAATTCCATATAGAAATGCGTATAAATAGCTTCTATATATAATTTATCTTACATTATGTAGTTTATTATAAATTCATCCTAACGAAGCCTACACGGTAACGTCGAGAATCTATATATAAATTATACAATCACAATCTTGTATCAATTTTCATGACTCTCTTTTATCTTAAAGAGCAAAGTATGTATCTTCAATATCTATATATTAGCATCAATTTATTATTCTACTTTGTTACTCATTCATTTTTATCAATTCATGTATCGTATTACCTTATCGTTGAATGTTCTTTCACATTTTGTTAGCCAATAACTTAATCATCGAACAGTGCTAGGAAATAATACCAAACTGTTTCATTTCATACAAAATTAGTAAGTATTTTACCAAAATAAGGAAATGTTTTGAAAGGCAAGGAAAACGAAACAAGACAGAGAATTAGGCACACCCTGAACTTTTCTGGGAACTCTATGTATGCTTCTTGAATTAGAAACATAAAATGCAAAGGTATCAGAATTGTGGTGTCAATATCAAGTATTCATAGGCATCCACTGAATGCATCCTTCTTCAAGAGCAGCCATCCCTAAGGCCGGTTTCATCAAGTTTCAGATATGCATTCACCATGTTTTAACGCTCTTTCTTGTTCTCTGGTGATTCCCAGACTTTACTTCCTTCGTAGAAATAAGAGCCATCGAAGAGGCCCTTTAAATTCAATTTTTGTAACTGATTTTGCGCTACACTCTTTTCAGTAAGAAAATTTTTATAAGAATACGAGCCTCAAAATTGGTCAAAAGTTAAGAACGAATTTGGAACAAGCTGAGGCTGGGCTACTGTAAAATGTAATCTTGAATATTGTTTCATAATACAAGTATCCTTTTTGACATTTATGGGTGCTTTTCGGTGATTTTCAAAATATTTATGAAAATAGTGGATGCCTCACACACTTTGTTGGCAAATGAGGCCACAACACTTCCCTTGAGTACACAAGCAAGCAATCGCACTGTTTGCACCCTTATAAATTAAAAACAAAATAAGAACAATCCAGCCTGAGATATTCGGTAAAATTAAGAACAGCCCCTGGGGCTCAGGTGGGGGGCTCAGGGGCGCAGCCCCCTGGTTAAAATTTTCAAGAAAAATGGGAGGCTATGCCCCCTCTCACCGTTTATACTTAGATACAGCCAAGAATCGTGTAACGCAAAGAAAACTGTGAAGAATTGTTACTTTACCACAGGCCAGCCATTGACGACTAAACTAGATAACGAGAAGAGAAACAACTGACAGATTCAAACGCATTGCAAGCTTTATATGCATGTAAATGCACACAAAGTTTGACATATATAGATAGAAAATTCTTAAATGATTTCTTACTGAGTATGTTTAGTTGTAGTTTTGTATAGACAGTTGGTTTTTTATTGTTGCACTTAGAAATGGGGTTAATTGACTGAATCAACAACAGATTAGTTGATTCTGTCTCCCTTACTTCTAATATATGACATACTACACTCTTTTTTCTAAGAACAAGACTACTTTTGCCGACACCCAATGTTCTTACTTTTTGCTAATTTCAGCCTCGAGTGTTCTTAATGTTTTTATTTTGCAAAATTGATTTTCTATATCTGCAAACCATGAATACTCTCCAAGTCCCCTGAATAACAGTTCTGCAAGACATTATTAGAGGCACGGTTCATTAGCTGACAAAATCTGCTCTGTTTTTTAACAAGAATGCGTCAATTCAAAATCCAGCCAATGGGTCATAATTACTAAAAAGTAGGCTTATTAATTTCTAACTAGGAAACTAGGATCTTCCTTATCAATGCGGTAAATGTTTTAGATGCCATTTTCTGGCCATCCTTAAAATGTCATACCTCAAATTTTTCTCATCGCCAATCATGGTGGTGGCTTTCACTAAACCCCTAAGCAATATAAACATTTTGCCCCCTCACTTTCAATGAAGTAGAGACTCCCATGGTACCGAGGTTCGAACCTCAGCTGCCCCTTTACCAGTCAATCTGGCTGCTCAATCAATGATCGGAAAAACATCAACCCTCGTCATTTTCAAACTGCAAGATTACATGACAAGAACTACTTAGATATTTCATAGAGCCCCCCTTGTGAAACTTTTACGACTACATCCCTGGTTGATAAACATAAATTTATATTTCTTTCAATTCTATTTTACGTTATTTAATCACTAGATTTTCCTCCAAAAATACCAAATGAAAACATTGCCAACCACAGCGTGGAGGGTCTTTGCCCGCAGCGTGAAGGGCTCTTGGCACTTTCCTAAACGCACTACAATCCTTTTTACATTTTCGTGTTTATTATATGCCAAAATAGGCTGTTCGAGTGTCGGTCCATTTTTTCCTCATACTCTCCCCCTAAAAATGCATTCCCTTTAATGCGTTCGCGTGTTCCCTTTAAAAAAAGAGCCAACGTTCCCGCGCTCTCGTTGATAAATAAAAATATGTTCCTTTAAACTACGTAGTAATAATGTTCCCATGTAAACAATTTAAGCTGTTCCCGTGTTCCTGTACCATTTTTTGCTATGTTCTCTTGTTCCCGAAAGACCCTAAAAAATAATTCAGTCTGAAAAGTACTACGAAAAGATTGTTTAAAAATGATTCAATTTGCGTTCTTTACTGCTTGTCGAAAGCATTTGAAGACGAGCCTCCCTCTCCCGCCTGGTTGTTTGGCCATCGATTTGAAGGATGATATATAAGTTCAAAGGTCGTGTGTTGTGCGCGCCTCTGGAAGTTGTAAGGACAGGCACGGTAAACATGGAGGTGGTTGTAGAGGTGAAAAATGAGGCGACTGGTGCATATTATCAGGTACCTTCACCATTGCGATCATGCCTTTACATTGATTGTAATTTAAAGCCTTCCCATGTAATTACAAGCATTTATCCATATTTATAGGCAGAAATTAAGAACATTCACAGCGAAGAAGCGACGATTGCCTTCGACTACAGGTGAGTGTACGGCCTTAGTTCGTCTTTGATGCATTTTACTAGTAACTGAGGGCCAATTTTCACAATGTCTCATAACATTCCTATTTTTGATTTCTTCAAGCAGCACTTATTTACAAAGGGGCATTTAACTTTCACAATCATGTGTCTGCTGAGATATATCTGTTGTCATTGGACCAAAATGAGCCTTCGGCAAATGAGCTGTGCGTGGTAATTGCACATTTTGGCTGTCGTGGAAAATTATTTCGAATGTTGTTTAAAAGCAAGATGTATCAGAATGGTCTCAACTCTTCATCTACCTAGTATTTCTTGCTAAAATATTAAACGCCTATGAATATTTTCATTGCAAATTCCTTGAAGGTCCCCTCATCCAGTTCAACTTTCTAAATATACCTTTCATGCAGAGCAAAATTTTGACAACAATTTTAGTAAAATCATTAAAGTTGCACCATACATGGCAAGGAATATGTTATGATTGATAAAAATCGTTTCAATCTTTCCAAAACTCGCGAGTTGGTTCTTTTTGAGGGATCACCATGCTTTTGGAGGAAACCATGTGCATATTTCGAAATCTTTTTTGCCTTAATGCGCATGCTCAAGAGTTGTTTTGATTTTGCCTTTCACGAGTAATGGCCACCCGGAACCTGTCTACTTTGTTGTATTTGTAGTAATATAAGATCAGACATTTGAGTAGCCAGCCAAAAGCAGTGATACTGGTTTATCCTTACAAAATTTTTAAAAAATTTTGTTGAGGTCAAATTTTGCCTAAAAAATAATTGAAAAATTATCAAACAAACATTATATCAAACAGATATCAAACAGAAATAATTGAAAAATAGCTTTGAAAATAGCAATAATTTTGAATCTCAAGCTTTTTGTCTGACACTTCAGAGTATGAAAAGTCAAAATATAGATCAAAGCATTACCCTAGGAAATATATACTGTATTTCCTCTAATGAATGCCGCCCTCTGATGAACGCCGCCCTCTATTGAACGCTGCACTTTCAGCCAAACATTTGGAAAAAACGCCGCGCTCTGATAAATGGCTCACTCTGATGGAGACAGAGATGTTGACATTCCTGGACTTGACAATCTTTTTATCTTTTTTCGTCACATTTTTCTTGCCATTTTTCATTTGACAAACTTTTCATTTTGTATTGAGCGCCACCCTCTGACAGTGGCAAAGTGAGGTACCCAATTTTAGTTAAGGTTAGACAAGTTCCCTTGAGAAAAGTTTTTTTCAGCTAATGTGAAAATACCTAAAAAAGCCTTAGGTAGGCATAAAACTTTTAATAATTTGCAAAAGATTAATTTTCAGAACTTTCTTGAGACATGTTTTGAAGAAGCCTTGGCTTTAAGGGTTAAACAAGTTTTTAAATTCTGAAATCAAAATTTTGATTGTTTTTAACGCTAACTTGCTTTCAAACTCTGACAATAAATTTATTCATATTTACTATTTCAAGAGCAGTTTGAATCGCCTGATTAAACTGTCAAATCTAAAGGAAGGCTTTTTTTAGATAACATAACACAGTTAGATTTAATTCGCACAACATTATATAAAATGTCTAAATTGTTTTGCTCTGATACATGACAAGATAAATACACTTTCGATGACCCTTTCCTAATTCCTTACTTGGAGCTATTGTACTTACAAGTACAAATAGTGTTATTTTTATAAGTAAAAAAATTAACGCCTCGCTAGAAATAATAGTGTGCTCTACAAAACAGATGCTAGGTGTAAGCAAATTAATTTTTCAATCTACCCATAACTGTGTAAGAAAACAGTGAAACTTAGAATTAAGTTGCTATTAGTTCAATAAATAATTTATCAGTTGTTCACAATGATTTGCTTCTATAATGAAAAGAAAGTATCACCTTTCATGGATGAGAACAGTCACTTGTGCTAAGCACAATTAATTACCAGCTCAAACATGCAAGATCAAGCCATTTCTTTTCAATTCGAAAAAAGCATGTCTAAGTTAGGAAATCTTAGATTGCTTTGAACACTTTCCACTTCCAAATCAAAATTTATGTTCCAGCTCTTAGGAAAAGTCTAAAAACAGATCTTTTCACTGAAATGTGGCCATTAAAATCAAAAGAAAACACATGACTTGGATTTCCTTCAACAGAGAACTCTTTGCAGAAACAAGCGAACTTGGAAGTGACTGTGCTATTCTGTTGTTTTATAAAGTAATCTGTAGTAGTGACAGGGGCGGCTGGGAGATATTTTAAACTGCTATTAGAGAAAATCGTTTGATCAGGACATGGCTGCTGCTGTTTTTTGCTTCCAACCAAACCCTCTTCAATGGTTGTTTTCAAAATTGCGTTGTTTTTTCTATGTTCTACCTCATGGTCATATCTTGATTTTCTTGGCCGCAAGTCGAAGATGCCTTTCCATTTTTTATTTTAAGGCTCTCTATCTCATAGCCATAAAGAGAAAAGCAAAAGAACAAATAGGGAGGGGGGCTATGGCCACAGTCGGAGGTATATTTGATCTCCAGATCAACATGTCCCATTGTCAGACTTATCAGACTTATAATTTTGATTTTGATACTAATCCCAAAAAGATTGTAAAGTTGCAACCTGTTTCATAGTTCTAAAATAGACTCAGGCCCTTTTTTCAAATTTTTACTAAAAATGGCCTTCATGGGAATACATCTACTACAGTTCCAAAGTCATGTCGACACATTCAGTCTTTTAATTACAACTGTAGGCTTTGGCTTTGACAGCCTGCAGCATGCAGATAAATATTGTCAGCTTACAGTGAAAAGGCCCTCTGTCCGCAGCCATAGCCTCTTTTTTGTTCCTTTTTGGTTTTCCCAGAGATGAAACTAGTTGATTGGAAATTTACTTGATTGTCCATTCAACTAAATTCATCTCTGGGAAAACCAATCAAGTCTGCATGCAGTCTACTATTAAAGTCCCTCTTTTAATAGCAAAATCATATCGGCAATTATAGTACATTGAAGGACAAATATTTTTGATAAATACTCATTGTTAACATATAAAGCCAAAGCATGATTTTTTTCAATTCAATTTAAGTGCAGATTACAAATTTTGATGAAACTAACATAAGAGCTTGAGAATAAACTACATATTGCTATGCCAAAAAATAATAACAGAGCGCTATCTTTCATATGTTTAAACAAAGTCGCTGTTGGTGTGTTTATTGTTGTTGTGAAGAAAGCATTGTCTGTGTATGTCCTTACAACCTCCAATGTAAACTAGAAACAGCCATATGATTTATTTTAAACGCAATATGCCACCGGAATGGAAAAGCAAAAGGAGGAATTTTGAATTAGAAGTGATGCGGCTAATAGCAAGTCCGCATATATTTGGTCTTTCACAACAGCATGATTGGCCACTTTACATCACACAATGAGAGACAAAACAAAGGTGGATAAGAAAGTTGCTAATAGGAACCACAAACCTAATAGCAAAATTTCAAGGCTGTGGCTGTAGTATTTGTTTGCAGCGGTCAGATGAATGCGTCAAAATAAGTGTTGCAACAAGCGTAGGAGGGAGGTCTTTTTTTGAAAGGGTCAAATCAGTTTCAAGAGTAGCGGCTTCTGCTCACATTACCATGGCCATATCAGGCCATATCATTGCAAAATGGCAGGAAAACAGTTGGCCATCCAAATAAACTGTTTTTGCTGAAGATTCTCCAGTTCTAATTTCATTTTAAAGATATATGACCAGTAGATTATGAGGGCCTTTGCTGAAAAAAATTGCTATTAGACTAATAACGCTAATACCTCTCCCAGCCGCCCCTTAGTAGTGGCCAAAGACAGTTTATAAGTTCAGACTGTTTCTTAACTGATTACTGCCTAATCTGCTTGGTACTTTTGTTCCAAAAACAAGCTGGTTACATTTATGGTTGGCTCTCTTTACATTGTATTTCTGTATTATCATATTTCCTAGATTTACCAGATTTGATAAAATTGATACATAAGTTATAAGAAATGATGAAGTTTGTCTATAAAAAGTATGCAGTTAGTGTAATATTAATTGTGCATATTACATTTAGGCATGTAAAACAGTAAAATTCTAAGTTGCAACTAGTTTTACACTTATTGAGAAATTTTTCACATACCACATGAAACAGTGAGTGCCAACAAGGTGTGAGCAGCTCTGCTTACATTGCATCAAGCACTCTAAAGCAAACTATTTGACAGTACTTTTCATTTCAGATCCTATATATTACATTTGTAGACCGTCTATTGTCTCATCATTTGATTAACTTCTACATTTTGCAGTCCAGAACAATGGATTCGTGTACCATTAGCTGTTGTACGCAAACCTCCTGCAAAAGTAAGGCAGGCTCTTGATTTCAAAGAGGGAGATGATGTTGAGGTAAACAAGCTTTATATTTTCATACGCTTAATTTCCTAATTTAGTATAATTCAAGTTTGTAAGTTGTCAGGAAAGTCTTGAATGTAAAGAGAGACACAAAAGCAGCTTCTATTTTTTTCTAAACATGTTAACTGTGTTATTTGTATTAACAGTATTGTTAGATGTGGAGCAACTTATATGTGGATACCAAAAGCAGGTGTAGCCTACTTGTTTGTATCAATTCCCTGGTCCTTCCTGGCACAAATGTTCTGAAGACATCATTTGTGTATGATATCCTTTCAAAATATCTTGATGATTTTATTTATTCTCATGTCAGGTAAGTCATTATTCTTTCTCTCAAAGGTCTTCTCAAAAGCAGCAGACAATGAGCCATTTGGTTGGTGGAAAGCAAAAATTGTCACACAGAAGGGAGAGGTTTGTTCTGTATTATTCATATTCTGTTTTGATATTTTCATTGCCCAAGGAAACAGAACATCATTCCCAGTATGTTGTTAATGGTATGCACTTTTTGCAACTTGCAGCTCCAAGTTTTATGCATCAGGCAAGACTTGCATGACAGACCAGCTGACATTGGTAACTAAGTAATAGTTGATAAAAGCACATTAAATTATCAGATAAATAACTTTCTGTAAACACAATTTTTCTGTTCTTCATTAGTAATGTCTTTGCAAAATTAGAGCAAGATATTTTTAAGTCAAATTATAGAAGAACAATAAAAACAAAAGAAAGCTCTAGAGAACATACCACCTGTAAGCCCTCGATTGAGCTCCAGCCTTGAAAAAAGCCCATCCTCCCTGAAATAACCCCCCCCCCCTTAAATGCTTATTTTGCAAAATTAGTGGTCAGGGTATTTACAAGGATTTATGGTAATACAATACAATTGCTAGATGTGTAAAAGTAAAAAGATGTTTTGTTGCATCGAAGAGGAGAAGAGATGAGAAATCAAGGAAATAAAATGTGACCGTATGTCTGCAATTGGACTGTCTGCAATATTGTATATTGTTTTTAAATTAGATCAATAATTAGCCACTGTTATTTATTAAAATTGCTTGATTACTAGCATCATCAAATATTGAGCAATCTGTTCTTTTTTAATCCCCACCATTCTTCTTTCTTTCAGAATTATTCAACATGTACCTGTTTCTCCTTTTAATCGGCTCTTTTCTTCCTTGTACCCATGCATTCAAGTTTTGGTACATGAAGATATTCAATACTGTGTATGCATCGTTTTCTAAAAGCACTAACTAAAATGCCATAACAAAGTACAATTAAAGACTGTTAAGCTATTAAGATTGCAATTTCATACAAATCTAGGCAAAACAAGCCATCAGTAATGTTCAATTCCACTGTTTTGTTTGACAGCTGCTAGATAATTTCCAGTGTCAACTCAAGCAAGATAACTGATTCTAACATGTTGATTTTTTGAATTGCAGCTTTTCGTTGTAAAGTTCAAAGGCTTTGATGATTGTTTCAATGAAATTGTCCCAAAAGAAAGGATACGTCCAGTTAACAAGAAGTGAGTTTTAAAGTAGTTAAAATTTACGGATTAGATTTGCACCCTCACTTTAATTTCAGTTACGCATGCTCTAAAATTTCAATGCCCCTTTGATATTTTTTATAGCAATTCAATATCAAGAGACATGTATTACAAGTGTATGATCGATGTTCCTCAGGACTTAAAGCAGATGTGAGTAACCTAACTATACTATACTTTGGTTCCTGGTTTTCATAGGAATAATTTTTTTCATTTTGCACTCGAAATAAAAACACCTTTTGGTATAAGATTTTCTAGAAAAGATCAGCAGACAGGCCAACTCTCTTTGAATAACAGATTTTAATAGGCCCAAGTTTCATTTGAAATTTAGGAGCTTGCGAGAAATATTGGACTTGCTGCGCAAAGAATTGGGCACTTGCTTATGGAAATGCTGTTCTTATTTTGATGCCTTCCCAGGCAACAATGCACAATTTCCATCCAAGGATAATCATGTTGCGAATCTAACTGAGTGAGTTAAATGAATATTTAATTTGTTATCATCACATCTTGATCAATAGGTGCAAAGATTCAAGTGTCCACGCAGAATTTCAAAAGCAATCTGGAGCGGTGTCAGTGGTTTTCCACACGGATTTGAATGTTCTTGTTGTCCTGGTACAGATACACTTACATTTTCTGTCAAATTTTTCTTTATCTTGTTAAATGACATTGATCTAAGCAAACTTCTATCTCGGGAAAACGATTTTTCGAACGGTTTTTTGCTGTTCCTCGATTATTCTGTAATTATATCAACTTCTGCTGCTGAAAAAGCTTACACTTTTAAGGCATTGAGTCATGATAAATAGGCCTTCTCTATAGGGGGTCATTTGGTTCCGGCGTGATCGCTGCTGTTTCATGTGATATTTGCATCCGTTGTTGACAACTTGCGATTGATGGAAATTGTTTGTCAATCAGTACAAGGTGAGTTCATGTGACCAGTTCCAGGTCAACCAATAGCATTGCAGTCATGAAAACCATGACTCAGCGGAATTTTTGCACTAAGGGTATACCCAATCCATTTTATCATAACTCAATGCCTTTAAGATCAAGGAATAAGGTGTGAAATTTTCGGCTTAATATCCCAGAAATCCCATTTTTGTATTGCTATCTGTTGATTTAATAGAGATAGACATGTATGGATTTGATTGGCTCCGCTTCTAGCGAGTGCAGCTCTAGTCAAGACTACACGTGGTCGTTGTCAATAATATCTTGCAAATTTTCACTAAACCCTTACTGCTTTCTCCCTGTTTGGCATTCTCACTTGAAGTCACTATGTTGCATCCTTCTTGGCTGGATAGATGATGGTTTCTTCTCACCAATACTCGAAAACAATAGCAGTTAATTTCCATAGTTATTTGTTATCATTGTGTTTAGTAACTTATTTAGCTAGGAAGCGTAGGAAGTTTGATTAGGCGGTTCTGACGCAAGTTGCTCATAAAGTGCTCCGTTTTTTGGAAGCATGCAATCGAAAATTGGAACACCCCCTTAATTTTCAAACCCTATCATGCAACGTAGCCGTTTGCAGTATCTCCATCCACCGAACCATTGATGGAAAATTCTAGAAAAATCATTAACATGTTTGTGATTTTTTCGGCAGTCCACAAGTGAAGAAGCTATCAAACGATCTGCTATTCTAAGTGAAATGCATTTCAGAAGTTTGAGAACAAAACTGCTTCTGCAGACAAGAAATGAAGAAGCATCATTCCAACTTGAGGTAAGGACAGTTAGCTTGAGGTAAGGATAATAAGCAATGCTATTAAATGGATTTTCATGTAAAAAACCAACAAAAGCATGAAAAACAGTATTTGGGATGAAGAAGGATTCAATTTTCCTTGCAGTCTACATATTACAGGACTTAACAAATTTGTGTAAGTTTCGAAACAGCAACTTGATCTATTGAAAAATAATGGTTATAGCCCTAAGTGTAGAAAGAAGATAGCCGTAATGGTTTTAAAAATGGTTGGTGATAACGATTATTTGTATAAGTTTTGCGCAAAAAAATGCCAAATCAGTACATCTTAGATTTGTGGGGGCCTTGGGGTATTGAGAGTTAACTGTACCTAGATCTTTATTGACATTACTGTTGATTTTGCTGTTGTTGGTTTCAGTTTTTATGTCTTGTTAGCACGGCATACTACCAAGCTAGGTTTTCAAGAAGTTTTTGCCTTAATGAGGCCTGTTGATCGTACATTCAACACAAGTGAATTGACAATGACTCGTCCTGGCAAAATCCCTCTCAGTGTTCATAATTTGCCTAATCCTTCTTTATCTTCATGTAATTTGGCTACTCTGTAAGAAAGGCTTGCTAAATTCAACCATAGCTTTCTTCTGCGAACATCGTTTCGATACTTGGATGCTGTGCTTGTATTGGAAAAATTCTGCCTACTCAGATTTGTTCCTGTAGATTAATTCAAATTTTCTTATTAGAATGCGAAAAATCAACCACATCAAGGTAGCATATTGGAGCAATTGAAGTTACCTGAAGATCTTGTCGGGCTTGCCATTGGAGCACAGGGTGCTAACATCCAGGCTGCCAGGAAGATTCCCGGAATCATTGCTATCGAGGTGGATGAACCCAAGTGCACGTTCCACATCGTAGGAGAGGTATCGACACAATTCGTTTGATAATCTCATACATCTAAAAACAGTGAACAGTAACAATCAGGGAAATGTTTCCACAGGGCCTCTGTTGAAAATTCAACATCAAGGTTGTTATGAATGAGAGGTTGAGACATCCGTTTAAAAGAGCCCAGGCAAGCGCGCATGTTTAATCTAAAATCTATCCCCTCCTCTGAATCAGATTAGGGGTGTATTCTTTTAATAGCAGAAACATCAACTTTAATTTGGGAAAAGGAATGGCGAATCACAGTATTGTTTTTCTAGGACTTCAGCACTACTATAGTGAAGTCTTCCTGTTGCGTTGGCTGCTTTTTAAAGAGGCTGAAAATTTGCAACCAATTAAAGATTCAATCCAGAGGCACAAGACAGTCATGCGTTTGCCTGCAATGCCACAAAGGTTTTGCGTGCATTTTGGTAGTAAGAAGCATTGAAAATAATGAAAAATTAATGAAACTGTTTTCTTTCAGAATAAAGCGTGTATCAAAGAGGCTAGAAAGCTGTTAGAATTTGCAGAGGATATAATCTTTGTTCCAAGAGTCTACGTTGGTAAGTGTTGCACCAAGTACTGGTAAAGCTTACTCCGATTTATTTTCAAACTTTTTCCCTGCTCTGGTTTATTGATTTGTGGACTTTCATAATTGATGATCCTGAAGTGACAATAAATAGGCTATCCAGTTTTAGATTTCGTAGTACTTAGAGCTGTCGTAACTAAAGCACATTGATTAAACAGACCCAAAATGGGAAAACCTAGGGGACCCTACCGATATTTTATCGCTGAGAGTTACTAATGGGTCGCACGCTTTTATGGCACGCTAGTTTAACTCATAGTAGACCTTCAACGTTTTGTTTGCTTCTATTTCACTTAAAATATTGTCACTTCCATCAAAAGACATATGATTGTTTCCACTGATTTCGTTGTTTTTTGTTTACAGGAAAGGTTATTGGGAAGAACGGTCGCATAATCCAAGATATTGTTGACAAATCTGGGGTTGTACGAGTGAAGATTGAGCCGGTATCTGACGAGCAGTCTGCCGAGGAAAAGGAGGTATTGCTCTTGCATTCGACTTCCCCATCTTTCTTTTGGTTCTTTTAGTCTGATCTCATCCAAGATCAAGTGATCTACTGAATAAGAACTTTGTTTTTCTAAGATAAAGAGAAGAGTCATCAAAAATTCTTTTCAATTTTGTAAATCTGAAATTTTCTTCTGTTTTTTTCTAGAAAGATGTACCATTTCTGTTCATTGGGACACTGGATAGTATATCTTTGGCCAAAATGATGTTGCAGTACCATTTAGCTCATCTTAAGGTTAGTGCCATCGGTCATTGTATACCAACATTCTCAAGGGCTGACAACATGCTATTACAGAACAACATATGTCTGAGCGGCAAGAGCTGCTAAACTATACATTGATAAGACGATTTTCAACATTATGGCATTTTAAGTTATGCATGATGGTATTACATCAATAGACGTAAGTACTGCTATAACTGTATACCTTAGTCCCTTCAAATTTCGCCTGTCTTTATTTTTCGCCCCGGAGCGGGGCGAGAATTAAAGGGGGCGAATTATGGAAATATTTAATGGGGCGAAAATTAGAGGTAGCGAAAATTAAAGGGTCCTTAAAAAATCTATTTTCTATAATAGAACCTTAGTTTTTAGGGCTTTCAAGAAAACTTCAAGCTACCATCTTTGCGCGCGTTAAATTTTCATCCTGCGTTGATCGCTTTCACTGTTACAGTCCTCATTTAGTGACTTTCTGGGAAAATATCCATACTGAAGGTCATAAAAAAGATTTCTTAATCCTAAAAATTTTGGTAAGATATGAATGGTTGTTTATTTGAAACTCTGCTTTTGGCATTCTAGGATGTAGAGAATCTGAGACAGGAAAAAGAGATTATTGATAACCAGCTGAAGGATCTTGGGTTCTCACCTACATCTGGTCCGCACTTTCCACCCCCGGCAGAGATGAAACGTCAGCATGCTTTAAGCGTTGGCCAATCGGATTTCCACGTTCGAGATAGAACGCAAACAGTGGATAGCTATACTGGTGACCTTACCGAGCTACCCGTCTACACAGGCTCGGATCATTACAGTAAAAATCGCATGTCGATGTTGTCAAGGATACGAACCACCAGCGAAAGTGAAGGCGTTAGTTCGAGGAAACCTGATACGGTGTGTGTCATGAACTTTGCCATCAAAGTGGCTTTTGACCTTTCGTATCTCCATTGCAAGTTTTGCCTGGCATTGAAATAGATGTAGTCGTGGATGAATTTCATAGCAGCCCTTATGGCTTTAATTTATGGCGCACACTGGGGGCCTGTATAATATATTTACTTGTTCCGCGGTACAGATTCCAACTTTCAAGGAGATAACTTCATTTCAAATAACATATCATTTCATCAATCAAAATCACTACTACACTTCAACAACTCACAACCAATCTAAATAGAATAGTTTAAACACTCCCTTATGTTACAATTAGTGAACGTATCTATGGCTATCAAAATAAACAAACAAACTGTAGTTAGTATTGGGAATACAATCAAAAAGAAATAATTTAAGTAAATATGATACACGCTAAATTTCCCACGAAATAATATAAAAGAACTGTGAACGCATTATGGTAAATTATCCTCTAATTAGTTGAAAAACAGATATGCGCAGTTACATAAACATACGCAGTAACAGCAAACTTACACAACAGGGCCGACACTTGGTCAAATATTGGGGGGCAAGCCTATTGTTTTAATAAGATGACGTCACATTTTCCCACTGTTTTAGCACAAAAGACTTTTGTCTTGCAAAGTATTGGGAGTGACCGCCTCGCCCCCCCCCCCCGCCCCCCAGTGTCCGCCGCTGACGCAAACTCGTTTCCAGGCGGCCTGTGATTCAAGCTGTTAATTGAGTCTTACAGATAATAAGTATTCCAGGATCTGTGTTGAATGTGCAAATAAACAGCACACCATTTTGTATGTTCATATATTGAAATTATTATGAGTAAAGGGGATTTTCAGTTAAGATAGACGTCTTTTAAGAGGAAGAATAGTGTCAAATGTTAAATTTTGTGCCAGTTAACGATTATATGAGTATGACCGTATTAGTTTTTTTTAAACGTCACGTCACAAGCGTTTTTGTTTCGTTTTTTACGATTTATGTTTATATACATAATGAATTTATGTTTATAAACATAATTGCCACGTGTTTTGTGAGAAGAATATGTTTTCTGTTAAATTCCAGAGTGGAAGAACTTCCCCACATGGTGGCAAAAACTCCCCCGAAAACATCCCTCCAACCATATCTGAAGTTGATGCTGATGCTAAAGAGGACGCCCATCCGTACCTTGGTGGTGGCATGGGGAGAGGTAAAATTGGATCAAACAGAGGTGCCATTGCCAGTAATCGAGGAGGTAGAGATGACACAAGAACGAGAAGGACAAGCGAAAGTGAAAGAGACAAAGCAAACAGAGGTAAGCGTATCCTGTTAGAATGGTTTTCCTCAATTCTTGCTTATATGTCAATAGACAAAGCTGCCTTTTGTGTTAACTTGTTGTAGCAGTAGATAGGGAAATCCTGGGCCTGTTTTCTCAATCATAATCTGCTACCCCGAGAGTCAGAATTTGTCTCGGAAATATAGTTTAGATATAGTCCATGGTAGTTTGCTGCTGGTCAGTTAACACGGCACACGTTTCAACCAGCATCGTTCTATTACACTTTTGTGGAATACAATTCCATTACACTTCCATAGAAGAGCAAGAAAATGTGCAGTGAATACAGAAATGTTTATACTTTTTTGTCAAATACCTTTTATTTTTAAAGTATTTTTGTACAACAGTGCATAATCCAGGGAGGTTCACATCTTTCCTCCGGACAATACCCTAAAGTCTTAAAGCCTCCTTAGAAAAAAATGAAAATAAAACCGGGGTTCGGAACCTTGGTTTCTTTTTTTCTCACTTTCCTTCCTCACATTTGTTTTTAACCGGGTGACCGCCATGTTTCCTGGGACAATTTTAAGGATGAGGGTATGGGTACGAAAACGCTACCTGGGAGGGGGTACGCTGATTTGAGTTTGGGGTTGTGCTTAATAAGCTCTCAAGGAATATTTTCCACCAATGTGAAACAACAAGATAACCTGATTTTCTTCGTCCTTTCTCAGATCAAGACTGGAGAAATCGAGCTGAAGAGTCAAAAACAGATGGTACGCATCCTTCCTTTTTCTTAGATTTGGATCCATAATTGAATTCTTTAAAATTTAAACGACACTTGCCATATTGTCAAGTGTACAAAAATAATTTGTTATATTTGCATTCATTCTTCTTAAACAATTAAGTACTGTGTAGATATCTAGCCCCCATCAACAGCTTATCGAATTGATTTTGAAACAGTGCTTCATGTAACCAGCCCATTTTTGTGTCTTCGTTTGACCCAATATGTTGATGCTAATCTGAATTCAAGATTTAGATTCAAGTCATTTTAGTCTTATTCCTTTTCAAAGCCTTGTAATAATATGTGATATTTCTTTGAAGTCCATAAACTTCAAGATGAGGACAGAAGGCGACGAACCCAGAGTGCTGGCGACCTTGAAGAGAGAAGAGCTTTTGGGAGATTGGATGAAAGATACGTTTCAAGACCCGCGTACGGTAAGTTTGATGGCAGCGGAAAATCTGAGCATCATCAAAATCAAAACAAGACTCAAGATCAGAAAGAGGCGGAGGCAAAACAACAGAATGATGCCAAGGGCCAACAAGGGAAGAAGGGACCAATGAACGAAAAACAGCCAACAAAACATCAAAACTCATCCCCAGTCCACAATCGTCAAACTGGAAGACAATATCAGCAGTTTCAACAACGTAGTCAGCATTGCCATGTGCACCAATCCCATGGGCACCAACCACACGGACAGCAACCACACGGACAGCAATGTCATGGGCACCAACAGCAAAAGCAGCACGTGCGTCAGAATCGAAGAATTCAAAGAAACGATGGCAAGCAGTCTGAGAGTCAGGAAAATAAAGCGAATGGAAACAAAGCTAATGGCCAGAATAAACATAAAAATGGAAAACCTAATGATACATCAGCAAATGGTAAGTGTGTTTGCGGTCTGTGTTCTTGATTCTAAGCATTCACTTCAATGAATTCCTAAATTATTTATGAAACCAAGCTCAGGATTGGCACGCTTGTTTTTTGATTATTTGTTGTGGATTTTAGTGCTAAAAGTTTCTTAAAGTTTGTATTATATGCTAAAGCGCTACTCGAATATCAGTACCCAGTCTCTGTGTATTTAAGTCATCCCTGCATCGAATTAAATTCATTCAAAATAGCCGGAGTTAATAGCCGAGATTCCCTTTTTGAAAACTTGAACGAAAATCACCTCTTAACCAGTGGCGGACACTTGGGGGAGGCGACCGCCCCCAATACTTTAGAGGACAATGGTCTTTTGTTCTAAAACAATGGGAAATGTGACGTCATCTTATTAAAACAATAGGCTTGCCCCCCCCCCCAATATTTGATCAAGTGTCCGCCCCTGCTCTTAACTTACTACTTGCTATTTGTAGGCAAGCAGAAAATCGAAGCAAGTAACACAGTAAAAGCTGCTGAGGACGAAAAGAAAGAGACCCAGACGAACAAAGAAAGCGCTGCAGAATCAAAGAGTGGGTCAGAAAGCGAAGCAAAAGACGGAACGGCGTCCCAAAATTCGAAACCCTCAACAGCTAAAGATGAGAAGCCAGCTGATTCAAGCAGTGTCAAGAAGGCAAGCAGTGTAACTGATCAGACTGTGACAGTTGCGTAGATTTTGTCGTAAAGATTAATAAAATTGTCTTTGAATAAAACGGTGCTAGGGCAACATGTTTGGTACTTGATAATATATGGTACTTAAAGTCCCCCGGGCAGTATTTCAGTTAAGTTAGCATTCTTATGTTGGTCTTTTTTTTGTATGTACTGTAAACCGAGAGCAAAATTTTTGCAATTTAACATCTGTGATCACGACTAATTTCTGTTGAAGGTTGTGAACTTAGTTTGAAATATCAAATAGTTAACTAAGAAATTTTGTGATGGACATCTATGCAAGCGAGCATTAATTGTCCTGCCAGCAAATACCCCTAATGTGAAGCTAAAACTGTCAATTCTAGAATCTTCAAGATTTAGTTTCATGTTTCAAAATTCATGTTTTTTATCTTATGCTGCTCTGACCATCAGTCTAAGACATTCTGTTGTACCCATTACCCAATACTGCTCTATATTTAATGTTTTTATTATCTGTGTGTCTGCGGAGCCATTTAGGCCAAATGTACTAAGGCAAACTCTGTAGATCTCGAATTATCTTTGATACATGCACCATAGCTGAAATGGTTTAGAAATAACCGTTGATGTCTTTCTGTTCTAGGCTTTAAGCTTGTCAATCATCGTACGTTTCTCCAGGGCTGGATGGGTTCTCATCCTGTAAATACTTTCTACCAATTAATGTCTTGTGTTGACCCATACACTTAAAGCATCTGTTTTGAACCCTGTAAATTTTTACGTCTTTATCAATTATGTATCTCTTTCTGTATACAAGAACATTGTGTTTTTAAGGCCATGACATCTTTTTTGGCAGAATTGCTACGTTGTTTGATAGCAATTTTATAACCCAAGTTGCTCGAAAGAAGCTAAAAGCGCCTACTGAAAAATTGTGCATCTACTCATTTTATTAGACGCTTTCTAGTCAGTGTTAATCAGGTTCCTAGGCAGTTGGCTTCAGAAAAGGAGGTTTGGCAGGCTGGAGGCGAGCCATTGCTCAACAACATGAATGAGAAAGAAAAATCTTTTGCTCTCTACCCAGCATCCCAACCCACCAACCCCCACCAAGATAAATCTTCTTTCCGATCGCCTCAAGTCGTCCTCAGATTTTTAGATATTTTGTTCCATTATTTCTTTCTAAAAAACTCTATGCAGTGATACAACGCTTACTTTCGACTGAGTTAAATTGGATCCATCTTGTCACCTTCAGTTTATTCAAGTTTTTTGCGACTTACAGTTTCATTATACCAGTTACCCTGCCAAAGAAGATGCCATTCAATATATTTTACTCTGTTGTGTCTTATGTTTTTTTAAAAAGGAATGGAAATAAAAACGAATTGTTTTAAGAGGTCGAGATATGATTGTATTGTCTTTGAACTTAATTTTGGAGAATACTATTAACGTCTTTTAAAGTAATAAATTGAATTGAGAGAAAAGATTTTTGGTTTCAAAGAGAATAGCCATTTTCTTTTTCGATGAAACTTGGCAACTTCTATCTTGCGGAACAACATGAATCTAGGAAAGCATGACTGGTCTTTGAGTTGTATTTTTTACCTAATATGTAGTTAAATTTTGAGCTGTTTTACGTCAATCACTCTGGAGTAAGAGCAAACTTTAATGAACATACTTTAGCAACGTTAATTTCTTGCAATAACGTTGCGTTACCGCACATGCTTTAGCTAAGAGGGTTCAATTAATTAATTATTTTTATATCAATGCCTTACCTCCTGTGGTTTTTTATAAAAGGTACTGTAATAGTTTATCGAATTTCATAAAAAGTCTGTGCAAGTATTTTAGAAGCTCGTCGTCATGGACATGATGATACGTTGTCACAGCTTATCATGCTCTTGCTGAAAGGGGTGTTGGTTTCAACTAGGCCCATTTAGGCCCAAATTGATTTCTCATTCTGTGTTGTTATTCATTTGTAAAAAGGTTTGTTGTTTACGATGCTCTCATGAAATCCAGTTCCACATCTACCAAGGTTTGAAGGAAATATATGCATATCACAATTCCCCTTTAAGGTCAACTTCGGATAACCGAAAGGGTCAAAACAAGTTAAATTTTAGCAACGCTTTTAGAATCCTTTCTTGAAGTAGAATGTCAAGGCATATGAACCCAATTTGCTCATTGGTGAAGGCACAATACACTTGAAATAATTGTGGGTAAGAGTTTTCCTTGTAATATGATACTTTGAGCACCTGATTTAACAATATTCCTCTTTTGATAATTATGTGATAAACTAGCACATAACAATATCAAAAAACAGGAATAAAAGAACAGATGTGTTTAAACCGGGATTATTAAAGAAAACAGTCTAAATTACTATGGCTATAGCTGGGGACTGTACCTTAACATTTTTAAGGTACGGGGAATGACGTTATTTTGGGGTACCTTTTTCCTGAAAAGTGCGGAATTATCGGTATCAGTTTTTTTAAATATGTGCGGAACTATGGGTACCATTTGAAGAAACGTGCAGAATTATGGGTACCATTTTGGGAAAATATTGCAAAATCACTACGAGGGATTGCAAGATTAAAATTATTACTAGCATTAACAAAATGATTGTCCAGTTAGAAATAAAAGAATGAAATATGTGTAATGTTGAGATTATGGGACAAAGGGCATGCAAAATTTGTTTGATGATTTTATTGTGCTTTGAAAAGTTTATTTGCTTTGCAGAATTATGGGCATAGTTTTCATCATGTTTGCGGAATTATGGGTCACATTTTTTCATACATTTGCGGAATTATTGGTCCAATTTAGGCTTAGTTACCCCCTCCCCCCTCCGAGGGCTATAGTTGTCTGTTGTGTGCTCAACAACAATATTTTGTATTTTGATATAATATTTTGGTCTTATTAACATTTAAGCTGATTATTTTGGGTCTGTTAAATTTGCTTTTGATATTTTATATTCAGGTGAAGCTTGATACCTGCGGATGCCCCCCCCCCCTCAGTATATAAAAAGTTCGTGTGACGCCTCTGGGAGGCAAGAAAGTGCAGTTTTATTGAATATTGCAGATATTTTTTGTATCTTTTCTTATTATGAGGTAAGGTTTTTCTCTGTTTTAAAAGGGAATAGTCATCAAGAACCTTCTTTTTGCCAAGCCCACCTTTGTGGTCCTGACTATTTGCATTCTTTATAGCATTGGACATCCCTATTATGTGCACAAACGTCGCTTCCTTTGGGCTGAATGAAAGAAAACCTCTTGTGGAAATCTGCATTTTTGAATCAAGATGCCTTTTTTCAATATTATGATTGCGATTTCTGTGCATATCATTGTATCAACTTTGAAATCGTTGACAATTTTTCTGCGGCCACAGGTCAGCCCAAAGCCCAAAGGTCGTGCTTGAGAATTGACCTTTCCCGCTCAGTCAGTGACCAAGCTGTCAATCACGCGGAGCTTCGTTTGGGCGTCGATTAGAATTGGCCGTGCGGTATAACACACGTAGCAAACACGATCCGTATCTTGAAACATGGAAGCGACAGCAGAGCAATCGAGAAGAGTTTTAGTTGCTGTTGATGGCAGCAAATCTAGCCAGTCAGCAATGGACTGTAAGTGAATTTCAAGTTATGTTTGTGTGCATTCACGTTTAGGCCCATCTAGCCAGCAATCTTTAGATTTGTTAACTTTTGTTGAAGTTCCATTGAAAATGATACTGATGCATTTATGTGAAATTAGTCAAAAAGACTATTTAGACTTTATAGCTCAATTTAAAGGCAGTCTAAACTTTTTGCAAAGCTAGGCGTGACCCCTAGTTGTGGGGAAAATTGTTGGCTTATTCTGCGAAAGCCTTTTATTCAACATTATAAAGAATTGTATAGAGATCAAACGTGTATAGAAAAATACGTCTTTTTTACAACTGAATAGTTAGCAAAAAATTGGCATTTTGCTTTATTGTTTTTCAAACAAACAAACAAAGTGGTAAAAGGGCAGTAGATTTGCTCAGATCCTTGACATGTAGCTTCATACAAACTAGGTTTTCTCTTTCCTTTAAGATTTTTGAATGGCTTTTATCATTCCACTACATTTATAATTATTATTTCGATTTATTCAACCTTCATTGTCAACAAATGATATTGTTAAGCAACAATCGAAAGGTAGTTTAAGTCTATTGTTGTGGTTAGTTATTAAACTTTTTATTAAATAATGTATTTTCTTTAAAACTACACCTGCTTCATTACAAACACTATCTGCCCTCAGTTATTTCTTTATTTTGAATTTCAACATTTCCTGGAATTCCACACTGATTCTTACAGTTATAGTTTCTTACATTTTCTCAAATTAGATTAAAAATTATATGCTTAACCTGCTACTGTTACTTAATGAAATATATTTTAGAATTTATCACTATTCAAAGATAATTATGATTGTCTCTACAAGGATATTATCACTTACATAACATAAGAAAGTATTGTATAAGTTACAATGCTAAAAATTCAAAAAGTTTTCCTTGCCTTTATTTGTCACTATGTAAAACTTAATGTAAAACTAAATGTAGTTTGTATTAAATAATGTTTCTTATGTAATTACTTGTAGATTGGATTTAGGATTAATTGATAAATGAATGAAAACTGAAAACTGAAACTGTCACAATTTTCAGGCATATTTAGACCAACTGAGGGTAATTTTTCTCATGGCTTGTTTGTTGTTTGCAAATCTTGCATTGTGCAAGCTTTGCTTGAACTGAATTATAATGAAACCTTAAAAATGTGAAAGCACAGCAAAGATCACAAGTTGAAAAGCCAAGTAAGACCATTAAAAAACGGTATGAAAGATTCTTTGTTGATCAACTATCTGCCTAGGTTATGTCTAGAGGCCAATTCAATTTTTGTCTTTTTATATGCTAATTGCCATATATGGAAGACTGAATCTTGAAAATCGTTAAGAAATTTAAGGCACCTTGCTAATATGGTTTAAGAAGAATTGCCTTAAAAGAATTATAGTATATTTGCTGTCTCTTGCATAGAAGTATGAAATACAAAATGACACTTGCATTGTTTTGCATTTTTCAGTTTATCTAAATGAAGTACAGAGACCCAATGACGTTGTTTTGTTGGTCCATATGTTTGATGCTCCCTCCCCTCCAGCTGTTTCATTAAGACGTGAGTAGACTTGCATAACTTATCTACATTCTATCAAAAAGATACATATATACAATGCTTAAAAAATGTTTTCTTGGAGTTTAAAGATAATGAGTATGCCTATGTATTAATTGTAAAAAATTCTCAAATATAATTTTCTCTCTTTGCTTTTCATAGAAAAAGGTTGCTTCTTTAGCATCTTAGTGAAGGTCACAGGTCAAAATTCAAAGTGTTTTATGTCATAGGTCATTTGTATTTAGCCATAAAAAGGTAAAAGCAGAAACTAATCTGACTTCAGAACAATTTTGAGACTTGTGATATATTTTATTTGAGATACAGCTTTTATTTAAGAACATTTCAAATAGCAAAGCATTTCAGTGATTTTTAACCAAGGCAAGAGGCAATGCAGTGAATGCAGCCTGTTTTTGGCCATAGGGCTCTGGCATACAGTGAAACTAATTAGATAAGAATGTTCCATAGATTCAAAGTGCTAGTCTAACAAAATTTTGACCTGGCCAAGCCCCTAGGACAAAAACTGAATGCACCTAAACCCATTCTAAAGAACAAGCATTCATTTGAAGCTTTAAGCTTAAAATTATTTGAATTTCACCTGCTAACTAATTGCAATTTAGCAAAGTTACGTTCTTGAAGGAGGATAAAACGACAATTAAAAAAGTAGAGTTTAATGTTGAATTTCGAGCAACCCCTCAAACTAAGGAAAATAGGGGATGTTCCCCATTGATTTATGTTAGCTTAACTTCAAAATGTTTGGGTTTCAAAAATCATGTTTGCTAGATACAAATGACCTCCTAGTTTGTGTATACCGTAAGGAACACGTTTTCCTTCTGGATTGCCAGTGCTACAGGCATCTGTCCTTTGAAATACATTTCAAAATTACTAATGATTGATTTTGTATATAACTGGTTAGGCATAGATTGTCATGATATGTTTGTTATTGCAGATCCATCTCCAGAACCATGGGATGAATGGAGAGAGAGGGTGGACATAAAGCTTAAAGAAGTGAGAGAAATGATGAAGAGCCACGAAAGGGCCTGTGACCAACACAATGTAGGTTCCTATGTATATTTTTGCATTGTCAGTTTTTGAAGATAAAAATTCCATAAAGCTATTCTTTTTATATGACATGAAATGTCGTGAAAACACTGATGAGCCATATTTTGAAGCTATTCTATTTTTCATTATGCTCTCTCTGTATGATGTGAATATGGTAGCTGTGAAAATGGTTTAGTTTATCAAAGAGGAGCAATAGATTTTTTAGAGTTTTTAGAATTTTCAGTCCATGGCCCAGAGAAAAATTTGACAAGCCTTCAATATAGACTAGGGAATTTTGCTCAAAATTGATATTTTGAATAAAAAAGTAAAATCTTTTGCTAATGTTTGATTTAAATGGCTATGTAGGGATAAGTGGTTGGTCTTGAATTCTCCCTCCCTGCTAGTTATCGAAACAAGGACTGCCAAAACCAGAGACAAACAATAACTCTGAATTGTGAGCTGAATAATTCATGGAATTGTGAGCCATGATGATAGATGATCTGTGAAATGAACTTGAGCTCAATCTATTTTCAGAGAAGTTGAGAACCAATTTTCAGAATCAACCCATTTTTAAGAACTCAATCATTGGTTCGTTTTTTAAAGACCTTTTTTTCAATGGACCTAGTTTTTGTATTGCTTCTACCCATCCCCATTAACTCTTGTAAATGTTCTAATGGCGTTGTAGCTCAAGCAAAAAGTCATCATTCATACTGGCAATCCAGGGGAAGGAATTTGCAAAATTGTTGATGAATACAAGCCAATAATGGTGGTGATGGGTTCACGCGGCCTGAACTTACTGCGACGCACATTCATGGGCAGTGTCAGCAGCTATGTGCTTCACCATGTTGATATCCCAGTCGTTATTATTCCGCAATAAACCCAACTGGTACTTTAGCAATTCCTATTTTTTATTGCCAAAGAAATTTCAACGCTTATACATTCGCTTCACCTTTCAACTTTAGGCACAGCAGGATTGTAATTATAATCTCGCACTAGTCATGTAATTTTTTTTATTACTCACAACATTTAGATAATAAAGATTCTCAATAATATTGTATATCATACCCAATATTGTACCATGGTACTTAAATTAATATTGATTGGTAGAGAATATTGTGTTGATTACTTTTTATTGCCTTTTTTCTTTTTCAAAATCATACTCAACCATTCATTATTTTTTTATTACACATTTTTTATCAAACTGTGGTTTTGTTTCCAAGCAGTTATTAGAAGTGTTCTTTCAGAGTTCTTCGCGTCCCTAAGATTGTCTTGAATTTGTAGAATAACTAAGTTTTAATGCAGTGTTACTTTTTGGTCGTTTCTAGGGGGTACTCCGGTTGATAAAAACATTTTGATCAATGCATTTGGCTTGTTTGCTTTTTGGCAGAAGTGTATATTTATCGATGATATTGAAGTTATTGCAAAAATTAATTTCCCGTGTGATTCTCTTAAAGAATTGTTTTTATTGTGTTTGATGAATCCAGAGCCTCTGTCTGAGCGATTTCCGTGCAATGCAACGGGGAAACCTCTCTGGTACAAGTATGGAAATTAGGGTTAGGATTGGGCACGGATGTTCAGGTAGTAACGGTTAAAAAGAATTCAATTTCATATACTTTTACCCGTATTATCGACTATAAAAATAGTTCAGATATACATGTACTGAAAGTTACGAGCAACAAATATACAGTGCAAATAATATATCAAAACCCATTTATCCTTTGTAAAACCGCGTGGTTGGTAAACAAAGCTAACTATATAATCTATGAAGTATTGAAAGGTTCCGTAGACATGCTCTCCTAATTCTCGTGATACCAAACATCAGCAAACCATATTTCTCTGATTCCCACCTCGTTTATTCTTCAGAAAATGCAGACAGCTATTCAAAAGGCGGGGATATATCTATTATGAATTGGGTTCGAAGACAGCTCTGTTATCTTCTTCCTCTCATTTTGCATATCTCACTTGATAGGAACGCATATCATCATCTGAGCTTAATTCATTACCAGTCTTCCTGCTCACCACTTTTCTATTCGATGATTCCTGGAGTGCTTTCAGTTCCTCATCTTCAGACCGCGCGTCTTCATCCCACGAAAACAAGAAGCTGTTAAAAGACTGTGCTGCTGGTGAAACTCTCAACGCACCAGGCACTTGAAAAGCGTGGAGATCAGAGGGTATGCTTTCGGATTTCTTAAAATTTCCAAAGTAAGTGACCTCATCGGTATGTGGAAAGCTGATAGTCGAACGCAATGGAGGATGGGAAGGACGTTCTTCCAGAGATCGCTTTGTATCTTTGCTTGCATTGTTTGTATTCGGAGCATGTTCATCTGACTTCTTGACCATTCTAGCAGACCTGACTAAAGGTCGCATCATTAATTTTCCACTTGTTTGCCCTCTCGATTCGCCTGTTAAAGGGTTGGTCGCTCGTGAAGATTTTTCTTGGCCCGAAAGCATCGGACTTTTGTCTCTCTTATCCGCATACTGTGATATGTTTTCACCATCGGAGCTGTGTTTCTTCAAGGATGCACGGCGCTCTTCTACTTCGTCAATGGAAACTTTCGTCAGATCAATTAAACTTTGAGCCTTGTCATATGGTGCGAAACCTTTGACTCTGCTGAATGCTGTCATGCTCTGTGTTCGTTTTTTATTCATTGCTCCAAAAGGCGCTGAGACAACTTCAAAATTGCCTCGTCTGTATTTTCCAGGGATAACACCGCCGCCGTCACTTTGTATTCCTGATACGCCCAATGCCATGTCAGCCTTTAGCAATGCAACTTGCTGGCGCAATTCACCATTATCACTCTGCAGTTTCTTCACGATATTTCTGGTTAAAGCCATCTCAATGGAAAGCTTTTCATGTTGATCTTGGAGCAAACCCTGATCAACTTTGCGATTAGCGGATTTCTCCTCAGTCCCTTGTGTTACTGCTTTGTCACCTGGGTTATGGTTGCATTCAGAACCTTCTTTCTGCGCACTCTCGTGAGATTTCGTCATATTTTTCGCCTTCTTCATGCGCTCCTCAACCAGACTTGTTGCGCTCTCAATAACCTCTTTGTCCTTCATTTCCTTAAACTTCTGTTGATGTAGGCCCTTTGCCTCCTGTACTGTATATGATTTGGCATTTTCCTTCCCTCTGCGCTCTTCACTCACCTCATATCTCATCTTTATTATGTTTTGCAGCTTTTCCACCTCTAATCTTAGCCACTTGCACTGTATTCGCATCTCATCGTTATCAGCACGTTGCTTCTTCAACTCACTTTGGATAGAGGCCATCTGAACCTGTGATTCCCTGTACTGCTGCAGATACAGAAAAGCTCTTTCCTTTTTGCCTCTCTCTCGTGCTTTCATGGTCTCAATCTCATCTTTAAGCTTGTTCCTTTCTTGTCTCAAATTTCCAACCGTTAATGTGTAATGTTTGACTTGTTCAGCATACCTTTGGTTGATTGCTTTTGTCTCATTGAGCTGCTCTTTCATAGCTTCTATAAGATGTCTGTACTCTTTGTTTTCATACTCCAGGTCTCCCTGTTCTATATTCATTTGTTGCATAAGATCATGTCTTATTTCATTCCGCTTGTCGTGCTGTTCCATAAGGTTTTTCTCGACTTCACCTTCTTCTTCGAATTCCAAATCTTCACAATGCTTCTCTTTATTGTTGAGACCATTTCCGACCTGCTCCTTACCAATTATTTCCATATCATTCATTTTTTTACGCAAACTCTCATTTTCAGATTTCAGCCTCTCTATCATTCCTTTATTTTCTTCATGCATTTTTCCCATGCTCCGTTGCCTTTTCTCGCTCTCCAAAAACATATTTTCCAGCTGTGAGACCTTTTTCTTATACTGTTCTGTTTCTTTCTGACTCTCTGTAGCTTGTTTGATGGCCGCAGTCAACTTGACTCTCAGCTCACCTTCTCTCTCGGTACCTCGTTCGGATTTTGCCTCGTAATGCGCCGCCGTTCGTGACATTTCTATAACTTCTTCTTGCAACTCCATATTTCGTAGCTCGTGGTGCTGACTGCTCCGTCTAAGATGGTTGCCTTCCTTTATCGATCGACGCAACTCTTCGTAAAGTTTTGAGCTACTTATTGGTACCACATTGTAATTGTGGACATCTAAGCCATATGTATCTCCGTTTACAAAGCCATTTATATTAAAACCTGGCTTGTTGCCCCCACCGTCCTGTGTTTCTTGCATTTCTCTCATAATGGCTGAAGTGCTGTTTGTCAACTGATGTCCTTTGGAAACTTCGTTTCCCTCTTGGTCTCTCAACGAATCATTGCCATAATATTTTTCATCTTTTAAAGACCTTCGCAATTCATCGTGCAAATTAGAACTGCTCATTGAAACTGTAATTCCATTTGCGTCCTTTTCATCTTTTTCACCGTTCCTCCACTCAGCTTCTCCCTTTTCCTCAGGAAAGCTCATCACTTTGGACTGAAGCTTCTTCGATGCTTGGAGTTCTTCATTTTCACTATTCTCTGCTATAATCCCTTTTCCTGATCTTTCCGCAATTTTTTCAAATGTCTTTGATACGTCATCGATATTTCCATTGAAGTCAGTACCAGCCACAGCGTCTTCCCTGAACGGGTTCGTCTGATGAAATCTTTTTGTATCGAAATCACTATCTTCTTTTCTCCCTATGGATGACAAAGTTTGAGAAACTTCACCTTCATTTCCGAAAGTTTTAAAATCCACACTTTGTGTTTTTGTAGTTTGCTCAATTCTAGCAGATTTTATGTCAAATTCTCCTCCGGGCTTTGGATGAATGTGTGGCAAACATTGCTCCATCATGCGAAGGAAGCTTCTTTCAAAGCAAGAAGAAGTTATGATCTCCCAGTTCAAATAATTGATTTTCCACCTGTGTTTTGCTGTGACGAACCCAGCAAAAATTTGCATATCAATACCCATGAATTATAAGCTTCCCGATTCGCAAACGTTTTTAAAACGGAATTTGATAAGACTGGAGGTTTCAATTCAATCTTTATGCACCAGCATCTGAATATTTCATAATTTGGCCGCAGGAATTTCGTCACCATGGTATGTAAATACAGAAACAGGTGGTCGGCAGTAAATTATAGAAGCCATTCAACCAATTCAATAAACATGACGAAGTTGGTTGAAATTTGTACGTGGTAATTTTGGTGGTAGTAAATTTATGCAGAATTCTAAAGAAGACATATGTGAATTCAATTTAGATAATATTAAGGCATATTTCCATATGTCAAAGATAGCCATAACAGATGCAGTATTTACAATGCTCCTAATTAGTAGAAATCTGTGTTTAGGCCTTGTAGTTGTCCTGTATCCTTATTGAAGCAAAATGAAATTCAGTTTTGCTTACAATCAACGTAAACTGCTTCCTCTAGTACGAAAACCAAATGATTGCACTCAAGAGCGATTCTCCAAATATCGTTACAAATATCGTTATTTTGGTTCGTTTCTTTTCAAAGTTGTTTCTTGAACGATAATCAAGTGAGCCACTTTATTTAACTTGGTAGCAGCCTTGAATCTTCTTCACTATTTCAAAAAAGTGGTACATTTCTCTTGAAAGCACACACTTAAGCTAAGCGATGCCTCCATTATCATTTTGTCTACGCCAGCACTTTTACTTTAGTCATAAATGTGCAATCAAAAAACATTGCAAAAATCCATATCTGTGCTGCCTAAATATTCTTTCTGAATATTCTGAGAGAGAGTATCACAAAGAGCTACAGAGAGTTTAATTACCCAATAAGCCTTAGAGGACGAGAGAAGCAATAAAAAATGAGATGAAGCTTCTTTGTACTTCAAATTTTGACGAACTGGACTGGTTCGAAAATAGAGAATCAAGTCGTTTGGCGACCATTATTACGGCTCGTATAAAGAGACGTTTGATAAGATTCCGAAATTCTTAAATGTTTGACGGAATCTCGTCAATTTGATCACCACTCATCCTGAAATAGTTTTTTTAGCCACTTCAATCACTGTGGCGTTGGCTCTTCTAAGAGCATCGATACCATCCAGAAAATCTCTTCTCTTCTCTTTGACATTTTCTATAACGTAATTATAGCGAAAAGAACGCCTACAAATCATAATTGAAATGTTCGTTAAACCAATACCTGTTTAAGTTAACAAATTTGTCAAAAGGCATATTTTGCCTTGCTGTAGAACTAATTGAGCATCTTCTTAATCATCGCTTAATAAAAATTTATAAACATTTTATATAAAAGCTTATTTTAAGTTGTTTCTGCAACTCAAAGACCCCGAATCTAGAGGGTGGAAGAAATCGTTAACATCAACATAAACTTTAAATTGTAATAAAAGAATTCCTAATTTTCTTCTCTTTTCATTGCAAAGATTGTTTCACGACACCCGCTCATATAATCGCTCTTTAAACATTCGAGGTTTTGCTGCTTTTTCTATTCTGAACAGCTAATATGTTCATTATTTGCTTTGCTAAATTTGGATCATTCAAATTACCAATGTACACTGAACCAGGAGGAATTTGCGAATCTGTTCGTTGGGTTGTGTAGTAAAGTAGTGCTGTCAAGTAGCCAAGCGCACAAAAAAGTTGAGACCCTATCAACTCTCTGGCGCTCACAGCGGACGCAAAATCGAGAACACTTGATTTTAACTACGCATGCTCAGACTTGGGCGCTACGCCCGCGCGCACAAAAAATGTAAAATGGAAATCGGCCTTAAGGGCTTAACAAAGCAACACAGAAGCTGTATGCAATTACCCAAAAATGAAAGACAGTTGCGTTCTGAGGGTGTGGTGGGAGGAGGGTGAAAGGTCAAAACGGCACCCCTATTTAGTTATCTTCTAAATATGCTTAAACGTTTCAGGAATTCTTTGCTTAACATTTAAAGGAAAGTGATTGAATTTTTGCAAGTAGCTAAATCCTCAACGCCCCCCCCCCCCCCGATTCTTTTTATGTTACGATTTGTTAAGGTTTGTGAGGGCCATCGCCATGGTTGGCTGCAAAAAAAGTTAAGAATGTAGTGTTCAGTATAGTGAGGAAGCGCATCTAGGATATATTTTGACCGAAGAAAAATCCGAGACAGAACTTTCTTGCTTTACTTCATCACTATGTTCCATAGTTTTATCTATTTCAATGTTGATA
>NW_027019322.1:1093797-1381465 GCF_013076305.1 Rhopilema esculentum
GCCTTCCCGATGTCGCAACGTTTTTTAAAACCGGAAATTATGATAAGAGGAAGGTTTCAATCATCTTTATGCACCAGCATCTGATATTTCATTAAATTTGGCCGCAGGAATTTCTGTCACCATGTATTGTAAATACATTAAACAGGTGGTCGGCAGTAAATATAGAAGCATCAAACCAATTCAATAACATGACGAAGTTGGTTGAAAATTTGTACGTGGTAATTTTGGTGGTAGTAAATTTATGCAGAATTCTAAAGAAGACATATGTGAATTCAATTTTAGATAATATTAAAGGCATATTTCCATATTCAAAGATAGCCATAACAGATGCAGATTTTACAATGCATCCTAATTAGTAGAAATCTGTGTTTAGGCCTTGTAGTTGTCCTGAAATATCCTTATGAAGCAAAATGAATTCAGTTTTGCTTACATCAACGTAACTGCTTCCTCTCAGTACGAAAAACCAATGATTGCACTCAAGAGCGTATTTCTCCAATATGTTACAAAATATGTCGTTATTTTGGTTTCGTTTACTTTTCAAAGTTGTTGTTCTTTGAACGATAATCAAAGTTGAGCCACTTTATTTAACTATGGTAGCAGCCTGAATTCTTCTTCACTATTTCAAAAAAGTGGTACATTTCTCTGAAAGCACTACCACTTAAGCTAAGGCGATGCCTCCATTATCATTTTGTCTACGCCAGCACTTGTTACTTTAGTCATAAATGTGCAATCAAAAAACATTTGCAAAAATCATATCTGTGCTGCCCTAAATTTCTTTCTGAAATATTTCGGAGAGGAAGAGTATCACAAAGAGCTACAAGAGAGTTACATTTACCCAATAAGCCTTAGAGGACAGAGGAGAGCAAATAAAAATGAGATGAAGCTCTTTGTACTTCAAATTTGACGACTGGGACTGGTTCGAAAATAGAGAATCAAGTCGTTTGGCGACCATTATTACGGCTCGTATAAAGAGACGTTTGATAAGATTCCGAAATTCTAAAATGTTTGACGGAATCTCGTCAATTTGATCACCACTCATCCTGAAATAGTTTTTTTAGCCACTTTAATCACTGTGGCGTTGGCTCTTCTAAGAGCATCGATACCATCCAGAGAATCTCTTCTCTTTGACAATTTCTATAACGTAATTATAGCGAAAAGAACGCCTACAAATCATAATTGAAATGTTCGTTAAACCAATACCTGTTTAAGTTAACAAATTTGTCAAAAGGCATGTTTTGCCTTGTTGTAGAACTAATTGAGCATCTTCTTAATCATCGCTTAATAAAAATTTATAAACATTTTATATAAAAGCTTATTTTAAGTTGTTTTTGCAACTCAAAGACCCCGAATCTAGGGGGTGGAAGAAATCGTTAACATCAACATAAACTTCAAATTGTAATAAAAGAATTCCTAATTTTCTTCTCTTTTCATTGCAAAGATTGTTTCACGACACCCGCTCATATAATCGCTCTTTAAACATTCGAGGTTTTGCTGCTTTTTCTATTCTGAACAGCTAATATGTTCATTATTTGCTTGGCTAAATTTGGATCATTCAAATTACCAATGTAAACTGAACCAGGAGGAACTTGCGAATCTGTTCGTTGGGTTGTTCTTCTCCAGTTGATCTAAGGAAGTCAGCAGAAGTGGTTGCAAGTCAGGGAAAAAAACTTTTGAATGACTGAAAAGCAATGAGAAGTATGAAAATCATATTGGCGATCTTTTCTCTTGCATTGCAATGTATCTCAGGTAAGATCGTTAATTACCTTCATTTCAAAGTAACCTTCCATTTATCGTTTGCTATAAATGGAAAACTGAATCAAAGTAAAGCGCATACTTTAACACCTAAAGGCCGATTTCCATTTGACATTTTTCGTGCGCGCGGGCGTAGCGCCCAAATCTGAAAATGTGTAGTAGAGTAGTGCTGTCAAGTGGCCAAGCGCACAAAAAAGTTGAGACCCTATCAACTCTCTGGCACTCACAGCGAACGCAAAATCGAGAACACTTGATTTTAACTACGCATGCTCAGACTTGGGCGCTACGCCCGCGCGCACAAAAAAATGTCAAATGGAAATCGGCCTTAAGGGCTTAACAAAGCAACACAGAAGCTGTATGCAATTACCCAAAAATGAAAGACAGTTGCGTTCTGAGGGTGTGGTGGGAGGAGGGTGAAAGGTCAAAACGGCACCCCTATTTAGTTATCTTCCAAATATGCTTAAACGTTTCAGGAATTCTTTGCTGAACATTTTAAGGAAAGTGATTGAATTTTTGCAAGTAGCTAAATCCCCCCCCCCCCCCCGACTCTTTTTATGTTACGATTTGTTAAGGTTTGTGAGGGCCATCGCCATGGTTGGCTGCAAAAAAGTTAAGAATGTAGTGTTCAGGATAGTGAGGAAGCGCATCTAGAATATATTTTGACCGAAGGAAAATCCGAGACAGAACTTTCTTGCTTTACTTCATCACTATGTTCCATAGTTTTATCTATTTCAATGTTGATATGAAATTGGAAAAGTCTTGCAAACCTTTTTAGTGCGGCGACTAATCAAATTTTTTAGATCAATTCGGGACGAAGATAAGATGGAGAAAATAAATTAATGAAACAGTTTGGGTACTATTTTGTAAAATATGATTGTAAATAGTTTTGAAGCAAATGATCCAAGGGGATCTCCATCAATATGCAAGGCTTAGAATTTTATACGCATTCCAAAGGTCGTACAATTGCCTATTATTAGCAATCATTTTTTGAAAAGCAGTTACTTATACAGGGCAACGTGTAATGCACAACTTGGACAATCATTCTGTTTCTCCTATCAAGTTCCCATGTTAAATGGTAAAAGACATAGAAATTAAACTTTAGCTAAAGGCTTAATCAATAGAATATTAAGCTCTTTCTACCTTTCCACAGTTTGCCTAAATGATATTGTTCCTTTATTGCTTGGATGCCTTGCCCCCACAAATATTTTCAAATAACCCCTGAGAAAACACCAGAAGGGACTATTATAAATTATCATTGTAAAATCTTGATTATTGTGAAAACATTTGCTGATATTATAAACCAGGATTTTTTCAAACTAGAAGTCATTACTTCTTACTAGAAATAATTCTGCAAATTATTACATTTGGCTCTAAGAAAGTTTATTTAATTTTAAGAGTCTAACAGAAAGGCGATTTAGGTATCCTAGGTCTGCAACAATTCGCAAAGTTTGACCTTCGTCGACGTAAAAATTTTCTTGGTCTACATGTTTCGAGACTGACAGCATCAAAATCAAACCAGGCATAGTTAAGATAATTTTATTTTGACAAAGACATGCTTTTTTGCAGCAAACAACATCAGCATTGATGCAGCCTTCTACGACCTGTTTCAAAACAAGGCATATTTCTTTCAAGGTGACAAATACTTTGCTTGCAGTCACCGCGATGGGCTTAATGTATTTGAAGAGGAAGATGCTGTCATACGAAAGCTACCCTTCTTACCAACCGCTTTTGACGCAGCATATAAATTGATTGGCAAGAACAAAAGTGCAGCTTTCATAAAGGTCAGTGCTAAGCTTGAAATGCATTGTGGTGCTGCCAACAAAAGGTTGAATCAGACAAGAAAAATTGTATGGTATAAGACCATCATACAAGACAAAATGTTTTATAATAACCTTCGATTGAATTTCTGTTGCAATTTATACTTCGGATTTCCTTTGCATTCTAAGAACTTTTCAATAGTCTCAAAGACTTGTGTTGAAAATAATGCATCGTTCAAGTGGGACGATCATATTCCAAAATCAGTAAATTGCTTGACTATGATTGTCTTTGGAACGTCTCACCAAATGAGGCTTTGACTTGTTTGTCGAGAGTATTTCTCTTTGTTCTTTACTCTCTCATTTAAGCTTAAAAGGGGAGGTGTAGGGGTCCGCGGACCCGTGAATTGGGGGTTTGCGAATCCAGAAACTATTGCTGATGTCAGATTTCAACGATTACTAGAAATGGATTCTAGATTTTCGGCAAAAACCGTCGGATGTTTGATGCAAACAACGGGTGCAGATTTTTGACAAGCTGTGCTTGTCTTCTTGTATGATTCTAAAAAGACATTTTGTATTGTTTGTTTTGTTTGTTTGTAACCTTATTTTAATGCGATATTTTTTCTAGCTATACATATATATATGGATATATACACATACAACTAATCTAAATCGAATCTACTGTATAACAAATGAAGAGGAAATAACTAAGGAAATAAATACGTACATACATAAGCTAAATATTTGAAGCAACATGGATATGAATGGACAAATATTACAGGATATCGATATCATTATATTTGCAAACGTTGCATTTACAGCTAGGACCATCCCATCTTGTTATCATACGTTTGAAGCTGTTAAGATTGTCAGCTGATTTTAGTTCATTTGGTAGACAGTTCCAGATCTGAGGTCCTATGGCTATAAGGGTCTTGGAACCGAAAGTTACTTGGTTTGGTCAAAAATGATTTAAGTTATTAGGATTCCGAGAAGGATGTTTTAATGTTCTTGAACTAAAAATGCTATGCATAAAAGGTGGATTCAAATTTCTAATTGTCTTGAATATTGCGATACAGAGGGTTCTCTGACGAGCAACTTGCATTGTACACTTTTTTGACCGAGTAAGAAGATCATCATAGGAACTTTTATGATCATTGTACAAAAATCTTAGCGCGCGTTCCTGTATCCTTTCAATTTTCTGAAGTGATTTTGAAGATGAAAAATACCAAACTAAAGAACAATAGTTAAAATTCGAGTATACGAAGCTTTGAACCTAAACTTCTTTTTCAGCGAAACCAATAAATGACTTGAGTCGCTTAAGAACGTTCAGTTGTGCCGCAGCTTTTTTACAAAGGTTTGATATATGTGGGTCAAAGTTCAGTTTGTAATCTAGTGTTACACCTAGGAGTTTGACAGTCTCTTCAGATTTGATAGAATGTCCTTGAAAGTTAAGATTTATGCCAGAAGTATTTGTCTGGTCCTTTTTAACAAAAAGTGCATGGAATTTGTTCGGGTTCCCAATCATTTCATTTCGTTCGAGCCATGACAAAGCGCTGTTGGCTTCATTTTCCAAAACCCTGACGAGATCTGGCAAGGATTTGGAAAAGAAAGCAAGCGTGTTGTCATCAGCATAATTGTACATGGTTGCTTGCTTTATAAAAGAGAAAAGGTCATTTATGTAGAAATTGAAAAGAATGGGACCTAGAACGGATACCTGTGGGACTCCTGATACAATTTCTTGGAAGGAACTGTAGACGTTATTTATTCGGACACTCTGCTTCCGTTTTTTAAGATAGGAATAGACAAGAACCAGGGCATTTTCTTCAAAACCATATGCATGAAGTTTAGCTATAATCAAATCATGCGGGATGCAATCAAAAGCTTTTGACAGGTCCATCAAAACGGACCCTACAATAAAATTGTTGTCAAGCTTAGATTTCCACTCTTCTACAAGTTTAATCAAAACATGCTGTGTACTGTAAGCTGTTCTATAAGCTGCAATAAAAATTGAAAGAGTCTTATCAAGGAAAGGACTGAGCTGTTTTTTTATAATTTTCTCAAAGATTTTGGAAAAAGTGTTGAGTATACTGACTGGACGATAATTTCTCTCCACAGTACGATCGGGCTCACCTTTGTCTAAAGGGCAAACTGCAGCAGTTTTTGCATTCTGAGGAAATATGAAATTTCGAATGCTGCAATTGATGGTTTTAGTAAGAGGCACAGTCAAATCATCGCTAGCGAGAGAAACAAGTTTCGGTGGAATTTGATCAACACCTGTTGACTTACTGCCATCGAGCATTTTCAGTTGGAGCCATACCTCACTAGCAGTAACCTCATTGAAAGAAAAAGATTGAAAAGTTTGCTCAGGGTCTTGAACTTTAGCTAGAATGCTTGGATGATCCTTGTATTTGTCAAGAATTAATCTTACAATTTCGCGATCATCGCCAATCGATTTCGCATTGGCGATACTGGAAGGCTTCTTACCAGAAGTATTTTCGACAATATTTATGTAGTAATCATTAAAAATCTCACCTAAAATCATGGTCATCAGTGACTATTTCGTCATCTTTAATCAGGGAAATATCGGTACCAGCTAGAACACCCTTTTTTGAGAGAAAAGGTTTTACCAGATCCCAGAAAGCTTTATTGGACATGAGGCCATTGCTTGTAACTCTCTTGAAGTGATTCTTTATGGCCTTTTTACGGAGAGCAACACAGTGATTTCGCTGCTTCTTGAAAGCTACTTCATTTTGCTTTGAAGGGTGTTTATTTAATCTTCGTTTAAGCCTAGCACGTGTGTACGTCGCTTTTTTCAGCTTTTTCAGCACGTTAGTCAATTTCGCACGAATAAACGCCGTCTTTGGGTACCTTCTGCTATGTGACATGAGAAACTGCGCATTTGACGAGAAAAAAGAACAGATTTGCGGATTATGCAATGGAAAGTAACGGATTTACAGATTTTGCTACCCCCTATACCCCCTTCCTTCAATTTTTCTTTGCCTCCCTAGCTAGCCTGTCAAATCTTACCAATAATATAATACTCATATAGAAATTTCTCTAAAGAAAACTTATGTTTCACCTTCACAGTCAGTCATTTCTCTGGTTTTGGGTAAACTTTCTAAAAGAAGGAGCAATTAATCAATGCTTTTTCCAACACCACATAAAAACCTGCCGATGTTTTCTAAACGAAACCTGATTAATTAATTCTTGTTTTAGAATGGGCAACGTTACAGAACGATTTCATTCAATTTTTATAGCCAACGAGAATATCCAAGCTCCGAAGAGGGTCGGTTCGTTCCGGTCAAGCCAAACGCCATCGCCAAGAACACAGAACTGAGTTTTCACTTTTACATTGATGAATTGTGGATCACCTCGGGTAATAGCAAGGAATACTATGGTAAAAGCGTAGACAAGCTGCCTGAATGCCCAAGCAACATTGAAGCAGCCTTAATTATTGGCAGGCAATTATTTGCCATCAAGGATGGTACGGTTTGGGGATGGGATGTACATCTTGGTCTGGCAGACGTATACAATGTATCCGCTGGATTCCCTAAAAGCTTCAATCAGGTTTTTGCAGGTGTGCAATTGGCATTGTAGGCCTTTTAAATACTCTAATTTTTGCTTTGCCTTAAATTGCATAAACAGTGGCGTTAATGTGCAAAATCACATTTGTTGTGTTGTGTCGCGAACTGGTTGAATAACGACCATAGAAAACTTACAAAGTTGTTTTTCCACTGAACGTACAAAGCGGAACCTCACACCCTACCCTGGGTTCCAGAGCGTCAAGTGTAGCAAGTGGGGCGTCGAGGAAATAAGGCGTTGCGACACTTGACTCTCTGGAACCCAGGGTACTCACGCCTCTACTCTTTTCTCACAATCTCCCGTTCTCCTCAAAAGCGCTTTTTGTTTAAAGTGACAAAAATGTCTCGTTCACTTGGGTCCTTGGCAGTTGTGCCCGCTTCTGCGACAGTCGTGCCCTTTCACGGACTTCTATCGGCGAATAATGTAAGCGTTAAAACACTGTCTACTGCCACATGGTTTGCTATCTTTCTGAGAAAAACATCTTACTTAAGCCAGTAGATCATTACTTTGTTTTGTTTTTGTCGGTGCATCTATTATCCCTTGTAATAATCATAAAACTTTTCATCTTTAAGGTGGAGACCTTGTCTTACCATATACAGCCACACAATCAAGCTTCCATTCGAAGCAATTCATTGGCTACACGATCCAGGAAGTCGACGTTTCCACTTTGCAAAAGTGTGTTGAAATATGTTTAGATCTGCCGTACTTTTCCTGCTCGTCGTTCAATTATGAGATTCAACCAAAAACTGGAAATGGTCATTCCTGTCAGATAAACAGGTTCAATGCAAACCATTTTCCTGCTAATCTGATTCAAAATCCAGCATTTGTCTATTACGAAGCTTACCGGTAGGGCCTTCAAATGGGCCGCTTCTTACTTACTTACTTTATTTAAGTAAATATCAATGAAGTTATACTAGGGACATCATTATTAGCATTTTCACAGACGTAAAGATATTTGAAATTTTGCAAGATTAAAGAAGACATTATTTCGTATTGATCAGAGAAAAATATGTTCTTGTGACTCAGAACAAGCACAGAAGTATAGACGGCAAATGCATTTTGAATAATCAAAGAATTTTTATTTAAAATACAGCAACTAACTCATCCAAATCTGGAGACGTGCTTCAAAGAAAGCAATAAACTATTCTTTGGTTAAGGACGTATCACAGGAAAATGATTACACTCGAAAAACAACAAGTTCCCCATTGGAAATGAAAATCGTTTGCCAATAAGAGGAATGATTATAGAAAGATCATATTTGCATTAAACTACTCGAGGCGTTATTTTCTCCGTAACCGTATGAACATGGTCACAGGAAATAACAGCAGAATAATTTTTCTCGCAGAAAATCCGCAATCATCAATCAAGATTTTATCACATCACAAGAAAAAAATCCAACTTTGAATAGATCAAATTGCTCACAGGAAAGGACACCTCATTCCCGTTCAAAAAGGACACCACTTTTAGTACCGTGGTGTAATGCTGGGGTTAGGGGGGGGGGGTGGATGATTTTTGCTTATTTATCTTATTCCTATTCATATTTGAAATATTTTTCTCTCTTGTTTGATTATAATGTGACTGGTAACAATTTGCATGATCGGTTTAAGAGTTATCTTGACGATGTCGAATTTAAACATTGTAAAATGTTCCTGATAAGGCTGTTAATAACTTAAATTCTGTTTTATGTTTATCTGTTGCCTTTCTGTGTTGCATTTCACTGCATATTGGAGAATTTTGGATTTAAAAATCACTAACTTGAAACTACAGTGGAACCTCCATCAACGGACACCTCTATACAACGGACACCTCTCTACAACGGACAATAACATTGGTCCCACTGGTGTCCGTTATATGGAGGTTCCACTGTAAACACAAAAAGGGTTTTGTCTTGTAGTTCATGTTCTATCGCTTCAATTACCTTCCATATGGTCTTCGACCATTCTAACACGATATCTCAGCCTCAAAGATGTTTATTATATAATCATATAGTTTTGAAGGTTTTTCAATGAGGTGAATAGAATTGAAAATTTCATATTATAAGGAGATGCTTAATAGAAAGGAAGCTAAACATAATGATAATGTCTTGGAAACTTTGTCTTGGAGATTTCATTTAACTTCATACTTGATATCATAAAGCAACGCCCAATAACAACAATACAAATTATTCTCACAAATCTTGAAAGACCCCTGTCTTGTTAAGGCATGTCAAGCTTTATGATCATATATGGGTCTCAACAATTTCCTGTACAAAATTGGAAAAGTTTGAGAAAATAAAACTTTTTCCCTACAGTGCTGTGAAAAAACATTCATAATTGATGTCGTGTTGAATAAGTAAGTGTAAAAATGTTAATGAAAGAAGGAACAATGTCGACTGTGTACGAATTTGATCCAGGGGCGAATAACTCAGAGGATTGAACAGCAAAATGTTGCTTTTGGGATTCTTCACAAGAAAAAGCAGTTAAAATCATGTTTTTTCAACAAAAGCCCTGAATCAAAGTGATCTTAAATAATTTTCTATTGAACTAATTTTTATGGTACTTTTTTACTTTTACAATTCAATAATCTATGCTTTCGGAATATATTTTGCAGTGTCGAAGAATAGACGCACGAACGTCTTGACATCCAAACACTGTGGCAAACTCTCGTTTATGTTAATGATAGACATCATAGTAAAGGTAGTTTACGTCATCAATGAACTTTGCAAGATCATCATCCGCAGTCTTGCTGTTGATTTCACACAGGTGGGTCAAAGAACCTGGTGTTGGGGTCTTTGCAAAATTAAGTGACACGCAATATCCTGTCAGAAGCTGATCACATTCCTTGAAGCACTCGGCCAGTGTGGCTGCATTGACGGTTTTTATGGTATTTCCAATCAATCGTTTGCCGTTGGTAGTAAAATCCGAGAAGAACTGTCCTGTCGCCAGTGTTTCATAAAAATTGCCTTCAAAAAAAGCGAGAACAAATCTGAATGTTATTGAAAAATCTGAGCCTGGATTGTTCTTAATTTTTTCGTGAATTTTTCGAGACAACCTTCAATTGCTGACATGTTTGAAAATGCACCAAAAAGCACCCCTACATGGCAAAAATCCCCTTGTTTTTTAGATGAAACATTGTTCAGAATTACATATTACAGTAGCTCAGCCTCAGCTTGTTCCTTATTTGTTCTTTACTTTTGACCAATTTTGAGGCTCGTGTTCTTATAAAGTTGCCTTTATAACAAAAGAGTGTATTCATTATATTTTCAGATATAAGTAGCCACTTAGGATGGGTCTAGCAAAGCAACTACAGACTGGTGGAGTCTTTTAAATGTGTTAGCATAAAACACCCCCATCTTCAACCCCACTTCAAAGTCTTTTCTAGAGAGCTACATTGTCTGCCAAAAGTCTTGGAACACTGACGTCAGTTTCCAAGTCAAAATCAATCATCCCCCTTTCCCCTACGGAACAATGTTGGTTTACTATCAAACGGGTTAGGATTTTAGGAAGCACTTTTCTTTGTGCTTTTTTCATGATACTTGTGTAAATTATAAAAATTGTTCTAGGGGAAAGGGCGGAAGTAGTAATATTTTTTCGGAAAAGGAATTAAAGATATAAAATGCAACGTTGTACGTTTGTTTAACACGCAAGAATGTTCATTGCAACAGATCGAATCGGACAAAACATTTTCACTCACTTCGGCTTTTAAAGTATTTATTATTCATGAAATATTCAAACTTAAACAGCTCTGTGATATCCAGAGCACCGTGCAAACAAACATAATTTTATCGTTTCGAAATGGAAGACGAAGCATAATCAACTCTGCAGGTCCCGCTGCTCCTAATCCAAGCACCTTAACATCTTGACATCCAGCTATCTGCCTTTCATTGCAAAGATAACATTTGCTGCATTCACCTATAACTGACCCATTAAGACCAAGTGTGGTAATTGAAAATTGACTATCTACATAGTTCAATCTGCCCTGGCAAGGCATTATTGACTTGGCAGCTCAAAAAAGCCTGAATAAGGCCTTTAAGCCAAGCTTTTGGCATTCTTGGGCACAACAATGAATCTAGAAGCTTGAAAACTGTACCTATTGCGCTTCGCAATGTCCTATAAGAAATACCTTTCAAAATAGATATTGAAAAATTTACTTCCTAGACAGTGGCCATCAATATTCTGAGCAATTCTGCCATCTTGCACAATTTTACAACTGAAATATTGCATTTCAATATATTTTTTAGATTATTCAACTGAGCATCAATAATGAGCCAAATACGTTTTCAGATATTTTGCTACTCAGATAAACAACTGTAAAAATGGATGTCAATGAGTTTGAAATGCTGATTAAAACGAATAATACAAATAAAGCCAATATAGAATATAAAGCAAAACATAATTCATAGGCAATCCCCCAAGGCTCTTTCCTTCCTACCTTCATTAATTATTCTTTTTTTATTGCAATTTCCTATAGTCCGCCGACTAGAGGCTTTGAAATAGAAATGCAACGATATTGTCAAGTGTGTCAACAGTAGGCTTCTAAAGAACGGTAATAACTCACTGTTTATATTCGTATTTGCTCTTTCATTTCGAAAAATGTAATTGAAGGGCATTCGACAAACGATAGGAAAGTTTTTTTCAACAGGATTTGAGATGCACATATCTGCTTTATCCAAATATTAAAGAGGTTGGAAGACTAAAACATGACGAAGTTTATAATGCAAAAAATATATTAGGGAAAACAAATAACGGGTACTTTCTAACAACCAGATAATTTTTTGAACTATAACAAAACAATTTGCAAAAATATATTTAGAGACTTCTGGGCCAAGCACAATACATCAAAATAAATAGCTTTCTTTCTTAACTGGATGAATATATTTTGATAGTGTCGATTAACAGCAACTTTTTCATCACATAAGACAAAACAGTATAACCGACCGATTATCCAAACAAAATTGAAATTTGTAAATTTTAACATATATTTCTAAAATCGAAGCGAATTAAATTTCTTTCCATTTTCAAATCTTCAAGACCCGCGCACGTTTCTACTTCTAAAACTGACTTTACTGACCTTTTATAATGCTGTTTTCATTGGTCACAACTGCTATCGATCAAGTATATAAAGTTTTATATATATTTTGCAATAGCTGCAATAATTGTTAAGAAGAGACGTTGCCTTACCTTTAACTGAGCTGACAAAGCGAATCGTGCCAGGCGCAATTCCAAGGAAGACGACCATCGCAACGAGCTCTGTACATCGGTAAACCATATTGAGCGCCGTTGCACAAGATTTCAGCTTAATTCTGTTGCTTATAGATTGATGTAAGCAGGGAGATTCAATAGAACCAGGGGGTTCGGTATGGAAAGCTGGTATACGCTGTTTATCGCGATTCTTGTTTTGCTTTCGTCATCTACGGATTATTCAAAGGATTGACTGATACTTGTCCTTTGGAGATCATATTTTGCATTTTATCCTACTCTTTGGTTTCTTATGGCTGCGTCATAATTTCGGCTCTTACGGTTACGGTTACGGTTACTTTGCTCTTAATAAAAAATGCAGACGTCGGTGGCTTCCGCAGAGTTACAATAAAACAACGGGCTTCCAAATTGTAAGGTTGCTTCACAAGACGAGAAAAATGGTTTGAAAATATCTCTTGAAAGCACTGGGAACAATCGATTGGAGAGTTTTTGTACAATATTTGTTCCCTCTGAAAGCATCAGTTTTAAGTGTTGAGGCAAACAATAACATTGGCCTGAATTATCATGTAGATTAACATTTCGACAATGATAATCATCTGTATTTTCTCTCTAAGGTCGTATCTGGTTATTGCAATATATGGCTTTAAACAGTACAAAGATTGACAGCAAGGAATTGTTTGGTAATAATCTTGTTTAATTTGACTTTCAGTTCGAAAGGGAACGTTACCGATTCATGCTAATTTCTAAATAAAGTTTTAGATGGTTCCAAATACAATAAGCAAATACAATGCTGAATGCATCTCACAAAAACCGACACCCTAAATAAGCCCAAAAAGGGTAGCTTCCAGCCACCTCCACAGTGCTAGATTAAGGCTGTATTATCCAAACTACAAAAAAAAAGAAAAACATTTATGATTTGAAATAAGTCAAGCCAACAAAGATATTACAACTCCAAAGTTTCAATACTTCGAACATCCAATCTTTTTGTAGAACAAAATTTAGAAATGGCTTCGGAAAAAGCAAACACTTTAGAACATACTGAAGCTTTTCGTCTGACACACTTCAGAGTATAAAACGTCAGAACATAGATCAAAACGCTACGTATATATACTTGCTTTTTTCAAAGCCATTTCGTACATCGTTAAAGCCTTTGTTTTCAAAAGTTTAATAACCTTTGACAGGTGTCATTGAGCTGTGTTGTTTCAGCTGGTTGTTGCTAAGAAATTATTCCGCTTAAAAATTATGCTTTACAGAAATTCTGTGGTTTTCTTTGAACAGTGACTTAGGAACTGCTTCGATTCAGCAGTGAAAAATTATCGTAAAAATAAAAAAGAGGCCCGCCCTATATGGCTCATTTTTGAAAATCTGACGATCTAGTAATGGCTGGAGAATTTATCTAAATTAGGTACAACAGAAATTTAGAACTAAGAGACCGGTCATTTTTTATGGCCGGGGTTGGGGCCGAAGACAGAAGGTTTTCCCTCCAGAAATTATTTTACTTGACTTACAACCCATTATAAATATTTTCTACCCAACGACAGAATAGGCATATTTTCTTCCTACCCAATCTAAAGCTAAAGATTGGAATCATCACAGTTAAATGTAGTTTTGTCAACATCTACATGCGTGCCTCAATTATTTGACTTACACCTATATATGCATCTAATCGATAGGCATCATAAAAGATATTTGCCTAACCCTGGTCATAAAAAATTTCCCGTCCCTGAGGAAGTTTCAATATTCATATAGTGGCGGCGCAAGCCCGGGATAAGTGGAAGGGACAAAAGGGGGTTCAGGACAATGCGCTTTTGGACCACACCCTTTTTCCCATGAGAAGCATTTTCTTCCGTAGAAAGACCCCTTGTCTCTCAAGAAATGTCATTTAATTTACCGTTGGAAATGAACACTATCGCCTAAAGCTTAATTCCAGAGTTTGGAACTGGAAATTTTACGTGTGTAAAAATCGAAGACTAGCCAAGTCAAACTAGTAACAACTTTCAAAAGTTACACTGCCACGAAATCAAATACAACGATCTGTTCAAGGTACAATTAGTTCACAAGAGTTTTTGAGGGGATACAAAGTTCTAATCGATAAACCAAGTTTTTAGCTGTTGGATATTATGGACTATAAGATCAGCTTCCTCGATTTAATGGCAAATTGTTCTCGAAGAATTGATAAGTCAATTCTGCTGGAAATATCTCTCTCGCTACTTATTTAAAGAAGATTTTATGGCATGCCTGCAACCTTCTTAAAGAGTCTGCAACCTTCTTAAAGAAAAAGCTTTTTGACCAGGAAAGAATCGCTTTAGTATAGCAAAACGCTTTTCAATCTCTCAATTCAATTTTAATCTTAACCGACAAGCCGAAAATTACCGACAGCTACTTCAAAATGAAAGAGGGTATTTGTAAAAGTACCAGTTTGTAGATATTTGTTTTCTTGTTCGCTAATCGCTACCATAATATACCCCTGAATTCTTTATGCTTCCTTCTGTTGTCAAACTACACCTTTAGTCATCTTCTTGAAGATTTTTATTATCTTTATTCTTCTTTAGCTAGTCCTGTCACGTAATGACTTAGTGTTTATGCTATTATTATGTAAATACTTGGCTACGTAAAAATTCAATTAGCTTCCGTTGGAAATGTTTTTGGCTTGTTACTTTTTTATTGGAACAGCCAGGATGCATCCCTAGTGGCTTGTTATGGCACTAGCAGTTTATGTAATAGGTCCAGCAGTGTTTGTAGAAGAGTGTTTAGTGCCTCAATTTATTTGCAAGCTATTTCGTTTTAATTAAGTATGTTGTTATTTCAAATTCCTGTGAATCAGTGCTTGCATTATCGCCATCGTCGTAGTCATGGCAGAGAAGAGAAAGGTGTACAGATTGCGTCGTTATTTTTCCAGCCAACCTAACTATGCCTTACCATTTTATAAACACCCTATCCACAGGCCCACACCCCCTGCCTCACCACGTCCCTGAGAAAATCAACGACCAGAGTCGACTATAAAAGTACTTTGCAACTTCTTGGCGAGAAATTGCGGGGAGAGGTGGGGGGGGAGTTGCCATGAGCATTAAATTTGTAGAAAGATTCTATCTGGGCCAAGAAAAACTATCCACAACAATTTTTTATGCTTTTTTTTCTTTCCTAATATTATAGCCTTTAGCATAATTATCCCAGGGCAGACCCTCATAGACAACAAAGGCGTCGTGGCAGCCATATTTGCGAGTTCGACCAAAGGGCATGTCCTGCTTGATGTGTTAGCATTTTACAAAAGTTTTACTAAAGTCATTTAATGTATACGTAACTAATGAATACTTCTAACATGTAGCCACGCATAGCCAATTATATCACCACATTACTTTAATTTTTGATTTTGATTTTTTGAATTACAATTATTATCTACATGGCTCCTTGCCGTTTTGCGTCGTTTCTGTCCATACTTATTTCGAATTTTTAATCACCACATTCATAAAACCCGGTGGACAGCGTCATCTAGCGTGGAAGGTTTAGACTGGGCGTGCAAGCTTCACAAGCAAAGGCTATTACATTAAGCTTTAGTTCTCGTTCACTTCTCGACAATACTTTAAAGCTAAGAAGCATATTTCCAATAATGATAACAAAATATGAACATCGAATGGACGTCAAATAAGGATATTAGCTAGGGCTCAATTCTTGATGGTAGCAACTTCAAATTTCTTTATTTATTCTTTTTATTCAAGTATTAAAGAAATAGTAGCAGAAATACACTCTTATTTATTGGATCACATTAAGAAACAAAATAACGTACACAATGCTAAAATCCAGTTAATTTATCACTGCTTGGACCATTGGAACTGGGAACGCTTTGCAAATTGGGGAGGAGTGCGGGTGTTGGGGAGAACTAACGGGGGCACGCTTTGAGTTGTTGAGAAAGGTAGGCATCTAGCACTAGTAGCCAGGATTGTATTATGGTTAGAAAAATAGATTTAACGGTAATTAAAGCAGCCAGACACTGTACCAGATGCTGTGAAGATATCATTTCAAACGTGCTTTCAAGCAATGGTGGCGTCAGCCACTAGGCTCTGGTGGGGGGGGGGGGCAAAACAAAAATGTTGGACCACGCCTTCTTTACGCCAAAAAATGCCCTTTTACCAACAAGGAACATCGATTTTACCTGAAAGGAAGGCCCACGACGAACTTATGGTTACATAAAGGCAGTTTGAGAGTAGTGAAATAAAGCTGACTGACTTGGCCTAAGATCGCCCAGATTGGGTTTATTAAAACGGCTGTTTCAGTTCGGTAGTTGTTTCGCATTAATTCTGTAAATCCAAACGAAGCCTGTAAATTTTGAAATTGTCAAATATCTTTTAAAAAATACTCTAGAGCAAGTTTGATACATTTTGGATACAATTTTCGGCTAAAATATTGCACTTTGTCAAAGCCGTAAATTTTCCCCTTGTTTTGACTCTTGAGAAAGCGACAATCTTGCATGCGCCAGATTGGCGGGTAAAAATTTTAATGAAACCCTGACATGCCATGATGTTTTAAAATTATTTGCAAGTGTTTGCTTCTTTTCTTTTCGGTATTTGTTATGCGTACGTGCTAATATTTACCAGTGGCGGCTCTTGCTAATGGGCATCTGGGGCAATGCCCCCTCAAAAAGATTCAAAGGAAATCTATGATATTCATATTTAATTTTGAAGAAAGTCTTACTGTGGTTAATTATTTAAGTTTGTATTTCTTCTAGAAAAAGCTCCTTGCTATCCCGTCTCGTCCTTAGCCTCGCTTCTGGCCCGCTTGTGCCTTGAGCGATGATGTCATTTTACGGGCAAAGTTTTTTTGCCCCTAGCCGACATGCGCACAAGCTAATTTTCGACCTCGAGCATTGCAAAACGCGGCCTGTGATTGGCTTATTTGAAGGAAAAAAAATGACATAAATGACATTTGCCCATAAAATGACATCATCGCTAAACAACAACCACATCTATATATGCTTTTTCTTCTGCGCTCCATGACGATCAACATCGAGCCATGAATACAGTGAAAAATTTGCAAACTCGACCTTTTTATCGAATATCGCAATATTGATGGTCTGCCCTCCCAATTGTGAAAGTCACGAGCCGCCATTGAATTTACATACCGAAAACATACCCAATCAGGGCGACGCCAGAAATTTAGGTCGTCAAGACAACTAAGTAGCATCGCAGGTTTTTCAAAAAACATTGTAAAACCAATTACCTGATCTTCTGAAAGGTAAATTTGAAGAGCCTGAAGGATTTGTTGGTGCAACACTAGGCATTTAATTGCCTCCAATTAAGATGCCTTTCATCGATGATTCATTTTGCGTCATTGTCCCTTACTCGTAGCGTTTTGGCCGTGAAATATATGTTGCCTTTCTTTTATACCTTCTCGGGCAAAATTTTTCGAGAAACGCCTTCTCCGCATACACATTTGACTAAGATGAAGGCTGCTCGGAGGCTGCAATGTGCAGAAGCAGTAATCGCTTTTCTGATTGTAAAGGAAGGGGAAAATGCATAAGAATAGGCATCGATAGAAGTGGGTTAATCGTAGAAACAAAGTTAGCGTTGATAAATTCGCCCTAAATCACGACGATTTGTACGCCATGTTTTCGTGCTATCCACAAATTGACAAGGAGCTATCCTTCAAATGCTCTTGTCAATACACTGAACAATAGCAATCAACGAGGATTAGAAAATGCAAAAAGAACTTCCCGGCATTTTATTGCATATTTTAAAATGGAAACTCCGGAATGTTGATAATTTGAAAATGTATGGCAATAATTAGGTAACCTCTGCGAATACACTAGGCATTTTGTTGCGGATCAACTAAATGCGGCAATTAAATGCCTAAGTGTATTCCAGCGCGAAATAGAAAAATTTTAAATTTTATCTAGGTATATTCAATCAGAAGGACGTGACCCTAAGTCTTATTAGAGGAAAACGCCCCCATTATTTATCTAAAATGACGTCCGTGATGGCAGCTCGTGGTAGAACTGCAACTTCTACCGACTGCCTAAAATCACGGATGGTTCCAACGCCCCACCCAGTGCACTCCATAGAGATAATGTACTCATTCTTTGTACACAAAAAGCGCACTCGCATCACCGACACCACGGCGACGTGGACAACATGTATCCCACAATTCCTTAGTACCTCTAGTTCGTAGTTGTTGGAGTCGTAAAGTTGTGACAGAAAACATTTATCCCTGAAGATGCTTCGCCTTATCGTTGTTTTTGCAGTATTTGCAACATTTATATCGTCAAATAAAGGTTTCTACTTGCCTGGTCTGGCTCCTATATCATATTGCAAAGTGCAGCATGAACAGCCTAATTGTGATGTAAGTATAAAGAGTCCTTTCAAGAAAATGGGCCTAATATTTAACCACAGTTGAAATTAGCAAGTCCAGTGGTATCCCATGCTAGACTCCAAGTTAATGGTTCCAGGTTGTTAAGTTTACCAAATTTTAGATTTGAGATACACATTTTTGTTGTAAAGGTAGTTTAATGTGCTTTAGTATTGATGGGCAGATACGGAAAACAGTTTGCAGTCCGCGTCTGCTGACACAGACAGCATATGCTGCTTGGAAACGTTGGAAAATTATCTTCCATAGATGTAACAGGATTTTGTAGGTTATATTAAGCTTGTCAGCAGCTTATTTATTTTTCGCAATTTTAATTTTGTATCTCCATGCTGCAAAACGCGCATTCGTCATTTAGAGACGGCAAAAGCAGCAAACTAAGACGGCGATAATGTACTGGCAGGTTACATCATGTGGGCATTTTATGAAGCTAGGTTATGTTTAGAATCAGTGTCCCTGGAAAAACGACATTCCTTTTTCTTTGTCATATAGTGTATAATGTATAAGTATTTAACAATATTTCCTACAATATTCCCTAGTATTATTAGACAAAACAGTTAGGCCAATTATTTTGATTGATTATTGGAGTTTGCAGTTTGCTCAGATTGTTAGGACTGAAAGCTAATAATAAGTTGCCTTGCCATCTTTCAGGGGGTGTTGTAATAAGGTGTATCATAGGAAGGGCACACCTACCATTGTGTAAAATCAGGATAATAGATGGGTTCTGAAATTTTGCAATCTGTAGTAAATTTTCAGATTCCTGATGTTAGTTCTTGTGAAGAAACCTTGATCTTTAGAAAAGGCCTAGTTTTTACTTACATGCATGTATACATTGCTTACCTTAAGATTTAACTTTGGCTAATGGTTTTTATAAAAACAGATGTTTGGCATGATATGTATAAGTGTACTTAGCTTTTGTCCTAACTCTTTATCGAGAGTGTTGTGATTCCGCAAATTAACTAAAAAAGACTTTTGCAATGCATAACTAGAAGTTCAAATGAATTGGTGCTCCCAAAGGTTGAAAATAACGTGTGTTGGGTATTACATATACTTCAAACGTCATTTTTGCAGAATTTCAAGCTTGTAATTTAGGCTGAATATAAATTTGGACTCTTAAAGTTGAAAATTAACATTAGGGGACACCTGGGGGATGAGGGGGCAGTTCCCCCAATACTTTGAAGGACAATGGTGTTTTGTTCTAAAACAATAGGAAAATGTGATTTCCTTTTATTAACAACCAATTCTGTCATCATTTGCAATCCATTTCACATGCCAACCTCCTTCTACCAATTGTTTACCAAAAAAATTTGTTTACTCTGCATGCAACATTACACTCTCTTTATGCATATTTGTCATACCTTTCTCAGTTGAATTCTTTCACTTAAATCAATCTGGAATTTGTTAGTTTTTACTTATTTTTATGCATGTGTACATTTTATATTAAAGTCAGACAGGAAAAACATCATTCCTTCTATGAAAAAAATTACTGTAAACTTAAATCAAGAATTGCTTAATTATGTTTGACATAGTTCCAGCTTATCATCTGTGTGTTACCTGCTTTGACAATATACCATTGTGATGACAAAGATTGCAGCATTCAGTAATAGATTACACTTAAACTTTTGTCCTTATAATGAAATCATCATTTTTTTTACCAGTCAAAAGTTCACTTGTTTGTCAACTCTCTTGATTCTGTTGAGTCAGTGATCCCCTATGAATACAGCAAGTAAGTGTCTTTTTTATGTTACTTAAACTGGTTTTTGTCATAAATTGTGATTTGGTGTTTTTTATTTGTCTCATACTGAAACTAATAGAAGTGGCAGGTGTTTAGCAAGTTAGCCAAAATCACTCTTTCATAAACTTTGGCTTAATAATTATTTTGATAGAAATTCCCAAGCTCTGACAAACAAACTGAAATTCTGCAAAATGTTTTATTAAATATATCCACATGATTGCATGGGCACACAAAGTTCCATGCCTGTGTTATCAGAAAAATATCAAATGACCATGGGTATTTTTTGGTTTTTGGAAAAAATAGAAGCTTCTGTTTCTATCAAAGATAATACCATGAATGAAATTATGCTCTAAGTTGTGAGAAGAAAAAACATTCCAAAGTAACATAGATTTTTTACTTTAGAAATAGCTATAAATACTGTTTAGATTGTTCTTCTTTGTTAATGGATTAAACTGTTAATATGGTTATCATTGAATGATTTAATTGTTTTCTACATTAAAAATGCCTATTGTTTATATAATAAACTTTTTTGTTTAGATTTGATTTTTGCCAAACCCCTAAAAACACTCCTTCACCATCAGAAAACCTTGGACAGGTTAGTAGTTTTGCTAAGGTCTGCCTCCTTTCAAACTGTAGCACTAAATTTGGTTACTTCAGTGATTTGCATCAATTTATGTAATATATGATAGAAAAGTTTTCTTGCATTCTGAATGCCCTCAGTTTAAACTGTTATGCTGACCAAGTGAATCTTCATACACAAACTCACTATGTGTGTCAGATTTACCAATTCTAACTATGGAGAAAGTTTTTATCAGTGATGATATATCCTTAACATACATTCCATGCTGTATTATCTTTCGAGACAGAAGGTCAACTTGTACAATTGCAGAATAGCAAATGACTGTTGACTGTGTTTTGCTATCTTGATGCTATTATATAGTTTTAATATAAACTGTTTTCTTCTTTTGACAAAAATTACTTTTCTGAGTACTTTAGCTTTCTCTATCTTTGCTCAAATCTTTTTCAACGCAAATTGTGTTCATTTTGTGAATTGAGAAAATACACAAACAAAAAGAAAACTACTGAAAAAATCTACTTTGTAGATTTTGATTATTGATAAATCAAAGCTTCTTTTTTTAACTTAAGGTGGTGTTTGGAGAAAGAATCAGGCCTTCTCCTTATAAGGTATGCCTTGCATTTAAAAAAGTTATGTTACAAAAAAGTGTTTTCTATTGAAAGTTGAGGCAGGGATGAAAAAGTTTTTTGTTTTACTTTACACCTTTAAATGGCTGTCTGTTCAAATCATGCAAACTGCCTGTTGAAGCCATCTTTTTTTCTTGACTATAGCATTTTGTACCTTCTTTTGATTTTTTAATCTAAAGACCCTAATTCTTATTATTATTATTGAAAAAAGTGTACAAATTTAAAGACCTCTGTGATTATGTTATGAACATTTCTATTGACTGGTCTTTCATAAATGTTCTATAGGCAAAGCTGTACACATTTTTGTTACAGAACAGGGTAGTTCTAAGTTGCTTGATTGCCTGGGGATTGCGTCAATCATGAAACTTGGAGTAGCAACTTAGAACGAACCCTCTTTTTCTACACACCTAAAGTGTCTATAATGATACATGTGCAATCTTTCTACCTGTAAATCTTTTGAGCCAAAATATGTTTTCAGCATCATATGTTAAAATGGCTAAAATGTCAATGGTTTGTTTTAGTTGGCTTTTGGCAACAACACAGCTTGTGATGAGGTTTGTACAAAAACATATGATCTGAAGAAAGAAGAGGATGTCAAGAAACTCCAATTCTTGAAGCAAAAAATAGCAGAAAACTATCAACAGCATTGGTATGTTTAAAGCTGATATTATAAAACCTAGAGTTTATTCTGACAAAGTTTGTGCATTTGAAACCAGGTCGATCATGGTGTTTAGTAATATTATTAAAGTTGCAATTTCATTTTTAACTTTTGTAACCCTAGAATCAAATTTTCTTTAACAGAGACCAGAGCTTATTGCACATCTTATGATCTCTTGCCAATTTTTAGGATTGTTGACAATATGCCAATTACCTGGTGCTATGAAGTCGCAGATGAGGATCAGAAATACTGCTCAACTGGTTTTCCAGTTGGATGTTTTGTCACTGAGTCAAGTGTGCCACAGGATGCTTGTGTTATCAGTGTAAGTATATTTGGAATTGCTGTTTAGAGTTGCTCTGTAAAGTATGAATCACCCATGTATATTATGTTTTTGAAGGTTGTATTGAAGTATTATACTGTCCTCTGTGGTTGTCAATTTTTAAATGCTCAAATGTATTCAATTTGCATATTATTATGTATTTGATTACTTTCTTTTCTACAGAACAAATTCAACTCACCAAACACATATTATGTTTTCAACCATGTTGACATTACCATAAAATATCACAGTGGAAATGGAGAAGACTGGGCTGGTGCAAGATTGTTGTCTGCAAAAATCGAACCAAGGAGGTAAGAAGTCAAGCTACATTTAAAAAGAGTGTCACCGATGCATCTGCAAAACGTAAGAGTTATATGGAGACCAGGCCAAAGAGAATCATCGGTGATGCATAGAAATAATATGGAAACCTGGCTTAAATACTTGTGTAGAAAGACCTAAATCAAAATGACTTGTAGGCTAAAATATGGCATATAGCCACAGGGTTCGTTGATCAGCACCTTGTATTCCTTGAACTTCGAGAAAGATTCTAGTTTAGTAATTAAGGATATTCGAATTCAGTTCAACAATTCAATTTTCTGCTGTTCAGAGTAGGTATCAATAGTGCAACAGAAAATAAGAAATTATTGAAATAAAAAATAAGATGTTCTCCTGAAGAGTGAGTTACTCACAAAACAGGCTTGTAGAGATAAATCATGTAGTCTTATTTTCTTCAACTCTATGATATATATATAGATTTATATATTATATATGTATATATATGGCATGATTATTTCTATTGCTTTGAAGCATTGAGCATTCTGATTCGAAGAGCTGCTCTAAAGCAATGAATGCAAAAGGAATCCCCGGGGAGCTGAAAAAGGAAGGAGAAGTGAAGATTAAATACACCTATTCAGTTACATACTTGGTAATTATATTTTCATCACACTTGATTTCATTATAATTTATCTAGAGCATGTTAACTTTTATGTGAACCTTTCTGTTCAAACCATTTGTTGTTGAGTTACACTTTGTCATTCTAAAAGATTCATTTGGCTTTAAAGGACCCCCTTGGTCAAATAATTTTTCTATCTTTATTTCTTTTGTAGTAAACCCTAATTGTCATTTGCTTAGATAAATTTTCTTGATTTCATCTCATCCCTTGACATTATCAGTTGTTCTAACTGGGGTTGATCCATAAAATATTATTCATATCTCATATTTAAAACAAAGGTTCTGTGATGTGTAACATTTTCATCCAAACAAAGGTCAGTATAAAAGGTGTTAGTAAACAACGAATTTTTACGTGGTAAATTGTATTTTGAAGTATCCTTGTTGTTTTTAAACAGGAAGACAACAAGTTGAAATGGGCTTCACGCTGGGATTACATTCTAGACTCAATGCCACACACAAGGATTCATTGGTTCAGGTAGGCTTTCAAGGCAATATGTCCCGATGCATTTCAATGGTCAATTGAATTCCCATTGGTTGGAATATTCAATAGACCCATTGTTGTGTATCCAATCAGCAACGTAAGACTAGTCTCCACGCCACACAGAGCTTTTTTTTAACCCTGAACGGATATAGGGACCGGGCATAGGGACCGGGCATAGGGACCGGGCATAGGGACCGGACAAAGTGACTGGACATAGGGACCGGACTTAAAATAGTGAATCAAATAATCAAGCATGAGCAAAAACTGACACATGAATGAATGTTCAATGAATGAACTAAACAATGACTCAAATTTGGCCAAGACCGTTTAGCTTTCCCTATAAACCCCCCAGTAACACAATTCTGACGCTAATCCTTAATCATAAATGCTTCTCCAGAGGATAGAAAACAGACAATAACTAATTTTATGAAAAATGCAATACAGTATCTCGCAATTTTAATATTTTTTCAAGAGCTATAAAAGTTGGGAGATTCAAGAGATTTCTTACTCGAATTGAATTTCAAATTTTGGAACTTTTTTCTTTTCCTTTAATAATTTTTTTGAATCGTTATTTTGTGTTGTTATTCTCTGAAATTTCCCATGCGAATTTTCACGTCTGTTTTTTTCTTTTCTGTAGCATCATGAACTCACTGGTTATCGTGTTGTTCTTGTCCGGTATGGTTGGAATGATCTTGTTGCGAACACTTCACCGTGACATTGCACGCTACAATCAACTCTCTGATTCTGGGGTATGCTATATTTCATTTTAATCAACAGTCATTGGAAATTCAATATAGTTCAGCATTTTGTACGTCAAATAACTAATCACTCCTTGATGAAGAATTATGCTCGAAACGTCCCAACAATCTTTCACGTCTGTGAACAAAGTCATACTTTTACTATACTAATTTGTATTTATTTGTCATTTAACATGTTGGGTTGGAAGGGATTTGCCAACGCTAGCTCTGACCTATCTTTTTGAAATTCAATTTGTCTTTAATGATAAAAAAAACAGGTTTTAACGCATTTTTCGGACCAGCCTTATTCCAATTCAAATTTCCACTGCCAATTCAAATATGTACGAATTCTAAATGCTCACTGAAATTGCCTTAAGTCATGATAGCATTGATTCGGTATCACAGGGATCAAAGTGGCACTGATTTTTTTAATCATGCTTGTGAGATCCAATGTCTTGCGATATTTGTAAGAATATCCTTGATCTTTCTGTTTCATTGATGGCTGTAGAAGATAAGGTTTTCCACCGTTAACATTTTTGTAATATTTGTCAAGGTATCAAAGTTTCTTATAAGAAATTGATAAGGAATAGTGAATTTTACAAGACATTTAATTTAATAAGAAATTCATCTTGAAAACAGGAAGAGGCTCATGAAGAATTCGGATGGAAGCTTCTGCACGGTGATGTTTTCCGGCCACCACGGGCAGGGATGCTGCTGTCCGTCTGTATTGGTGTTGGGTCCCAAATCTCCATTATGATATCAGTAACCCTTGGTAAGCTAGCCTGGCATGATGTTTGCAGAGTACATCAGATTTTAAAAATATTATGAATTTAGTAATTTTTCATTAACTTTTCATCTTATTTAAGCCAACAGTGTTACCGTTTAAGCTTCTTCTATTGTCATAAGTATGCTTGGTTTTTCTGTCAGATGACTTTGAGACTTTTTCGATGTATGCAATATTTTGCTCTTTCTTCCAAATAAACAGTTATTTCATGAATTCCTTTATATTTTTTATCAGAGCATCAACGCAAGCTTTTTTTATTGCAGTATTCGCTTGCCTTGGTTTCCTGTCACCTGCAAACAGAGGAGCTTTAATGACTTGTGTCCTGGTGTGTATTCATATCTTCTATATGTGTGTTTTTGCGATCAAAGCATCCAATCCATTTTTCATGCACTTACTCTCATAGTTTCCCTCATCACTGACGTTCTTTATCATTTCAGGTACTCTTTGTTTGTTTGGGAACTGTTGGTGGATATATTTCGTCACGAATGTACAAAAGTGAGTTTAAATTTAGCGGCATTTGATTACAACCTTCCTTAATGAATTATGGTTAGAGCTTTAGAACAGTGAAGCCTGGTGTAATTCATTATGGCTGGAATGAAGGAAGCCTTACACAAGGACATCTTTATTTCTAGCCTTATTTGTTTGCATTATCCCTCGCAGGAGTAATCTCTGAAGCAAAGTATTATGATACAGAAATAGAGAGAATGAAAATTACTGTTTGCCCGTCTGTCATAAAGTGCTCGACACCGTATAGGCAGAGCTGTACCCCTGTTGCTTTTTGCCTGTTGATCTGAACATATGTTACCTGATGATCGCATTAGGCGTGAAACACAGTGTCGCAACTTAGAACCGTCCTGTCTGTTCTATACACCATTAGCAATAACAGAGAGAGTTAAAATAGAATTAATTTGAATAAACGATTTGACATTGAACTGAAGCTCTTCAATTGTTGAATATTTGTAGTTATTTGGGTCATCGATAAAGATAAGTTAACGAATAACTGATCAAACAAAACTTTCTTTTTTGCTTGACTAACTATGATTTTTTCCTTCTTAGTGATTGGAGGTGAACGCTGGAAGACAAACGTCATGCTTACGTCATTTCTGTTCCCGGGGTATGTTCGAACCATTTAAAAATTGTTTACCAACATGAATGCGCTGTACTGCCTTCAAATATGAAATAAAAGTTTAGCTTTGTATACTAACGTTTTCACGAAGTCTCATATTTTTTTTCTGATACTTCAGTTGAACTCATTAATGAAAAGAGTTTGCTCTCAGTAATGTTTTAATTTGTATCGAATTTTTCAAGTAGTTTCCATTATCATAACGGCAGCAATGCCTTTTCTAGTTTTCAGGCTTACCTATTTATGCATATTTTATAATTTTATGGCAAAGTTGCCATCCAGATGGAAGAAATACTTTTGCAAGATCATTTTTTACACATAGTTGCAATTTTCTAGGATCGTTTTTGGCGTGTTCTTCACTTTAAACTTGGCATTATGGGTAAAAGGCTCCTCCGCGGCAGTCCCATTCACAACTTTGGTTGCTCTTCTAGCGTTATGGTGAGAAAATTTATAATTATTCTTGCGATACTAGAGGCTATATTGGTCGGGTAATAAAACAGATATTATACCAGAAAAACAAAACCTTTGCAATTCAATCGCAATATTTTTGTCGATCGTTCGTGTAAATCTGCTGGTTTAAATTCTGCCAGGATTACACTGATCACCATTTTTTGTAGGAGATTCTGTCAAAAAGCATTTTTTCCTTCCTTGATCTCCATGCTTTCTTCCCAAAAATTTACTGAAGAGAATAGAGAATTTACACGAACTTTCAATGTAGAATTATGTATTTTGAAATCTTTTTACTGTATTGCAATACTTTTTCATGACGTGTGATAACGTTCTTCCGGTTCTTAGGTTTGGTGTCTCAGTACCATTGACATTCCTTGGTGCCTACCTTGGATTCAAAAAGAAGGTAACCTGTTTTATCTGAAATAAATCTTTATCATCTCGTTGAATATCTATCATCTGAAAAAATTGTGTGGTTTTATTAATTTAAGCTACACACAAGCTGCTTTGATGTAAAGAACCAGTTCTAAGTTGCCACTTTGAGTTTCACGCTTAATGCGATCGTCAGGCATCTGTGAAACTCAGAATCGCAACTCAAAACCGTTCCGTTTCATTCACCAAAATGTGAGCAGCTTTTTTTATGCGGCATTGAGTACTTACGTGTACTTAAAACAGTTTTTTTCATAAGCTACCAGTTGAATAGTTTTAACCTAATCTTTTAGCATTGTAGAATGCATCATTCCGATAGTGTTTCATTAACAGTGATCTCTTCTGTTTTCAGGCACTTGAGCCCCCCGTCCGGACCAACCAGATCCCTCGCCAGATTCCAGAACAGGTACGTTGACATACGGAGGTTATGTTCTCGTTTAATTTCCTGATAGTTATTATAGGTTAAAGTTGAAATTATAACTTACTAAATCTTGCTTTATTGTTATTAAGTTCCTGATTTTAAAACTTAACTGTACACAAAGTTTTCCTAGACAAATTACGTCATGTTTTTCACTTATATCGAAATACTCCGTAATATGTACGTCTTATATCTATAAGTCTTTAAGTTGTACGAGTCTAACTTCCTTTTTATCTAATCCCAAATCGTGCGTATACTTTATTCCTTACTATGGTAGCATATTTATCCATGCAATATTGATCAATATTCTATTTTTTAGATAGTCGCATTTTATCAAAATTTGCACTAAATCCTGCTTTCGATTTACTTTCAGAGTATTTACACACGACCACTGCCATCAATAGTAATGGGCGGAATTCTGCCATTTGGTTGTATCTTCATACAGCTCTTTTTCATTTTAAACAGTATATGGTTAGTTTATCGGTTATTTATCTTTGATTTAACAAGTTGATAGATTCACTGAGCCTCATAGTAACATGTTGTCTCTAGCTGTCCCATGATGCATCACGACTTTTTTATACAAAACAGCAAATAATTAAAGCACTTGAGAAGCTTATTCAAGTGAAGTTGATATATTTTAGAATAGAAGATTGTTGCTATTTGTCGGTCAATGTGTGCGAAGATCTAAGAATGATTCATATTTCATAGGTTTATTAACAATAACAAACTGATTGAAAAATAGACGTTAAAGAAAACAAATGCCTAGCTTACCAATCTTCTGCTCTCTCGGCCGATCATTCGTGTTTTTTTAACAAGTTATCTTTAAAATTATTGTGCTCAGTATAGCCAAGACATTTTACTGTTTGTCATGTATTTTTATATGTATGTTTGTACTTTACTTCTTTCTGCTGCTTTATTAAATGGGTTGTTGGCTGCATCGTATCTGATACCCTATCATAACCTTCGCATGCTCTTCTCTCGAATGCAAAATCGAAGCCGTAAAATTATGAAGATACCGCTGATTGTTATTGTATCTGTGACAACCTACACTTTTATAGTTTGTTTTCTAATTGTGATTTCTGTTGCTTTTAAAGGTCGCATCAAATTTACTATATGTTTGGTTTCCTGTTCCTTGTATTCCTCATCTTGGCGATAACTTGCTCAGAAACGACCATCCTATTGTGTTACTTCCATCTATGCGCAGAAGTAAGTCTGCTTTAATTGTTTATATGCTACAGCAGAAAGCAACACTTTTCTAGAAATTAAGAACTGTTTTTATAGGGTCAGTTATTAGTTCCTTTTATACCAAGCATCTAATAGCAGGTTTTAGGACAATGAAAAGCTATGTTTATCGAACATGGCCATAATCATTCTACCCGACCTGGCCACTGCTACTAAGATGTTGGAGTGTACTACTGAGTTTTTTTAAGGCTTTTGGCCTCTGGATAGTTTCTCTGAAACATTACAACAGATTTTAAATTCAAAGAGAAAAGCTCTCTATGCTCATAACACAAAAGCTTCTGTCACGATACAAAGAAAAAGAACCCAGACCTATTGCTCCAAGTAGTTTAACTGCATAATTAACTGCGTTTAAAAAGACTGTATTTCTGGTTAATGGGGTGCAAATTTTCTCAAATCCGCTTATGTCAGGAACGGTGAAAGTGAAAAGACCGAAGGATATGTTAATAAATTCTCATCATTTGTTAATTATCGCTGATTAAAGTAGTATTGAATATCCATTTCGGTTTCATATATCCTAAATATGCCCAAAGCCTTTATAATTTTTATTTTTTAGCATGTTACAGTGATTTGCATCAGTATTACAGCCATATTATAGCAGCAATACTATAGCGATATTACAGCAATATCATATCAATATTATAGCAGTATTATAGTAATATTAAAGCAATATGATAACAGCAATATTACAGCAATATGATAACAGCAATATGATAACAGCAATATGATAACAGCAATATGATAACAGCAATATGATAACAGCAATTTTATAGAAGCAGTATCATAGAAATATATTACAGCAATATTATAGCTCTCTTATAGCAGCAACATTAAAGCAGCAATATTATAGCAGCAATACTATAGCAGTAATACTATAGCAGTAAAACAATCAATCTTCACTTTCTGTTTCAAACAGTAATCGAATTTCCTGTTAAGCAATAACAACATAATCGAGTTTTTATCGCTCCTTTACCAGCTGTTTTTATCGTTTTACAGGACTACAGATGGTGGTGGAGGTCATTTCTCACTAGCGCATTCACTGGGGTCTATCTATTCATTTATTCAATACACTATTTTGCAACCAAGCTGACTATCACTGGCGCCACCAGCACCTTCCTTTATTTTGGTTACACGTTTATCATGGTCCTTCTCTTCACTCTCTTATCAGGTGAGTGTTTTTATGACTTGAGTTCGTGTCTCCTAAAGTAGTTCAGCATACGAAAATTGTTTTCCGCATTATCGCTTTTTGCATTATTACGGACATTTCAAAAGAATTGACAAGAAATTTTGTTAAAGAATATTTTGTACATCTATCCGTACTCTCAAGCAGTAGTTTTTGTCCCTCGTGCGTACTCTCTTGTCGCATTATTTTCTAAAGAAGGTTTGCGTCCATTCAAAAGGATTGCGTTCCTACCAGCCAAAAAAGTTCCGTCATTTATGAATTTACGTGCCAGTGTGATTCTGGCTACGTAGGACGCACAACCCAAAGATTTGGGGATAGGATAAAACAGGATGTTTCTTCCAACACAAGAAACAAAACTGCCCCTCAAAGAGAACAGCCTCCTCGATCTTGTAGGTCTAGAAACACTGTTAAAACAAGCGATTCTGCCATCGGTCAACATCTTTTAGACAACCCAGATTGTGCAAAACTCTATAATGACGACATGTTTCGGATAATTGACAGGGCCCGGTCGTCCTTCCATCTAGCAGTTTTGGAGTCGATCTACATAAAAACGAAAAAGCCGCCATTGTGTAGACAGAAGGAGTTCGTTTTCTCTCTTGGACTCCATTGGTAATTTTTCTTTAGGCTCGCGGCACTGATTGGTCAACCCTACCGGTCTTGTGCTTGCGTTTTTCTGATTGGCCCTTTACATGCCTAAAACTGAAACATTTTAAGGAAGATTTTAGTTGTGAAGGAAGTAATAGAATTATTTGTTCCGTAAAACTGTAAGGTTATAGTTTCCCAGTTCGGGTTCAACTAACACTACATCATTTTCTATCGTGTATCCGCAAATCAAATATTTCTACATTATTTTGGCCCCAAGAAAAAATCATTATTATCCTCAATTGCTAATAAACTTGAGCCAAATAGCTGGACACATTTGTTAGATAATAGCCAAGGTCAGTCAGTTTAGAACGTTGTGAATGGTCTTTTTTACCGAATTGGAGCTTATTTAAAATGTTTGATCGGCGCTTCCGTTATTTTTTCAAGACATAATGCGATATGATCGGAGTTTTTTCGTCATGGCTACAGTGCATCACCTGTATGCTGGCACAATACCCCAGAATCCCTGGTCCATTCATCACTGCTCCAGTTGTCTCATGTTGGCAGCCATTCCTTTTAAGGGTGACATTAAACATTGTTTGCATCCCACCAATATTAACATCACTTTTTCAAGACTTCCTTGTTGTTTTCTGAAAATGTGAAATTTCTTCTCCTTACTCATAGGAACAATTGGATTTTTAGCTTGCTTATTCTTCGTCTACAAAATTTACGGTGCTGTCAAAGTCGATTAGAAAGAGCTCCCGTGAATATAAAGTTGCCCTCGTTGTTAATTTTGAATAGCAAGTATTTAAATCCAGCTAATTGACACCTATTTTTAAGAAACAGTACTGATGTAGCAATCATAATTAGCTCTATGTAAATTACCTGAAATTTCAGAAAGACTTATTGTAATGTGGTACTTCGAGGTAATGTAGTGTGGTAGTAGATGCTTTTGCCGATATCATCGCCGTAGCTGGGACTTCCACCTTTTTGTCTACTCAAAATAATTCGGCGTCCTTTTTGACCCTCAAGTGTCCACTTAAGTGTAAGACCCTTAAGTGCCCATACCCGCGGCCAGTTGGCTATGATGGCCTGCTAAGTAACTTCTTGAAATGGGAATAAAGATGTCTTTAGGGATGGTGACATCTTTCAAGTTTATTGCTTCGTTTGTTCAGCTAAAAGTTGTAATTTTATTTGTAAGTCTTAGAAATTGATAAACTTTCCGTCTGCTATAATATCATATCATTAAGTTAATGGGTGTGACTAAAACAGCTTTTTCATTAGACTGTTAACCGTCGATTTCTGAAAGTTTATTGCCAACGATATCTGGAATTGCAATATATGCGTCATAGGTTAGAAATCGCTTATACTCGTAAAAATGCTACTCAGAATATTTTGGTATTACCGGTTGTTTGGAGCGTTATTTTCTGTTATTTTCTGAAGGCTTTCATACAAAGCTGGCTCAAGTTGAGTATTAATGCATATCGTTGCCATTCAGTGCGTGATTGTTATGTTTTGGCTCATTATATATATAAACTTTCAGATTATTAAACAGTTATTGATACTCATGGTTGTAATGTTTCTTTCCTTTTTAAAATTGCGAGCTTTTTAACCACATAGAATATCTGCTCAAGAAAAAAAGAAGACTAGAAGAAGGGATGACTTCTGGAGAGCGGCTAAATTGGTCTTTCAAATTCTCATTTTTTTAACATACCCAAAGGCTATATTGTACCCTCCCGGCTAACGTGTAGAATACTTGATTTCATACACGTAGAAACGATTGCACAAAAATTCAATTTAGACCCAACGTCCTAGGCACTTACTTTCTTGAAACCAACTGAAGAAATGGAGATTTGACACCCCCTACAACCCCCGCTTAGTACGCCCCTGCCGATGGGTGCCGAGCCACATCGGGGCAGACTTAACTGTATGCGCCCCGAATGGACGCTTTTGGTGTCTGTGGTATTTATGTTTATTCATATTTAATTCTTTTAAGGAGGGTTGCCCTTCAACAAGTTGATTTTCAAGGGGCCCTCCGATGAAAACATTACTTGCAAAAGATACGAAATAAAAGCTATTAAACTATTATTGCTAAATAAAAGCTTTTATTGGCCAGATGAAAATTGACCGTTATCATTCTTGTACTGGAACAGCTGGTTTGCTACTAACATTTCAAAGAGCCTTGAGAAGACAGGAAAGACGGATTTTGGTCTATAGTTAGACTTGTCAGTTTTATCCCCATCTTTGAAATTGGAGTGACTCTAGCAACTTTCCATGAGTCAGGAAAACGACTTGTTTCAATTGATGTATTAAACAAAGAAGCAAGCGAAATTTTAATAAAAGGAAGCACAAGCTTCAGAATGTAGCTAGAGATGTTATCAGTCCTAAAGCTCTTTGCAGTCTTAACCGTGGCAAATGCATCTCTGATCTCCTGCACTTCAATAGACTTGAAGCGGAATGTTGCCTTATGTTTGTTTATTTCATAATGACCAGCAATAAGGGGGTTTGGGGCTGGATCTATTTTGTCAGCAAGATCCTTACCTATGGAGCAAAAGAAACTGTTCATTAAATTAGAAATATCTTTTTGTGAACATTTTCAGAACCTGATTCTTCAAGACAATCGATGCTGCTGGACTTTGATCTTTTATTAAGGAGTTCATTGATTGCTTTCCATGATTCTTTCATGTTACCTTGACACACAGAGATCTTATTAGTACTGCTTCTTTAGCCGGATGTTAAGGATATTGACCTTGTTACGAATCTGTTTGTAAGAGTCCATATGGAATGGTGGTCTGGGTTTTATACCGGTCCAGTCACCTGACATAGAAGGGATCAACTATTTGCTTTTATTTTTCATAGTAGAGACTCTTCCAGTTATGCCAAGGGGAAAAACCTCCTGCTTCCTGCAAAAAATGAAGGTAAATCCCCTTAACCATGTAGCATGAACAGCTCATTTGCGTTTGTAATGTTTGTAAACAGATAGTATTTTAACGTGGTGTTCGTAAACATCGGAGAGGAAAAGGCAAGTTATAAGGGTAATGCAAAGCAACTGTTTGCAAAATTATAAAGCAATATTCTGTGGTATTGGATCATCTTTGGAGGCAGTTCAGTTTTCGGCACTGTGTCTGGAGTAAGATAAGGCCTATGGTCTAAAGAAAGCAACTTGCCTTCCATTCGCAAATTTAACTCACCAACGTTCGTGTATTTTAGAAATGGAAAGAGCAGAGAAGCAGGAAAACTTTTTCAAGCTTGTGCTAATTATTGTGGATATTATTCCAAAACATTTGCGAAATCTTTTCAAAGATTCGTGGCTTCAAAACTACGGTCAGCCATGGGGTGACAACAGACAAGCTGGAGATAAAATGAAACGTGAAATTGCAAAATTCGGTGGGACCTATCCAAACCCAGACGTAGAGCAAAACGTCACGAACGGAGAGACCGAGAAATGGGACTGTTCCACGCTTTTCTTTGCTCTTATTTTCTCAAAGCTGGATTTATTGTCAGGGGAAAGCAGAATCAGAATCAACAATATCCGCGCAGTAAGAAACCAATGTTTTGCTCATTCTTCCAAAGCCGAGATACCAAGCGATATTTTTGCCCAATTAGTTGAAGATTTAGCAAAGATTTTTAGATATTTTGGTTGGGATGAAAAAGAAATCACTTCAATTCCCAGAATTCCATTGACAACGACTGATCTGATCTTAAAGAAAGCAGAGATAATGATTGAGAAAAAATACGATGACATGTTGAAGGCGGTGTCTCTAGTTGCTGACAGTGCGAGAGCAGGTAAGAAGTTTTTGTATTGTATTGTATTATAGAGTCACTTCGCCCCTTATGGAACGATTTCAGTAAAAAGTGTTTCCTCGGCTTTTTGGTACTTCTTAATAAAAAAATAGTACTACAAGCACATTCTTTGCTGTATAATCTACATGATTGTGTAAAGACAGTCTTATCGGCTTTTCTCTCTTTCTGCACGAGCAACATTACTACAGGCTACTTTTCTTCGTGAAAAACTTAGGCCACCGCCCCTTATGGAACGACTCAAATTTAGGCATGCATAAAGGGCACAATGGAGAAAAACCGGGAATTATTATCTGCCTTCTTTCCTTCTACCTTTATCATTCGTCAGTATCAAATCAGACTTTCGTTGAGCCATTTGTTTTAAAATTCAGAGTAAAGAAAAGAAAGTTATCCCCAGTTTGGTTTTCTTACTTGAATGAGACCTGATCACTTGTCACACGTTCAGCCACTCATGAATTGTTGAGAATCACAACAGGAAGCCCGCCGTTCTATCGAAGAAGCCACTAGGCCAATGAAAGTGCTCCTGATAAAAAATCCCGGTGAATGAAAATTGTGCAAGCTATTGTTTGGGTTTCAACGAATATTCGTTTTTGGGAGATGAAGAAACACGTTTTGGGGCTTGGTTTTGTTTTAGCTAAAAAACCGACCGAGGGAATGACCAAGAAAGTTGAGGTGCAGGAAAAAAAGAAGGGTCAAAGGTCTAATGACAACTTTTTCGTTTACATTCCGCTTACTTTTAAAATATTCTCCTAGCTTTGAAGAACAAAATGAAACAACGATAATTAGCAAAGAGTTCAAGTAATGTCGTCAGCAAAATAATTTCGCGCGTTTTTGAAGATAAACAAACCTAAACTCCTTCATACTTATTTTTATCAGTGCACAGTCAGAATTCATGAACAAATCGAATCGTTCCATAAGGGGCGACGTTACTCTATTGTAAACACTGAGTTTCTTGAAAACATGGAATGTGGAATGATGGGATGCTGGAATATTGGAATGTTGGAATATGTTTTCTAACAACTTTATAACAACAACAACATGCTAACAAGTACATTTGTATTTAATTTGGGATTCATCGATATGAGAACTTATCGTACAGGAAGCCACTACCATGTAAAGGCTAAGTTTCTTCTATGTACATTCCAGCATTCCAACATTCCAAAGTTCCATGTTTGTGTAAAAGTTTTTGAAAATGCAGCATGCTGTCAGGCCTTAATGGGAGTACCCCCTCTTTGGGGCTTCTGCCAAGAAATTACTCAACCATTTTAAATTTCATTTAATTTCAAACAAAATCAACTTTCATCAACATTCCAGGGAAGATGCTTTCAAAACGTGTGTTTCACTTTATGATAATTGAAACTCAAAGACAAAAGGAGAAATTAGCAATTTTAAAACACCTGAAAAGAAAATAAGAGAAGCTGTGTGGAAGCCATGTTTTCCCTTGTAGTAAAGGGTCGTCTTGATAAATTCAGGGTTATAGGGTCTGCTTTTTCTGTGTGTCATTTAGAAATTTTCTTATTACTGGAGGTACACTCATCACAAATGAAAAACATTCTATAGCTCATTTGAACATTTCTCTTTTACCAATAGAAACAAACAAGCGGTTTAGCAGCGTAGAAAGCAAGGTAAATATGTTATTTATTTCGTTATACTGACTTTACCAATGCTAAGAAAAACAAATGCCTAGTTAACTCGTGAGGAAATAGGGATCATTCAAATATCCAATTGATGTGGATCGTATATTCAGTAACAAAGTTGATGGGGCAGATAAAAAATTAGTGGCTATGTGGGTCTTTTAGCCAGAGTCACTGAATGCTTTTCTGGAACCTGGGAGGAGAGATGGCGCCTGTTATTGCTGTTGTTGATGTTGGTGTTGCTGTTGTTGTTTTGTCATGAAGCTACCAGATGAGTTTCTTAAATTCATACATGTCATTGATAGAATTGGAAAAGATCAGAAACTGAAAGCTACACCAAAATGCTATCGTTTGCAATTTTTTGTCATAGTCTTGTTACGACTTTTTGCCGGCCCATCTCAGCTCGGAGCAATCTGCCTCCTACCCTCTTGTTCTATTTGTCTAATGACTATTGATCAAAATTCAATCTCCGGTAGATCAATATGCTCAGTCGTAAAAAACACCTGGATTTTGTCCCCCAGTCTATCCATGTCACACCAAAATTAGGACTTCATAAAATCTCACTTTTATCTGCCCTCATATACAACAAAATTTTGCTAAGACATAATTTGGATGAATGAAACATTTATAATTGTCTTCTCTGATTAGGTTGAAGACTTGAAGAAAGAAGTGCAAGAAGTGAAATGCAAGAAAAGAAGTATGTTTTCTAATTTCCGCCTTTAAACAATGTCAAATTTAAGTAACTGCCTTTCTGTTTTCAGCAGTCAAATTCAAGTCACGTTTCTTTCAGCTTATCGCAAATCAAGCGTTGTGTGAAATTTGAAAACGACCCTCTAGAATAATGGCCATGTTAGTGTCATTTCGAACGAGTACTTTTAATCTAGGAACGGTTTTATCATCATTTGCAAGTTAGGTGTTCACTTCGGCAACAGAAAAATTTGTGGATATATGTTTTCTTTCAGTAAGGGATCTCTAGTTGCTACACTAACCGATTTGTGAGACGAGACATCTTTAAAAAGGATATCTTGTCTAGCTAAGTGTATATTTTGTCTATCCTGTCTAGCATTTTAAACTATTTGCAATATTGTTGCATCTTTCGTAACTTTATGGTAATCATCAGCCTCACTCTATTCCTAAAGGCCTCTCGAAAGGCCAAATTGTAAAGAAACTTTACCTCTTGAAATGTATAAACTGCTAGTTCGTTTGGTTCGAATTAGCACCATTTCAAAAGCTTTTTCAATATGCTGTCAAAGGTTTAATCATCGAGTGTTCAGATGAAGGGATTTCATGTAATACTAACATTGATCTAGTAGCAGAGGCAGATCCTCTGAAGGACATGGTTGTAAAGTTGGTCTATGATTAAACCCAGCCCCTTTCAGTCATGATTCATTCGAAGGTATCCGCCACCCATGGTCTAGAGTTTCCCGAGTCTGTCATCCGTCCCGAAATTAAGCAAGATAACATTCTTTCAAGAATACATCTCAAGATTCCCGTTTAGCAAGAGAGTTAGGTTCTGCAAGCATTTAAGAAAAGATTAGAGGAAACTAAACATAGTCAAAGAGACCTAAGTAGAGACCTAAGCCTCATAAAATAAGGACATAAACTGCTGACATAAACTGCTGCGGCATGATGCTTTTCCAACATGTTGTTGGTGCATAAAGGAACCCAGAAAATAAGAATCTTTTATTCAGAATATGAGCAGAATAAACTTATTTTTTGGGACATTTTTACGAATGATACTTATAAGATACAAGTTGGGCAATTTTCCGCGCAAGGAATTAAATTTTATCTTTCTTGCTCATCTAAGGAAGCGCCAACTTGTTTTCCAGTTTTCAGCAGTGTCTTTTTTATTTTTTTAACAGCTTGTTTCAAACACAGTAATGGCTCTTCTATGCTCGCTGTTTTTGCCGTTATCATCGAGTTTTTCAGCACTGTTTTTCTCAGCATACTCCATGCTTGCCACAAAGGTATATCATTACATAACCTACCTATTCACATATTCTTGATTTTGGATGAAGTAACTGATACAATTCAAGTCTACCTTATATCAAGTCGAAAAAAAACTTTTGCGTTACTAATATTATAAATCTTTCTTAAGGAAAGTAATTTTTATGTTGCACTGTCATAGTTGGTTTTTTTATAAATTTTTAAATATAAATTGGCAGTTACGGACAAACTACCATTAAAAATTTACCACTCTAAAACTTAAAGAATGTTTTAGAGGCAGAAAAATGGAAAGTCGTTCTCAGCCAATTAGGTGTTTTGTTTACTTGTGTTTTTGAATTTGGGCCATGTCGAAGTCAATATTTTGCAGGTTACAACATGATTCATTATCGTTTGATTTTTCTGCAGTTTATTGTTTGGAGCCAAAGAGAGATCGATTCTCAAATTTTGTAAATTTCATTCACAAGGAGGGCATTCAATATGGATGTAAGTGATTTTAGTGTTTTTGCAGATTTAAGACAAGTTGTTCAATCTGCCTTTATATAATTTTATTGGAAAAAGGATCTGTGTGATTGCTACTCAGTTTCTGCGTTGTGTCCATCTCCGGCCGACCCCAGGGCAGTTACTCAATCAGACCAGTTTTAGTCAATTTTTTACTGGCTTTGTCTTCAATGAACTGTAGATAGGTTTGCTAAAAGTGGATGAAGTTTGCTAGAAATTTTTACTTTAAACATCACTAAAATTTAATCAGTAAGGATTGTTGTAAAGTATAAATAGCAAACAGTTCTTTATCAAGCAGTTTCGTATTATCTATTGTCTTTATTAAAGGAAAAAAGATGTTTTCGCATCCATCTTGTATGTTTTACTCATTTCTTTTTCAATTCATGTAATCACAACATTTTTTTATCAACAGTCCACTCGGACACATTACAGCGGACATATCAGCGAACGCTAAGAAACTGGACCATTCCCTTTATAAACAAAGACAAAGAAATCAGAGTCGTAGAGAAACCCAGGGCAAATTTCATGGTAAAGCTTGCACTAGCTGATAGTCGAAACCTGGATCAGGAACTAAAGTACGCGAATGAGGTCCAGGACTATATAGAGAAGCTTAGCCAAAGTGGCCCGATTGAAATAAAGAATGTTTTAGACGAGGTGATAGGATGTTGTTTTATTAGAGGAGTCGCCGGCGTTGGGAAAACCAGTCTTGTTGAGTACATTACCTTATCTTGGGCTGAAGATGAGTTATTTCGCGACCGCTTTGATGCAGTTTTTCTCATCAAATGTAGATACATAGATTCATTTAGAGTTGAAACGATAAACGCTGACTTTAAGCGACAATTTGGTGTTGACCCTGATATGCTGAGGGAGTCTGGAGAACGTGTTCTAATTATTATCGACGGCCTTGATGAGGTAGCTGATCTCGACAAAATGCTTTCCAAAGATAGTATCATTCATGTTTTGATGAGCAAAAACAGTTGGTTTATCCCAGGTCATGTCACCTTGGTAACGGGTAGGCCCCATATAGAGGCTGTGCTCAGGCAGCATGAATACGACATCACAGGGCAACTAAGGACCATTGAGGTAGTTGGCCTTGTGAGAGAAACAATTGAATTGTTTGTCAGCAATTTCTGTGATGGAGACTTGGCATTGAAAACGAGGATTCTAGAATTCATTGACAGCTCACCGTGCATTGCTGGTCTAGCGACGATACCGCAATACCTAAACAGCCTCTGTTGTGTCCTTGCCATTGAGAAAGAGGGCATTAAAATTGAGAAGTCTACTTCCTTATACATTTGGATTTTCGTTTCGTTTTTAAGACACCACATGAAAGAATTCAATAAATTTCCATATGAAATTCTTGAGGATGAAGATGTGAAAAGGTTCCTAAGCGTTATGTCAAAGATATCTTACGAGCTTTTGATTCAAAATAGAATCGTTTTTAACGTTGGGGATTTCGCTGATTTTGACAACATCATTTCAACTGATACTAAAGTCAGAGAGATGCTTGAATCCTTCGTAATCAAGAAGAAATGTTCCACCGGGCTCTCGTATCAGTATCGACATTTGACACTGCACGAGTTCCTTGCTTCGATTCACTGTTTTAAACACAATATTGATACTAACTTTTTACTTGACAAACAGCTTTTTCAAGTCGTTACCTTCGTTGCTGGCTTTGTCTCTACTGACAAGAGTAATACAAAAGGGACGATCGATAGCTTATTTGCACGATGCCTTGATCGATCACATACTGGTGTCCAATCGGCGGGAGAAATTCTCGAACAGGTTATTGAAAGATATCGTTCAGACAACGAGACTTACAGTAGAGTTTTCCTCACTGTTTTTCGTGAGCTATACGACACATGTGACCAAATATCTCTAGATCTGAACCTTAGTGGCTGTCTATTATATCTAAACCCTTTAACATCGCATAGCTCAATGCTGCTTACACATATGATGGACGTTATTATAAACAATGATTGCCAAAAAGCAATGGGTGATCTGAAGATCTTTTTGTACTCAACAGTCCTAGAAGATTCGAAACTAAACAGAAAGCTTTTCGAAAAACTGCCCTACTTTCAAACAGTCGGGTTCAAAGCGTGTAGTATACCAACGTGTCTGTTTGAAGCGTTGAATTCATCAATGCTCCTGCACAGAAGTGTACTCAATCTGAGAGAGCTTGTCTTCTATAAGTGTGAATTGAGCGAGGAACACTGGAATTGCCTAGCACCCTCACTATCGCTTGTTGAGAAATTCACCCTCTGGGAAGACGAATTTGATCAAAAAAGATGTCAAGTCGTTGTTGAGAGCTTCTCAAGCAGTTTCAGTCTAGGCAGATGCACGACAAAAGAGCTGCGGCTTTTTGACTGCAATATTGGCATGGATGTCAAAAGAGCGTTAATTGACTTACAGAGCTTCATTGAGGTATGTTTTCTTTAATTCATAGCACTTCATGCCTATGTATCTTTGTATTCAGATGATAAATACTTCTTTTTCATCCTGGAGATTGAACGAGCGCGCAGTGGTATAGGGAGGGGGGGGGAGTCGGGTAGTGGATTAGCTCGAATTTTCTAAAAGGTACATTTATCTGCATGATGTTAAATCAGATTGTATTAATAAACTAAGTATGCGTACTCGTAGGATTAATGCTAGGCATCGTTGACTGACAGCAAGACCTGATAGCAACCATAATACATAATACATATCATGATTTGTTTTCACGACATTACATACATTAAGTTCCTGTGTAAGACTTATTTCCCAAGAGCCTCCAAAGCTTTCTTAAAATTTGTTTTTTCTCAAGACGATCGACCAAATGGGACTTTCTGCAATCTTATGGCACAGTAGTATTTATTGCGCTTTAGGCTTGCTATTTTGGCATTCATTGGCTTGCATTTTTAGTTTATGAAATGACAAGACTTTTATCTAAGATTCTACCTCGCCTTGTTTGTTTTTGGCAGTACGAAAAAATGCCTTAAATAAAAATTGCTCTTCTGTTCTTTTGACAGGTGAAATTTTCCAAGTCAACGCAGAATCAGGATGTGAAGAAAGCTCAAGATGTAAAGCTTACAGACTTTAATGATGGTTTGTCACTTTTACTTTCCTTCAGATAAATTTTTAAAGCAATGCCGATCAAACATCACCGACCAATCAACAGTGACAGATGACTTAAATAAACGTATAGGTACGGAAAGTAGAACATTTCATAACTTAGACCAGATTTAGTTACTAAACCTTATGGTTTTTTACAAGGCTGCTATTTTAGCATTAAGTAAAGAAACCATGATATTTTATAAATATCTCAATGTCAGCTTCGACCTATATTTGTCATCATAATAGTCTTATTGTAGAACACTGTCTGAAATTTCCTTACAGTGAAGTGGAAGGAAACATCAATACGGAAGCTGAAATTTCGATCTTCGACCAGCTTAGCAGAGCTGCTAAAGGATGAAAAGGCGGGAGGAAAATGCTGGGTAGAGCTTGCAGAAACCCTTCATTTTACTAAAGATGAGATCGAGAAGTTTCGAAATGATGGTGAACCAGTTCTGCTCATGTTGAATGCGTACGCTAAAAAGCCTGCAGCGTCTATTCCTGCGCTATTGGACGCTTTCGTTATTTTGGGACGCTTGGACTGCTGTCTTGTTTTGCAAACATATATCGTCTCAATGGAGGCAAATTGATAGAACTGAACAATTTTGTGAATAGGAATTCATTAAAGTTGCATCGTTGCATCATTAAAGTTGCTTTATCATTCTTTTCGAAAATTTGCTAAGCGTTTCTCCACTGAGAAAAAATTCGGTTTCTTACGAAGTTGAATAAATCTAAGGAGTTATGATAAGCACTTTTTGGAATCTGCCACTCTTTTTCGACAAATATTTTTGGAGATAAGACCATGAAATTTACGCTAAAAATTTTTTTTCACAAACTTAAATTGTGTTTTTGGAACCCCGTAAATGAATTGTGTCCATCTCAAAATCTGATGTTAGTCATAGTTGCCCGTTCTCTAAATCCATTGAATAAAGGGTTTGGGAATGTTATCAATCTGGTAATTTTGTTTTCTGTTACTCTTCTTTGATCGTTAATTGCTCTGTATGCATTTTGTTCTACTATGAAGTGAACATTGACAAATTTAAGCATCGAAAAAGCATTATATTAACACACTGAATAAAGGACGTCGATATAAAGTTACATGGAAGACAGTCTGAAAAGAGCTCGTTTTAGGAAAAAGAGAATTCTTTGAAAACCAAGAACTGTGCAAAAAAATTGATGTAGAGGAAAATTTCATTCAATTCTTGAATAGTTAGCTATTTTGTTCCTTTGTCCATGCAGACCCAGCACCTCTTTTAGGGAATCAGGACTCGATAGGCAAAATTAAAAAAATGCCTTTAGTACAGATTGCTGCTAAGCAGAGCTCGAAAAACATTACGGCTCCACGGCTGTGAGCCGAAGCAGTGGCGGATTTAAGGGGGGGGGCAAAAAGGGGCAATTACCCCTCCCTTACCGAGTTGAAGCAAGTCTGGCGCCCTTTTTTGGAAACTGTACGCCCCTTTTGAAGATTCAGGTGAATCATGAGAATCAGGTGGAAAAGTTTCTGAGACCTATAGGTTAATCTACTTTAAGGATTACCTCAAAGTTTACTTGTTTATTCCAAAAATGGATCATGTTTTCCTTGAAAAGTCACGCTCAGGAAGATAACAAAGGCTACCCATAAAGTTGTGCTTTTCAATTCCTGCCTTAATTCAAACATTGTTCAATTTTTGTTAACAAACAACAGTTGGCTGTGGCCTTTGGTTCTCAGTCGATGTTGTAAATATCCCGAATCCATTTTCCGGCTGTCTCTAGAATGTCATCGTTGCAAAAAATTTTCTGCCGCCATACAAAGTGGCCGCCTTCATTTGAACAATCAATCTTACCTTTTACAATAATGACGTAAAGTACTGTCAAACTAAAAACAGCCATACTCCAATTGAAAATCAAACCAAATGCGGCAATTTTTTGGGCCCTAATTTCATTTTCTGGGCCTTACCTGGAAATTATATAGAAGACAGCCCCCATTGCAGTGTACTCTAATAGAGTTGGAGGCACTATGGCGGAGCAGCGAATATTCAGCCGGAAAATTTATCTACCTATTAAGAGAGAGATTCTGGCAAGAGGCCTTCAGTAGTTAGGGTCTGATATTGTTGTATACAGCGCACTCTCGTCACCAATTTCTGAATAATTTTCAGCGCCCCCACTACCAACTGCCCCTCCTTCAAATTTGCTCTGGATCCGCCCCTGAGCCGGAGGAAGGTTATCCAACGATGCAGTAGTTTTGAGGAAGGCAAATAAATAAATAACTTTGCAAGAATAAATAAAGTGAGAGGAATTTACTGCTGTGCTTTAATCTTTCTTTTTTGACAAAGCATAAAAGACCAAACCAAGAACGATTTTCTTATCTTCCATTTATATAAAACCTTCAATTCAAAAGATACAAGGAACAATTTTGAGGAAGGCCAAGTTTTATCCAGAGGAAGGCTGGGGCGTTTTCGGAACTCTGCCACTAAGTTGCATTTACTAATTTCAATTGAATTTGACTAGTCCTACCTACTTAATTATTCTTAGAGAAAGCAAAAAGGCCAAAGAAGACGTTTGTTTACAGCGAAACTCTTCAGCCAACGAACTAAAACTTGCTTTCTACTAGCCAAAAATTGTTAAAAGAAAGTGATTGAATCAATTACAAAAAAATAGGTAGATAAAAGCAGTAAGGGAAAAATTTAGTGTGTAAGTTGAAGACAAAAAGTGTTGGTACAAATGTCATTAAGAATTTTTTGTGAAGAGTTCATTACATACCTTAATTACCGGGCGAAGAAGGAGTAAGGCGTGGTTTGGGTGTGGTCTTGGTGAGACTTGTGTTATCTGCAGCAAGTTCTTCATAGCTGCTGGTCATCAATTTCGTTAGGTGAATTTTTGAAATATAGTATGCCAAAAGTAATAAAATTTACCAATGCTAAGCAGGAAAACTAGAGTAGGCTATGAGTAAAGCTTGTAGTCGCTTTACAAAATCATAAATTATTAAGCTTTGAAGGGTAAAGCTACTACAAAATACATTAGAAGAAAGGCCTTCTTCTCACAGAACTTGCCAGGGAGCGAATGTTTAAAGATAGAAACTGTTACGCTTTCAAACCTTTATTGAGTAAAGCTTTACCGATTCAGCCCATATATAAATTCACAGTCACAAGCTACGCCTGCTTATTTTGAGGCCACTATATTTTCACATGCGTTGCTTCGTCAAAAGTTGGGAGTCTTCAAATTTTCAGCAGATTTCATTTTGTTTGGTAAGTTATTCCATATTTGTGGCTCAGCATTTTTGGCTATTCGAACCAAACGTTATTTAATTTGGTTTTATATGCTGTAAGTCACAAGGATTCATTTATAAATGGAGGATTTAGATTAAATTTAAATTTCATACAAAGCGTCCTTTGGCGCGACCATAGCAGACTACATACGAGCTCTTATGATCTGATGGTTGCAAAGAAATCTTAGTGGATGCTCTTGTAACTTTCAATTTTGTAAATGATTTCATGGAAGATAATACAAAACTAATGGACAATCACTGAAGTTAGAGTTAGCAAAGCTCTGTGCCAGTACCATTCCGGCTCAAATCCAATTCATAATCTTTTTAAGGAAATTCATTTACGTTGCAAGTGTGTAATATTTTCTTAAAAGTTAGTTGTAAAAAATGCTTTCCTGCTTAAGGGGGGTTTTTTTGGGGGGGGGGGGGGGATCGCTCGTTCGGTGGTTTTTTCAAACGAATCTTGTGTTGGCGCGCAGCAATGATCCTGCGCAGCCTGGGAACGAATTCCAGTTGACAACTGGCCTAGGATTCAAGATGGCCAATGTCATTGAAGCCGACACGGCACTGTGGCTTCGGAATAAACTGGACAACGAAGACCAGTGGTCATCAGGCGGAATAACATCACTTCTTACTGCTGATGTATTAAGGAATACTTACAGATCGTTTAAAAGCTTGGACCACCGAGTACGTCTGAAATTGCTGCTATCTTTTCTTGAAATCCGAAGAAGAAATCTCGAAAACTTGAAAGATGAGTTGAGCATGGTAATAGGTCTTGGCTTAGATGACGAGGATGACTGGGTAAGACTGGTTGCATGCATTTTATCAGAGTACCCACAGTCTGCTAGTTTTCACCCTGATGTGCGCGAAGGCAGTGAAACATTTGCTCAACTTGTCCATGAACTGGGCGGCCAAGGTGAGTCGACGGCCTACGGCGTTTCGATTTCAAATAGTGTGTTTATTGTTCTGCTGAGGACACAGCTATGCTGTGTTCTAAGAGAGGGCTGGAACTATTAATACTGAAAAATTTAGAAAATTTGAGGAGATTCAAGTTTAGGCTCTTTCTGTATCTTTTTCGTTGGTTGACATTTGTAAACATTTATATGCAGTTCCGGTTGGTACTTCACTCTTTTATAAGTAATAAGGACACTATTTATAAGAACTCCAAGGCTAAAAAAAGTAAGAATATCGGAATAACGTACCAAGCCTAAGATGAAAATAAGAAGAACAAATTTTTTAAAACATTTCCCCTCATGTTTTAACAAAACAGAGCAGTAAGCAAATCAATGCAACTAAAAATTTCTGTCAAAACTGTTGTATAATGGTCTAAATACTTTTTAGCATGAAGGCATATAAAATCAATGTTGAAATGGGAACAGCAATAAGAGCATGTGGGATTCAATTATGAAATTAAAAAATGAGATTAAAGAACAAGAACATCAATCCTTGTCAAAGCTCTTTAAAAAATATGCAATTTAAAAATCAATGCACTCACATTAGAATTTCAAATAAAACTTTTTTGTGGAGGCAGGATAATTACATGGCTATATTCATTGCCAACTAGAAAATAAAGTCTAAAATTGGTGTTGTTTACACTCAGAATTTATTGCAAAATATCTTCAAACTATTTGATACTATCTGTCTGCTTATTCTAATAACCTTAAAACAGCATTCAAGCAAACTTAGAAATAGCAAACTTAAAGATACAACTTTGATTTGATATTTCAAAACATTTTATTGATGATAAGTCCAGAATATTTTCAAAATCATTTTTTTCATTGGCAAGTTATTTCACAACAGGGCAAGTGATATGTGTTCTGTTTAAAGTGGTTAATCCAAGGTCTACTTGATTGTCATTTGCCAACAGAACCGTCTGTATTTGGCTTGCTTATAATATTTCCATACTACTTTTTATAATCCTGTTGTCTTTCATTCTTTGTAACACTTTTTTATCTTTCTATAAAACAATCATTTATATATAGCATCTAATGGTCAAGCATTTAATGATGACCAACAGTAATTGAAAGGTTATTATTAACATTGAAAAGCCAATCTTATTTTACTAGATGAATTATTTTATATTACTAATTGGTTTTAATGTTTAAAGATATCCAGCATAATAAAACTGTGATGCAAAATCTGAAAATGAAATAAAATTATTATTTTTGCTATTCATTCCTGTTTGTCAATTTGATGTTATGTAAAAGGAAAAAACTTCCAGAATGGCTAATAGTGAGTGGAATAATGTTGAAATAACAGGCCTTGCTCTAAGCAAAATGAAGGTGCTCCATAAAAAGAGCCCCTTAGAAACTCTAGGCGCTCTATTTAGCACCTTTAAATAAAATATCCTTGAGAGCATCCTTCAAGAGCTTTGGAAGATCGAGGGCTTCATATCGAAAGCTTTGGAAGAGTGTTAAATAAGAAATTCAACGGTGATACCAAAAAGCACCATAATATGAAATAATAAAACATGCAGCAAACACTATGTTAATACAAATATAGAAATATAGGAAAACGCATGGCTTTAAGTCGAACATTAGCTTTGTTTCCCTTTTTATGCTATTCTTTCTATAAGACACACTAGAACATCTACTACTCACGAAAGCAAATGAAAACTGAAAAGCAATGCGGTAATTTGGACAGAAATGTGATCTCTGATTTGCAAAGGCGATTTTAAATTATTAAGAAAAACAGAAAATAATACTTCAACAGAAGATTAACGCTTGCTCGAAAATCAAATAAATCTTCCGGAGATGAGGGTTGATGGCCTGTGACCTTGGTGGTTATTAGAGGGTTATTTTCTCAAGGGGTGATCTTACGCAAATCATAATATTGCGGTCTGTTGGGAAGATTGTTTATGCTTGATCAAGTTTATTAGACAAAGGCCAAGAAATTATTTTGCTCCGTGGTAATATTGTTTTGACGTTTTGAGGGGCTCTATAAATCGCTCTCCAAGGCTTCTTTTGGGTGCGCTCTAGGTGCGTGCGCTCGATCGAGCGCCTTCCCGGGCAAGGCCTGAAATAAATATTGTTTTGAAATTTTGATCAGTTGAAAGCTGGCTGAGTTAATCAAGTTAAACTTGTGTTTACTGATAGATTTTATAATCTCAATTTAGTGAATGATGGATCAATTAATTGGATAGCCCTTCCTTGTGAATGTCCATACCTCAACAAGACTGCTTTAGTTAGCTCATTTGGCACCCAACCACCTCCATCAAAAAACTTTACATTAAGAAGAAAACCAAAGTCTGCAGCTTTGAGAGCTCATCTTACTCAGAAAGGTATGTTGCAAACTTTGGCAATTATATATTAACAATGATAATAAGGTATTTTTTAGATCTTCTGCTTAAAGTGGAAATTTCAGTTTGCCAATTCAAAATTGAATATTGTATATTTTTCTTATGAATGTTTTAAATGTTATTCGCTCTAATAACCTTGCTCTGAGAACCTTGCTCTGAGAACCTTGATTTTAAGTCCTATTTCGCCTTTCTGAATTAGTGGTTTCTGAATTGCGAATTGCAAACACTTGCAAATCCCATACATGCTTCATTTGATCAAATGTGATGCGAATCAGATTTGAGAACATTGCTTTTGTTAATTTAAACATTGAGGTCTTATGCTTCAAATTTGCATATGGCTTTCTTCCTCATCAATTGCTGTGAAAATTGAAGTGGTTGACATTGGGGTTCCATAAATTCTTCTAGCAGCTCATTTGCTTTGGAAGGTCTTTTTGTTTGATGCTAGCGATCACTTGTAGTGGTGTTAAGTCCAACCACATGAGCGTTTGATTGCCTGCACAGAACAGTAAACTGTGAGGAATAAATGTTTAATCAATAGACACATTTCCAGTCCTCTGACCCACGCAAATGACATAGATAATACAAAGCACAGGAAACATTAAAAGGCTGAATTTAACCTCATCTCAAACTTTGTTAGCACCAGGAACATTGTCTTGGCAGTTTAGGCATCTTTAAAAAAGCTTTGGTACAATTTGTTAAATTTTTTAATGAATTACAAATATTTTCTGGCATCTCCAATCAAAGAGAACTTTTTCATGTCAGACCTCCCTTTGAATATTCTAACAGCACATGCTAAAATGCCCCACAAATGTTTCCAAATAGAGGGTATTCTGTGTGATATTATCCTTTAAATGCCTTTACTGATATTTGTTCTTTCTTTTTACATTGTAAATTTATTTTATATTTTTGCCATTTTAGCATCTGAGGCAGCAACCCATAGAAGGTCGTCAACAAATCAACCACACTCTACACCACTGTCCCCATTAAAGAAGAATGCTGGTCCAGGTATATTGGTGTCAATTCTTTTTATTTTTGTAACAGTAAAGTCTCTTTCTTTAAGCTTTGCTTCTCCTGCCCAGTTTTTGTTACATTTTTCTTTGTAATTTTTAACCTCAGCCATCTGTTTTTTCTGTTTCATTGTGCTTAGATAATTTTCATAAAGGCTTATTTGAAATTTTTAATTCACATTTTCTTCAATAAACATTTTGGCACACTTTTTTCTTGTCATATTTGTAATACTTTTTATGCTTTCCCCAGACAATAATGTTTTGGCCACTGTTTTATATGTTCTTGCTTCTGAACATTCAATTTTTTTTTCTATTCATGTTTGTGGGGCTTTTTTAACCTTTTCTTCATTTCCTTTTTTGATGTTACTTTTTCTTCACCCCTAGTCTATCTTAGCATGTCCCACAAGTATTTCTAGTATTGTTTCTTTCTCAATTATGTTTTCTTATTTCATGTTGAGTTCATCTTTTTATATTTCAATTCACTTTTTCATGTTTGTCAGAAACATAAATAGGTTGCATGTACCCTTCTGTTTTGTTTCTTCACTTTGAATTTGTTCATCAGCATTTTATTTTGCTAGATACAGTCATGCTGACATCTTGTTTTATTTCAGGGTTTTTAAAGGACAGTCAGAAACACCATCCTGCTCCTAGTAAACCCCAGTTGGTAATACCATTAAGGCAGCATACAAGACCAACACTCAGAGAGACCGCCCTCCCGAAGAAAACCAAGGTTTGTGTTTCAAGCGGAGCATATAATATGCTTAAAATATTCCTGCATGTATGAAATGTCAAGAATCTCTTAAACACCTCCTTAACCTTTAAACCTTCACAAGGCATGATTATTAAAGTAGCTTTATCATTCAAGCATTCCACAAACCATTTAAGTTTCATTAACTATTCATGATGATGAATTTTCTCATGTTTATCATTGTCTAGAACACATGAGTAGCTCAAGATATATTTGAAGGCCTGATTTGCAGTTGATAATATATTAGATAAAGGAAAGTGATGCAGACACAATAACATTGAGAGTCTCGGTTTTTGTGACTAATTGACAGCGAATGCAACGTCACAGGGGTTCCATTTTAAAATTTGTTATAAAGGATGACTGCCATGTCTCAAATTTGCTTCAAATATATCACGCAAATCGCAGTCAAATTCAAGCCCTTGAAATAAATCGAAAGTTAGGTCGGTAAGAACTTGTTAATTCATTGGCCTGCCGCCCCTGCTTGTGATGCAATGATATTTCCAAGATGGCGGTCAGGGGCTCGTAATTCGCGCTTGGCCAGAATTGTAGTAATTCTAGCAATTAGTAGACGATCGATTTTCAACAATTTGATCACGATGAAAGGGTTAGACAGATCGAATTTCATGCTGATGCTTTTTCTCCGTGACAAACACGTGTTCGGAAAAAATCATTCCTCAGTTGGCATTGTTCTTAATTGCTGAAATTCTTATGACTGATTGTTATGTTTTGACAGCTTTTAGACATAACCGAACAACCCATTGGAGGAGCAAGTCGGGAGGCTAAAAAGCGACGAAAACAAGCCGGTATGAATATTTATTTGCTATTTGAGGCTCAAACATTGAATTGAAACAAAGGTTTTACTTGTATTGAAAAGAGTTTAGAAACAGAATATAGTTGGAATCAAACTTGCATTTATGATCTATGTCGGCACAGATTTTGGGCCCAGTTCGTCCACACGATTTTGTAATGTTAAGACCTCAGATGAAATTTAAATTTGATAATTCACAAATATATCGTTTCGTTGTGGAACTATTAAAATCAAACATGGGTTTGAATGTATGCTATAAAGGAGTTATATATTAAATTATCTAAACCTACTTAAGAATTTATTAAATATTATTTTCTGTTCAGTTATTTGTTTTTTTAACTGTTTTTGTATGTGTGCTCCGAAATCTACAGTTTAAAGCAGGCTGGAAACATTGTTAACAGAATAAACAGAACATGCAAGAAATCGGATTTTTTAGTAGCGTTCAACATCGAAAAGCTGATTTCTTGTTGTGGTTCTTCTGGTTGGTTGATATAGAAAGCTTTAATCTTCAAAAGAACATAAAAGTACCTTAGAAAAATGCGATTAATGTTGCAGACATTATAGGAGCAATGTCCAGTTTTTTTCAAGGGATCTCAAGTCCTAGACCGCTCAATGTAATTCAACCCAATTTTTCAAGGCCGATCCCACTTTTTTAATTGATTTTTGCTCTAGTAAACAGATATAGGAGTTTCTGTTTGTTATTCTCCAGAAACTGAAGCATCAGCCGACGAACCCAAGCCAAAGAAATCAGAACACAGTCGACAATCAAAACAACAAAAGAGTAGCGAGACCGCTCCAAAACCAATTCCTGAAGTTGCAGCATATGCTGCGGGTCTTAACGGCGCGGAAACCAAGGTAAACTCATATTTATTTCTGTACTCGCATCTTTCTTTGCTTGCAGTTTGTTAATCAATTTACTTCTTCTTCTTCTTTGCATTAGCTGCTTTGCGCTAAGTGTCTTGTTTGTATTGATTCATCGCTTCCTTTTTTTTCTGTTTTTTTCTTCTTCATAAAGCAATGATTAAAATTCATACTTCTTGTAGTTAGGCCATCCTTTTCCGTTTTCTGCCTGAAGACTGCCTAAAAACATTCACTTCTCGACTCCCCAGCAACCAGTAAAGACACATTTTATGTGTATAGACCAGGACTTCCGCCAAAGCCCCCCTCTGGAATACGCCCCCACTTTAATAACCCTCTCATCCCTAGCATCGGATCTTGAATAAGCACCCTCTCGACAAGCCCCCTTATTATACGGTCAGATTTAAAAAACAGCCAATCGCATCCAGGTTTTTCACAATGTTTTTGCACTAAAGCACATAAATTTTTGCTCATATCTGTAGTTTCATGTAACCTTATAACAGCTTTGTTATCTTGGTCACTTTTTCATGAATAAGATTTCCCTTTTCACTAAGATTCCTTTTTAAAAAGCCCCTCTCTCCAGTAATTCCCCCTCTTAAATAAGCCACTAATCTTTAGCACCGAGTGTTGAATTAGCCCCCGGACTTATTCGATATATTACGGTAAGTTATGTAAACAAATTTCAAACCAGGGAGACGCTCAAGTGGTTTCATTTCACTATGTTGGATTATTTTAGACATGATGTTGCTGAAAAATTTAACGGTCTTAACTCGTTCCATGACCACCTCTTCATCTTACGCTTGGATCAAACGGACTTATAACTAGATCCCATAGACCTACCGTCAGTATCTAGACAACAGAACATATGAATTTGGAAATTTTCTTGATCTGCAAAAAGCGTTTGATACGGTAAATCATAAAATTCTTTTGGAAAAACTCGAACACTATGGAATTCGTGGCCCAGTTTTTAACTGGTTTAGATCCTATCTTACTGATAGAAAACAATATGTATCTGTTAATGGTTTTAGTTCTAATCTACGTATCATCATCTGTGGGGTACAACAGGGCTCTGTCCTTGGTCCTTTGCTATTCCTTATTTTCATAAATGACTTATCTTTTTGCTAACGACACTAATATATATTTTGAAGCTGATAAATTTGGTGAACTTGAAAAAGTTGTCAATAAAAAACTGGATTATGTCAAACAATAGCTTGATGCTAACAGGCTTTCTTTAAATATTGGGAAAACTAATTTTATAATTTTCAGGTCACATTAACGCCCTTTAACAGACAATATAAACATAAAAATCGGAACACAAATCATGAAATAATCTCAATATGTTAAATTCCTTGGTATTCTACTTTATGAGAATCTTAGCTGGAAATACCATTTAAGTGAACTTGCTAAGAAGTTTTCATTTCATTTCATTTCATATTGATAATTCAAACTTTTTATTACAATATACTGATAATACGATTTAATATTAATTAGGTAAGCTTAGGACACTTGGAAAGAACTCAGAAGAGCTATCGAGCCAAGTGCCCTTTACACAATTTAACAACAATTTGCAATATAAACGAAACAAATTATGTTAATAGTAACATAACAACAACAACTGAGAAAATAAGATTAGATAAATAAGAATATTAAACTAAGCAAAATGGAACTAAAGTAACAGAATTAGGTTTGGTAAATCAGGATACTTGCTAGTTTATTATTCAAAATTAAAATTGAAATTAAGATCAAAAACGAAAAGACCAAAATACAGATGTTTATTAAAAAGGATTTGAGAACGTTAGCTAGAACTTGTGGCATATTTTTTAAGATAAGACAGTTCGTTCCTGTTGATGTGTTATTATGGCTCTACAACTCTTTGTTCGCTTCTTTTCTCCAAAATGGACTTGTAGTTTGGGGTTTTGCCCATGACATTCACATTCATCCAGTTTTCTTATTGCCAAAAAGAGTGATCAGAACTATTGCTTTTCAAAGTTTCTGTTCTCCTTCCTCTCCCATTTTCTCTGACTTAATAATCTTAAAATTACAAGACTTGTTTCAATTTAAACTTCTATCCTTTGTCTATGAATGTATCAATAGGATATCGCCTGTCTGATTTCATTCGTACTTTGAATCAATCAAGTCTATTCACTAACATGATACTCGAAAGGCTTCTAAGAACGACATTTTCTTAACTCAATAAAACACCCTTCAATATGGTTTAAGACCTGTCCGTTTTTCTGGTGCTGCATCGTGGAATAGTATTCCTACTGACATCAAATAATCTGTATCATTGGTTTTTTTTCGTTATAAATTGAAGACATATCTGCTTGCAATAAACATTAACCTTGAAATTTTTCACCCTGTTTTCCATTTCCCACTCACAGAAATCGGAGTTTCATTTTCGGTATTATTTATTTTGATATCTTTGAAGTGCTGAAATATCTTAATGTATAGGGGGGCCTCTCTCCTCGATTAGCTTTCCTACTGAGAGAGTTCCTCCTTTAAATAATTCCCCATACATACATATTCCACAGATAATTTGTGTTTCATATCTTATTGTTATAATGGTTGTTTGATATTTGATGTTGCTGTATTTGTATTTAGTATTTTGTTGAAATGTATGTTGTGGAATTTAAAATATAATAAACCAGAACCTGACCTTATAACTAGATCCCATAGACCTAGAGTCAGTGTAATTTTGCTTACAGATTATCGAAGGCTAGAAGCCGGACATAAAGTGTGCCAGTTTAATCTTTCGTGTTTCATTTTGCAGGTTGAACCCAAAGAGATTCCTAAGAAAGAGCCAGAATCAGAAGCACAACCATCCTATGCCGTCATACCAGGCTCAATAAAAAAGCCCCCATTCACAACCCCTGCTTCTACGACGGCAGCACCCCGAACGACGGATAAAAATAACATTATAAATGTTGATCCAAACGCCAGTTTAGCAACGCAGGAAATCCAAAGAGAGTTGCAGGTGAGTTCAGTGAGCCATCTTGAAGCCATCAACCTCTTACTTTGTAAACAAAAATCACACAAAAAGTTAATGGGCAAATGGCGCAACTAGCTAATAGGCACATAGGCAGGTTTTTAAAGTTGCTAGGCTAGTTTAGACCGATTATTATTCTTCCGTGCACTTTTTATTAATCAGTGGCGGAAATTGCTGGGGTGCTGGGCTAAATTTTCGGTTGAAACACAGTTTTTAGCGCTTTTGTCGTTAAATTTGGTCATTTGCGGCCAATTTGCTTGTTTTTGTGGGTTTTCATCCCACATGAAAAATGATTTTCCGCCCACTTGTCGTCAATTTTCAACGTGCAGGTGATATTCCTGCGTGGGCTCATGTAGCATACGCTGTTTGCAACGTATACATATTGCTTGCTATACTCATTCAAAATTCGCCCTCTATTTAAGCATACCTCATTGATTCGTGAAGACACTTCCTTCTATATGATAATATCCCTCGAAGGAAAACTTCACGATAATTCAAAAACCTCCTCAATCGGAGAAAGGTCCCCACGTTAGAAAGAGGCTTTGCCGGGAAGTAAAGACCGAATAAAGAGCACACTTGGAGGGTGTAATTTTAAAGCTATTTTATTTTTTCCAACCAGTAGTTCAACCACTAAATGTTTACGTTTTTACGATGTTATTTGTTGTTTTCTTCAATCTAGTTAAGGCAATAAGAACCAAAACGAACTGCGACTTTCATTACGTTTTTTTAACGGATAAAAATATCGTTTCGAGCATAGCCCATTTTGACTTGATAACGGGCTATGCTCGAAACGTCGTTGTCTATTTAAAAATTTTTCCTGGTACAATTTACTTACATTCATTGTTATTATAGCATTATATTGTAACGCACGCAATCTAGTATATTTATGGATAAAAATGTCTCGTCTTTTAAATGTCTCATCGAGAAATGCGAATGAAAAACAAGTTTTGATAACACGTGTTACTAGGCGGAGCTTGCAAAATTTGTTTTCTTTTAGATTCGTATACGGCAGCAGCAAGCTTTGCGGCAGCAGCAAGCTTTACGGCAGCAACAACAGATGTTGAAAGACATTCGATTAAATCAAACGCAAACGAGGCCCTCGGCAGATCCTGCAGTCATGCCAAGTTCGCTAAATCAGCCGACAGCGCTACAAGCATCGACAAACGCAAACGAAGCTCAGCGGCCAACGATGGATTTGAGCCAGCGCACGAACCCACAAGCAAAACGAGGCTTATCATTAACGGTATGTCTTGGAATTCTTTTGTAATTGCAGTCGCACAAATGTAATTTTTAGAGTGGATAGTTCTATAATTTAAATCGTACGCTCCATTCAAAGTCTGTTGGCATTTTTTGCAGAAAGAGCAGATGTTAGCTGCCCAAGAAATGTTCAAATCGGCGAACAAAGTGACAAGAGCGGAGAAAGCGTTGATATTAGGCTTCATGGCTGGCGCGAGAGGTGAGCATTTTCTGTGCTTTGGTTGGTGAGACTTTGAGGGACATGATTCATTTATAATGATCCAATGATCAAGCCAACACCTCACCTTTTTTCATGCACGTTTATGTTGATCAAAGCTGCCTGTTTTGCAAGTTAGTTGCTTATACACCTCAAAATGTTTTCTATACACATGTTGGTTGTAGCACTTTGTAAAAACTGATGATCATTCCGTACTCTCTTTAGTGCATTTAAAATGGCTGCTTGAATAAATTTTGGAACTTTAAAATGTTATTTTCTTTTTCAGATAATCCTTTTCCACAGCAAGGCCCGGTCCTCACGATAAAACTCAGCGAAGATACGGAAAACAGCCAAGTTGGACCTAACAGCGCACAAACAACTTTGATCGAAATGCTATTTGAAATGAACTATGAAACTGGTCATTGGAGAAGGTTAAAAAGAACCAGAGTTTTGGCGCCGATGAATGAGGGTGAAACTACGTAATTTGTCCTACAGAACATGACGATACACGTCGGGTCTAAGACAGACGACTTTAAGCAAGGTTTTTGAAACATGCCTTCAACAATTTCGGCTTTTAGGCCAAGAAAACACCAAAGCTTCTCTGGCCTCAGTCGAAGAGAACTACTTATTTGGGATGCGCCGTGACCCTCCGACCTACGAGCATTGACCTGTGACCTCCAATTTTTAGAACTTTTGTGCTAGGGCAAAGGTCACTTAATAGCCTTCTATTGTTGACCTGTGACCCCCTGCCAAAGACTTGTTTAGATGCTTCGTTGTCAGTTTCTGTCACACAGGTGTTGGTGACCCTTTTAATTGTTTTCAATGTATCCTAAAAATAAATAAAATACCGTACCAAATGCATTTGAAAATCAATTTTGAGTAAATTTCCGTTATAGGCCAGTCAAGTTTGAAGTGAACAGCCGTTTTATACATCGTAGGTTGCGTCTGTGACTTTTTCGAAATGATTAAGTTGCAGATTTGATATGATATTTTCGAAGGTGAAAATTGTGATGGAATCAGGAGCTTATTAGAATATTTATTTTGTAATATATTGTAATATTCTTATTTTCCTGGTTAGACTTGTATGACTAGCAGCAGTACGAGTTTGTCACTGTTAGTGTGGATTAGCCAAGTGGTGACTTTTTCATTTGATTACTTCAGTAATTAGATAAAAACTTATTGAATTGTATTTCAATCGATCATTCGGGGTAGATGTATAGCCTCAGGGTCTAGCATTGACCATAGAGTCGATAGTTCTCTCCAAATGCATTTATCATTATATTTTTAATGAGCAGGCCATTATCAGATGTCGAAAACCGTTTAGTAGTAATACTGTTCATGGCGCTGAAGATCACCTATCTGAAGAATTATAAATATTTTATTTGGAATGCTAGAAGTCCAAAGAGTAATATATTTTACTGGTGTTAAAATACAAGACCTTGTTCTTCACTACTGCTTTGCGAAAGAATTCAACAAAAAGAAAGTTTATGGTTTCATGGTCTCCTCGGGCCTTTCATCATGTCTGACGTCATTTTCAAAATCATAGTGACAAAAGGTATTGGAACTTCAAAGACTTTCGATAAATCGTTATAAGAATCTATGCTCGCTTGAAGAGCTTAATGGAAATGTATTTTGTAAGAAGCAAGTATCGTATACAATAGGAATAGACTTTGGTTCTAGTCGCACCAAATTCAGCTTGGAAATTTGTGCCTGTAACTACAGATGGAAATAAATTGGACAAAAAGCTCTGGATATTTTCGTCTAAACTATATGTATTTGCAATCGGCAGAGTGACTGAAGGTTGAGTGACTATAAACGGATCGATCGAATTTCTTGTTTTATTAGTGGTATTATCATCAAGGTGTTAGTCACGGCAAAATATGTGATAACGACTAACAGCGCATGTTCAAATGTGCATATGGGTATCTTATCTATCGCTAGTTTTGCTTGTATCAAGCAGTAAAAGGTCTCACCACCCCATTTTAAAAGGTACTCCACTCTCTCTTTGCTAGAATTTTTTTTTCAAAGCCTCCTATTTAGTTTACTTAAATGGTAGGTTTGTAGTTCCTATTGATGGAGCAAAATAGCAAAAAATTCATTTATACCACATAGCTTGCAACCTGATCTTAGTTTTCATAGTATTATTGGAAACAAACATCCAAGACCCGGTCAGAAAGCTGAAAGATTTTTACAGCTTCTCTTCCCCCCCCCCCCTCCCATTTCAAACTAAAAAAATGCCTGTATGTAAAATGTGACGAGAAATTAACTGCCAAGTACATGAAAGTTTTGTAAATAAGAAACAATGTCAGGGAGAATTGGCTGTTGATATTGTGTTAAATAGTACATAGGTAAATCAGATGTATTTAAATGTTTTTTTGTAAATATACTGTCAGTCAATTCGAGTTGTTTATGAGTGAAACCCTTTTGAAACACAATTATTGTTATTACAAAGAGGCTGTTGCTGAGTATATTCCATAAAAAATTTGTGCTGCGCAGGCGACAACTCCCCTTTTTGACCAACCCCTTGATGTTGATTTCTGGAATGTAAAGGAGGTCGAACCTAGAGGTTATATCGTGCCCACGGACTTCTTGGCAAGACTGCAACACCCATAGTAAAAAAGCTACTACTCTAAAACAGACAAACTCCTTTATACGCATTCAAAAAACACTCAACCAATAAGCAAACAGAACATGATTACAGCCAATTAAAAGCACGAATAGAACAATAGGTATAATAGCATAGAAGTTAATAGAAACGATGTTGGCGCCTTGGGGGGGGGGGTATCTAAGCATGTTTGAAGGTACGGGGACGTGCCATTATTGGGGGGTACTTTTTTTCTGAAAAGTGCGGAATTATCGGTACCAGTTTTTGAAATTTGTGTGGAGCTACGGGTACCATTTGAAGTAACATGCAGAATTATAGGTACCCTTTTGGGGGAAATATTGCAAGTTTTCAGGAGGGAGATTTAGCATTAACAAAATGAATGTCCAGTTAGAAATAAAAGAATGAAATATGTGTAATATTGAGATTTTGGGGCATAGGACATGCAAAATTTTGTTGATGATATTTTATGTGTTTTAAAAATTTATTTGCTCTGCAGAATTATGGGTATAGTCCTCTTCATGTTTGCGGAATTATGGGTCACATTTTTTCAGACATTTGCCGAATTATAGGTCCAAACTTTAACCTAAAATGGCACGTCCTCGTCCATAATTAGGTATAGTTTACCCCCCGAAGTTCACGTCGATACCCACGAGAACCAGCACGTGACATGAAGTTCGACATGCGTACCGTAACACGCTCACTCCTCAGAAAGTTCTCGATTACAATAAAGCTGAGTGTGACTCTGTGCACCTTCTATTCCTCACACCTCTAGTCTTCAGGTTTTTCTAATGACCCATTTACTTCTGCTACATTTATCACCAATGGGATTCTTCATGGCATGGAACTTTCCATTCCATCTTCCTTCAAACCTGGCAAAAAGTCGGGCAAAAAGTGGTTCAATTCACAGTGTTCCAAAGCTTTAAAACACAAAACTCGCAGCTTCAAGGAATGGAAGAACTCTCAGGCATCTAGAGTTTCAGCGTTGGACCAATGAAATCAAAAGCGCAAAAGCTACTTTTGTCCAATGCATCAACAGCAATATCTCAACCTACCAAACCAGTTCTCGCTCCTGTTGGTCCATGGTCGTCCCTCAAAGTGGGACCTGATTGTATACCAGCAATTATTGGTATGTTTCCATTCCTAAAAAGAGGAACAAGTCTGACCCCACCAACTATAGTCCAATCGCGATCACTTCTCTCGTATCTAAACCAATGGATACCATCATACAACTACTAACGTTTCTTAAAACCAACATACTCTTTGCGAGATCTACTGCTGATCCTCCAGTGTATGTTTCTCATGTTTGGTCCTCTGCTTTGAAATCATTTTGTGAAAATATAATGATCTCTGTTGACATCTCAAAATCCTTAGATCGCGCATGGCACAAAGGAATCCTTTCTAAACTGCCCATGTATGCTCGGCACCAAACCCTTATTAATTGGCTGAAATTTCAATTGCTTTCTCTCTGTTAGGGCCATAGCCATTATAGTTGACGGCTACCTCTCCAATCCCTACTCAGTTAATACTGGCGTTCTTCGGGGTTCTGTCATCTGCTAACTGGCATTCTTTTGTAGATGACACATGTCTATGCTCTTCTTTCTCCTTAGATTGTCAAATCAATTCTGTTATAAACACCCTCTTTCAAAGAAGCATTTCAGCCTCACTTTTAAATGATAACCATGGTAATAGTTGAGAAAAGGGGTAAAGACATTTTTGTTAGGTTTAATCGGACTAAAACCATACAGGCGGTCATTTCATGTAAACGCTAACCCCTCTTTTCAAGATTCATCTGTATTTTTAATGACTTTGAAAGAGGGTCTTTCCATTTCCTTGAAAGAAAACGACGATAATTTCTCACACAGAATTTTTCATTGTAAAAAACTTTATTGCGATCAACAAACCCAATCGCCCTGATAAACCTTGCCCAATATAGCCATGCATAGTGAAGTCATCCCTACTGAAGCCGTTTGATCACCATGGGATCACTGGCAGCTTCTGCTTCACCACAACAACAACGTTACAACAACAACAATTTATTTCGACTGGACAAGGGCTTCTATTCATTCATGTTTCAAACAGACTGATTGAGAAATGGCGTTTTTCAGTCAAGCATTGACAGAAATTATGTCATATGATCCGTCTTTCAAAGGTAATTATTATTTTCTTGAATAAGAATAACAATTTGCGCAAATGGTGGGACACAAAAGCTCTGCTGAACCAATGTTGCTCTGCGAAATGGCATAATTCATTGGTTTGGTTGGGGTAGAGAATTGCCATTGCCTCTAAACACCAGATTAATGGGCTCTTTTTCTTTGTTAACTTAGTTTTTTTTCTTTTAACCAATCAGTATATGAAATATGCCTTGCTTCTTTTCGTTAAACAGTGGAAACACGGCTGCACGAACCTCTATGGAAAAACTATCGCTCTTTTGAAGAAATTGCTGTCGAGATCCTATCACTTGCAGCACAACTTGAAGGCATGTGTAAAGAACGTTATACGGTATGTATATACAGTTATTCAGTTACTTTCCGTTTTGTACAAAGTCCTTCTTGTCAATGCTTTTATGTTGATCTTCGTTTATATGACAAAACCTATATTGAATACAAATTAAATACCATCTCCCATACTAGAATCGACAAAGTCATCAGGCACAGATCAGGGGTGGCAGAGTTGGCAGCTGGGTGGGCTGGGGGGGGGGGCATTTCAAATTTCAAACACCCACTTCAATATTTGCTCTGCTGCCCCTGCATACACCAAATCAAAAACAGATTATGCCACTAGTCAGGCCTCTTTCATGAATTTCAAATTTTAAATTCTTTATGGATGATTTTGAACATCAAAATCTTGGTTGATGATTGGGTCCAAACTTTGGACCTTTCATTAGACATATATTCATTTGACAGTTTTGTATGTTAATAAGATAATTTGAAATTCCTTCTTCTCAAGTTCATATAAATTCTCCCTATAATAACACTGTGAGATCAAATGAATCCTTTGAATTAATTCAAGCACTTGCTTACACCAATCAATTTTCATTCTTGAAATGGGTAAGATATGAACACTGATATACTGAAGTTTTTGTTACAGAAATCCAGTGGTGGCATTGCATCAGACTACAGGAAAGAGTACCTAAACAAGTTTGAGCCTTTAGGTAAGAATTGGACTATTTATTGTTTAATTGCTCATGTAGTGTAAACATATATTCAAATGAACAGAAAAAGTGGTCAAAAAGAAGAAGAAAAGAAAATATAGAAATATATCAGCAAAACATGATAATATGAAATCCATAGAAAAGATAGTGCTATGGTCTGGCCCTAGTCTCTACTTGATGATGTTAAGAGACTGATCAGATTTCTTGATGGTCTCTCTGCTCAAAGACTAAGGGCAGACCAAGAAGAAATAGAAGGATCTTGCTTTATCAAGGGTAATGATGGTAAAATGCAAAACTGGGGAAACAAAGAAGAGATAGAGAAGTTATATTAAAGAATTTGTGAATGAAGGAACTGTGAAGAATTTGATGGACTCTGCAGGAAGTACTAAGAGGATGTAGATAGACCAATGAATTCAATGAAGAAAAGGAAAACATCTGAAACCATCATTAGTAACTATCTGCTTGATAAGAGCAGGAGGGAAGGGTGGAGAAAGAGAGAGGTCCCTATGTGTTCATGGGATGGCAGCAAGATAAACAATTTCCCTTATTTGTTGTAAACAAGTCTAAAATATCCATGCTTTCATTTTCAATTTGTCATCTTCTAGAACCTCAAGATTTGTTTATTTCAAAAAGATTTTATGCACCTTATATTTTTTTAGAATTAGTAATAAAGCATCTTTTGATTTTTAGCTAGTGTTTTTGTTGGCAAGATGGAAGAGTATCTGCAATTTATGCCAAACCCTAGGCCAACTCTAAAGGTATGTGGGGATTGCTGGCTCTTTGATTTCTTGGCTCATTTTCATATTATCATATCATCAGTGGTTTAATGGCAATTATGAATAATATGTTTTAGTAAAAAAATGATGCATTTTCACTGAATGTTGTTGCAAAAGAGTAAAGTCACCATGAAAATACTGAAAGGACCTTTCCTAATATAAGGCTAAAATCCTGTTAGAATAAAAAAGAAACACAGCTTTTTTGCTTTAGTTATCTCTTGGTTTAAATTGTAAGTCTTTTGACTTAATATCTGTTACATTGATGGTTGCAGGAATATTTTAAACAGAGCGGATTGGTTACGCTATTCCCAAAAACAGCTTCATACATAATTAATCCTCAAAGGCCAATGTTTAAAAACCAGAAATCAACAATGGATGGTAAGTATTAACACCATTAACTAGTAAAAGATTTAGCTTTTGCAATGCCAAAGGTTCTTCAAATCAATTTTGTTATGTTAAACATGAACAGCCTTCATATGATTTTTATTTTTTAGTTTCTTCCTTAAAGCATGTAAGAATTTCAAAGGCCTGTGAATATGCTTACTCTCCTTTTTTGTGAAGCAATAGAGGTTTTTGCAAAAACTGATGTTATGGGTTTGCAATCATTGCCAAAAGTACTTGAAACACCAAGCAATTTCTGTTGTGTTTTATATTTTTCAATTATTTTCCCAAACACTCCTGTTTTTGCACCCCTTCCCCCCAAAACAATGCTGATAATTTAGAAAAATATCATAACAGAAGCAAAATAGAAAGTACTTCTTAAAATCCTAACCTGTTTCATAGTAAACCAACATTGTTCCGTGGGGGAGAGGGGGATGATTGATTTTGACCTTGGAAACTGACATCAGTGTTCAGTGTCCCTGCATGGGCATAGCCAAAGTTTCCAAAGGGGGAGGGCCCCTTAAAGGCTTTCATGTGGAGGTTTGGCTGTCTTAATGCAAAAAACCTACTTGAGATAGTGTTTTGCAATGGGAGTTTTGCAGATGGGAGTTGCAGATTAGATTGAGTTGGTCTCCACTGGATCCAAAGATTATTAGTGATCAAATTTTTCAAGATGCAATGAAAAGTAGAATACTGTGCACATCAAACACTTATCATCTTCTTTATAAGATATTAATATAATGTGCTACTTGTTAATGTTTTTTTAATTATTTTTCTTCAGGATATTTTGCACACCTCTCAATCATGAACCAACTTTTGAGGCTTGCTACCCAAATTAATTGTGATGTGAATAATTTAGGGAACCATAAATACATTGCGCATCAAATTGCTTTGTTGTATGTAAGTATATTACATTACATTAAATTATGTTATGTTACATTCTATTTATTATATTCTTTTATATTTTATTAATTATAAAGCTTATATGATATTACTTTTTTCATAGTATGATATATTATGTTAGGTCATGTTATATTATTATATAATGTTTTATTTCATCTATGATGTTATATCATATTATGTCCTTATATATGAAATGATTTTTCTTGCTATCAAATTGATTAAAATGTAATAAATATGCCAAGTTTAACTAAACAATATCTTATTGACTGTAGCTGTTACATTAAAAGACATAAATATTAAAAACATTAAGATACATTAAATATGTAAAATGAATAAATATGTAAATTGAATCTAGCTTTACTTTTTTCTACAACTTGTAGCAAGCTGTCAACCAAGCAGGTCCAAGCCTAGCAGCCATCAAGAAACAAGTTGAAGATAATTTCCAGAATATTAAAGAGTGCCTATCATCTCAGAATAAGGATGGCATTTTAAAGTTGCCATTGGTTCAAAAAGAATGGTATGATTTGTTCTTTTGTTACTATTTCCTTTCAAGACACTCCTCCCAAAGCATTTCAATGGCCATTTAAATTCCCATTGGCTAGACTCTACAATAGCCCTACTGCTACGTATCCAATCAGCAACGTAAGACTAATTCTAAACATTTTCTCATTCATAAACAAACCGCAGTGCCTGTTGTTAACTCTAAACGGTTGACTGATGGGCCATAGGGCCAAGAGTTATGACAGAACAGAAGGCAAAACAAGCAAAGTCTAGTAAAATAGAATTTTTCTTTAGAACTACATACATGCATGCCAACATTTTTGACTACATCCATGCCAACACTATCATGATACTATCCCAATATTTTCACTCAATCATGACCTCCGGCACGCTACCATCATATCAGAGAAAAACTCCTGGAGTTTTTAGGGTTTTTGAATTTCTTGCAAGAGATATTTTTCACTGAAATGCGTTCTTGTAATCAATCTCAAGGGTATTTCAATTTCACTGGTGCAGTCCGAATGGTTAAAAAAGATGAATGATCCACAGTTGGAAACAACATTTTTAAGAACATTTTGGCATAATTTACTTAGACTAAAATACTTACCGTATTATCGAGAAGCAATTCACTTTTGTAAAGAAAATACTAGATTTCCACAAAAACAAAATGATTTCTCAGGATTTATCAATTTCTGTCATAGAGTGATTTGCTTCTCGTATTTTGTCAGTTAAAATCAGAATCTTCAAGGTCCAAATTTGGTTGTGGAAATTTGCAATATTGATCATAAATTATGTCTTTTTTTTAATATTAAAGACTGGGACAGTGCCAATTTTTTGGCTATCACCAGATTTTTGAAAATTTTGTCCCAGATTTGGAAATTTATGCAATTATGTTGCATAAGGTAAAACAAGGAAGAAGTCGCCCAGTAGCATCGCTTTACGCCAGTGGATATTCAATTTAAGAATTAAATTTTACTGTTAAAATTTGCTCCAAAGAATGCAATTTCCGGCGGACTTGAAGTATTAAGATTATTAAAAACTGCGCCCTTCCGCGACAACCATGGTGCCGCCTCAGGTAGTAACTATATTTTTCCCTTGTCCTAATCTACCGATCTATAGGGCAGCGAGATGCCAGGGGCTTTCACAGTAAGTATGACGAAGCAGAAACAATATAGAAGTGAATTTTTAATATCTTCCCAGCTAAAGCAAGGTTATGGGTTTTTGTCTCCCCCCTTTTTACGCTAACATGAAATGCTTCTATTTGATTAGAATAAATTTTTTCTGGCCCCCTCTAGAATTCATTCGCCATGACGCCCCTGGCCCTCAACCATGTCCAACTTGTATGGTATTATCAATTATATTTTAATAAAGTTCCCTCATCTCGTATGAGAATGTTGGCATGTATGTGACTATCCTCTTGTATAAGAAGGTTTAAGCGTGTGTGGCTGGTGTTTTCAAATGAGAATCAGTTTGTTTTTAGAATTTTCGCAGTTATGTTGATATGCCTTCTCAGTTATGTTTCTTCAGACGACGCCATCTTGATCAGGAATAACCTATGGTGTTTATCTTTCCCTGCAAACATAATGATTACTTGATTAATAGCCTCTTCTAATCCCTAGTTTGTGATTCCCTTTCGTTAGTTTCTAGCTTTGGGCATATTTAGAATTGCGTGAAGCTGTTTTGAATCATTTTCTATCTTCATTCATTGTAGGGTAAATTTTGTGACCGGGGATATTTACAACGCTGTGACATCATTAGAATCGCAAATCGCCCAGCCGCTACAGCCATCAATTCAATTCTTACGACAAAATGGACAAGCATGCCACTGACAGGAAAAATAACACTTTTTTAAATATGAATTTTCGATGTGTATTTCTCTCAAGTTTCATATATTATTTTAAAGGAATGTATCCTAAATTTTGACAATGCACATTCTTATTTTCAATACTTTTACTAATATATTTCACCATTTGCATCATAACAGTTAATTACCCATCCTTACCGTTTACAACCCGTCTTCGTGCTCTCTTTGGCAGGTGCTCTAGAACAACGCATTTGACCAAAATACCTTTTTCAAAAACAGGCCTCGGTGATAAGAGGGTCGTCACAAATTCTGTATCTGTCTTTAACTGTAGAAAACTAAATTAACATCAGAAGGTTTATAAAATTTGGCTAGACATGGGAACAGTTTATGTCAGAAAAACGCTGAACCGTTTCTTGTCTAATTGTTAAAGCCTTCCCGCCTTTTTCTTTTAACTTCATTTATGTTTTAAGGAAGTTATTTATGAAAAAAGCCGATACAATATTTCTCAAGAGTTTCAGATGTTTGTAGTGCAATTCGTATTCATCAGTGATTGGCTTTAGATGCACCTCCCCGCGTATAGATTTTTTATTTGCAATAAGCCAATAATGTTTCTAGAGAGAAAGACGTTATTCTATATATTCAGTGAACCTATGTAAAAAAATACGCTCTGAAAGATTGCTTTAATTGCATTTTCACGAGAACGTGAATAAATGTGTGAAAAAGTGTTGATTTAGGGCAAACTTGAAAAAATATTTGCTTGCTTTCACATCCCCCCTTAAAGGCTAAAAATCTTATCAAGTTAGTAAAAAGTAAAAAGTTATTGTTTGGTATAACATATTTTTGGTATGCTCTGAGTGCTAAAATTGACCTGTTTCCGCCACTGTGCCTTCTCCGTTATTTTAGTCCATCTCCCGTCGAAAGTAACAACTGCGGTAGAAAGGTTTTGGTTTACAACTTTGCTTTATTACGAAGATATTTTTTTAGGAGCAGTGTCCTTGTGGTCTCATGCCTCCTGACTCCAGTTGCACCCCTCCTATCCAATGCGAGGGTGGCTAAGTGGTTAGGGTTGCGAAATACAGTTCCAGGGGTCTGGGGCTCGTGCTCCTGACATGACCAAACTTTCACCCGGATTGAAGGGAGTGGCCAGATCTCTGCAATTCCAGGTGTAGGAATCACGAGGTGTGGTCACATGGAGAGGAAATATCAGTACACTGCTCGACATAAGCTTCTAACTGTCCTAAAAACTACTTCCAGATTCTGGGTAGGACCATCCCACCTTCGTTGATATCATGGTCTAGATGTTGGTTACGCTGCATGTAAAAAATACATTTTCCAGTGGGTAACGCACCCAGACAGATACTTCCCCCATCCCTTTCTCCCGAGCTAGTGTCTTCTAATTATTCGGTGAGCGTATTGTAATGTCTTCCTGTTTAGGCCCAATTAGCAGTTTGTCTTTAAAAATTTATTAGCACGTGTCCACTGCTTTGTTTCATTTAGTCAGTGATTAATCTGGATTTAGATTTTGTGATCTCCATTTCATTGCATACACATACACACATACACACACACCCTGAGGAAACATTGTGAGATTTTCAAAAACGGCTTATGAGAATAGGCTCAAATTTTTACAGCTTTTCAAAATACTCTCCATTAGCATCTACGCAAAGTTTCATTCTATTAAACCAAATAGAAAAACAATTTGTCCATTTGTCACCAGGAAGGTCCGAAATCGCCTCTTTAAACGCGTCTACGGCTTCATCCGGACTATCAAATTTCGTTCCACGCAGTTTTTCTTTGATGGTAGGGAAAAGGAAAAAGTCACAAGGTGCCAAGTCGGGTGAATATGGTGGGTGGGTGACTAACTGAATGGAATTTTCGTGCAGAAAGTCAACTGTCAATGCTGCAGTGTGAGCTGATGCGTTGTCATGGTGCCATAGGATCCCGCGCAAACCAGTTTTCGGACGTTTTTCTCGCCATGCATCTAGCACTTTCGGTATGCACTGGTTTACATACCAATCCGCGTTAACTGTGCGGCGATCATCAAGAGGAATCGTTGCCACGTGGCCCGTTTTTCCAAAAAAAGAAGCGACCATCTTTTTGCCGACGCTTCTGGAGCGCTTGAATTTTTGTGGTGGGTGCTCCCCCGGAAAGATCCAGACTGACGACTGGCGTTTCGTTTCTGGGTCAAATTGGTAAATCCAACTTTCATCACCTGTGACGATGTCATACACACGTTTGGACCTTCCACTATCAAACTTTTCAAGCATAAATTGGCACCAGTTTACCCGATGCTCTTTCTGTGCCTCTGTTAAGCAATGGGGTACCCAGCGAGCTGCAACCTTTCTTACTTCAAGATGATCATGCAAAATTTTATTTAATGCTGTCGATCCAATGCCAACTTTTTCCTGCATCACTTCATAGGTCAATCGGCCATCTTCTTTGAGTAGCTTTTCTACAGCAGCTATAGTTTCTGGGACCATAGCCGTTGGTGGTCTTCCCGGGTGGGGGTCGTCTTTCAGACTCTCCCTCCCTTGTTTAAATTCTGCAAACCATCGAAAAACAGTTGCCCTTGATGGTGCACGATCTTCAAAAGTTGCAACTAGTTGTTGTAGACACTCCTCTTGTTTTAATCCCTTTTTAAAATCGTAATATATCATTGCGCGAAAATCGCGTCTTTCAAGCTCCATTTCGAAAATAAAATTTACAGCGAGAGTCCCCTCTTTTAAAAGTTTGTTAAAAAGATATCTTTGAGTGGAAATGGACAAGAATTTGCAAACAACGCTTATAAATGTGTAAGTTTAAGGAAACCTGTTTTATAACGTTGGATTTGGCGCGAATTTTGAAAATCTCAATAATTTCGGAGTGACCCTCGTAAACTGCGTTTAGCTTTCTTTAGAAAAAACTTGGCTGGAGCCCTGTCATTGTTGTGTTTTGAGAAAGTATTTATGTAGAAGTTAATTAAAGAGATGTTTTCATGAATCAGAGGCGTTATTTATATGCGTGATAGTTGAATGAGCTTCCTTCTTTCTCTCTCGTCTTTTTTGCCATTAATAAATACTAGATAGATCTTAGGTAAAGCCATATGCTGCATCCTAATCTATAATCCCGGACAAAATCGTTGAGACGGTCCTGGCGAGTTTTGCCTTTTTTCTACTTTACGTTGCTCCTGTAAATTCGAATCCCCCCGCTTCTACCCGAACCAATGTTGGGCTAGTAGCTCTAATCATTTGTGCTTCAAAAACATGCATTCAACATTGACAGTTATTTTTCAATTGTAAGAGAAAACATAAACTTTTCTTGGTTGAGAAATCCATATAATAAAAACAATACAGTATAAACGTGTTAAATGATACAGAGTCGTACATCGATTAGTTAAAAAAGTAAAATTTCTGCTTAAAGGTATTGCATCACTTTCGCCAAATAAGCAACTTTTTGCTTACACCAAGCAAAGAATGCTTAAATTTTCTGTCTATAACAACCATCTTTAAATACCTAGGTCATCTTTTTTTACTTGAGTAGCTTCCATGGTATCTCACCCTAAATTAAACATAAACTTTTTTATATATTATATCACTGAAAAACGTTTATCGATGCTTTTATATTGTGTGAAAATGGTGCAATACTTGAAAATAATAAATATAACAAATTCTACGCCAATCCCGTGTACATTAACTTTACATTGTACAAATGAATACCATCCTTCGAGAATGTGTTAATTAACCATTTAGGAAAGCAGGAGTTCCTGGAAACCCAGCCTTCTATTCTAAGTATTTTTACATATCTACTCTATATAAAAAAAGAGTCAACCTAAAACCTTCTCTAACGATTTAAAAATTTAAACCCCAAAAATGGTTTTTTAAACATTTTTCTGTCAATTTTAACGAAAGCGATACAGCAGGTTGCGTAATGGAATTTTTTAAGTCAGTTTTTATTTTTACGTTCTTGAGGATTGAAAATACCCTTGAGAGATCTAGAAATATGATTAAAAACTCAATGATTACAATTCATTCCAAATGGTATAGGCTTGGAGTCCCTTTAAAGCTTTGTTTGGATTCAGACGAGGTATGTCAATCAGGCCTACCAAGCAAATACTTTGCCATTCAGTGGTGTGGCTCGTTAGAAAATCTTGAGGGATCCTTTGAATGATTCGCTTTTCGTCTTCGGGGACAGTTTTAAAGTATCTAGACAGTATCATGGGGGTAATTGAAAGTGATAAAAATCACTGAATGTCGTATTGAGTAAATTTTTATACCATATAAGACAAGAGCTCAAAAGCTTATTTTCCCTTGACAGTACCAAGACAAACAAACTCAGTTGAGTAGACCCAGGAATTAATAAACCCAAAGTTTGATGTCAGACAACGCTGCTGTAAACAATTTCTATGTTACGGAAGACAGAAATAACTTCTGTGTCATGACATTGAGTTTCAAATAAAATCTCCATGTGACGAAATCAAGCAAATTGTTCTGTCACAGAAGTTCTGAATTATGCTTTTTAGGCAGTAACACTAAGTGATTACTGAAGAGCATTACATGAAGTTTGTATCTGTTTTCCAAGCAAGATTGAAAGAACACCTTCCTTCGACTGGTAAGAAATTTCCATGCTTTTTTCACCAGAATTGTTTCATACGTTAGTTGCAAGTTATTCTAGGTTATCATTTGAGATTTAATCTCCTTGGTCGTTTTGGTCAGCTTTGAATTAGTTGTCCTAGAATCGTCTAACGACCCTTGGAGTATAGTTTGGTATTATTTCTGTCTTCGAAACCGAGCGAAGCTGCATTTATCGATGTTACTGCTCACGAAGTGTGTTATTTATATTCTGCTATCGCAACTAAGTTTGCGTAACCAAGCACCAATCATTTGCCAGTATCCTCGCTATACGTGAATTGCGTTTCGACAATGCGTGCACGATGGCCCACCGAAACAGGTCGACATTGGTTTCGCGAATGGTATTAATGGCAGTCTCGGCATCTTGGGCGTGGATAGATGGGATGTGTGGTTCAATGTCTTTAGGAAAAGGGAATTGCATACGTTAGAGTGAAATGTCTGTGGTAATATTGTTAAATTGTTCGACGCTGGCGATGAAGCCCTGCTGCCGTCATGTTTGTTCCTCTTTCTCCATTTGGCACGCCGATTTTGAAACCATACCTTCAATTAGAAAAATGTAAGCAAATTAATATAAGCAAATGGTAAATTAATTGACGGCATTTTTTGTGATAAACTATCAGAGCTGAATCTCTTCACATCTTAACAACTTAACCCTAAGGCCTGGGGGGTATTTAAACCTTCTCACGAAAAAGGGCGCTAAATTTTAAACAATGGTGGCATGTGGGAGGGTAAAGACAAAAATATAGGAAACGCCCATTGAACTACAAGGAAACGCCTTTTCATCAATAGGGAATGCCAATGACTAACTTTGGTAGCGTAAAGACCGTTCAAAATTAAATGATTGTATCACAAAGAACTTTTTTGTTGAAAATTTACCCCTCCCCTAACCTTTTCACGTCAAATTTAAATAAAACACAAAATCAAATCTGATGCCCCCAGCCTCCTTCTCAGAACTTCATTTTCCTTCATTCTTGTAGATGGGCTTTTCTCCATCGAAGCGGGGTAAAGGGATGATCTTAAATGCTAATGAAAAAATCATGAACAAATCCATCCCTGTTACTTAAATATGAATTCTTTGGAGGTCTCTTGAGGTTGTGCTGCACTTTCTTGTTTCTTAATCTATTGGAATTTCTTTATTGGCAGTAAAGTATCTATCATGCATATCACGATGCTCCATCATCATGCTTTAAGAATGGTTTCTAGGATACACGATCTCAAAGAGATGAAGTCTTCAGAGTTTCCAAAATTATATTGGTAGTGAGCCTTCAATACAGTTCTAACGAACATTTACAAAGCAAGGCTTTATCGCATACCTGAATTCTTGCCTCTGTAAGATTTAACTTCATTGCAAGTTCCTCTCGAAGAAAAACATCTGGGTAATGGGTCCTGACAAATACCCGTTCGAGTTCGTCGAGTTGGTATGTCGTGAACGTTGTCCTGTACCTTCGTTTCTTTGGTATGCCGTTCTGTTGGTCTCGTAAGCTTGCCAGTCCGTCCTGTAATGCCTCTGTCTTCTTCTCGCCATCAGAAAATGAGGGACTTTCAAGAGATCCTGGAGACTCTTGGCCTACATAAACCCAAAACAGGTGTCAATTAATTATTGTTTGCGGGGGTGAAACCAATAGACAGATTCCTTATTGAATATTAAAATGGTCTGGTAGATATGATTGGCGTTTAAATATTTTCTTGACTGGCAAGACCCTTTCATTTTATTTTAGGGGTGTTTGACACTAATCTCAGTCAGGATTTTCCAGAAAGTCAAGATTTTCCCAACAGGCAATTTTTCATGTCTTTCAATAATATTTGTTGGTCAGTTTTTAGAAGTCGAGAGAACAGTGTATGCTTCTGTGGCTTTAAATCTGTGATAAAGGGCTTAGAGAAATGATCTGCTTTCAGTGGTTCAATGCGATACTTTTCAGCTCCGACGATGCCATTTTTTCATTACAATTTCAACGAACAACTGCAAAAATTTGATAATAGATTCTGGCCTTTTCCAGATCTGGGTGTCTTGATGACGAGAATCTTTCCTGGAAATATCACACCTCTAAACTAAAGAAAAAGCTCTCAAGAAGCTCTCATCTTATTCATTCTAAGACGCCGGCTTCTCCTTGACACTCTTGAGAATCTCTACATTATTTTATCTCCTAAAATATTTCTTTTCCCTGCTAGTAATAAAAAATTCAAATTTATGTATTTGTACTAAGATCAATTAAATATTTTATGCTAAGTTATTAAATAGTAACCCTATTTTTATCAAGTTATCAGTTTCTTTTATTACCTTCAGATCAAAACGGAAAAATCCTTTACAATGGCTATGTGTTCAGTTACAAACAAAAATTTGTGGTATTCTTTACTGTTGTCTATACATGTGAACTAAGTATGGCTATCTCGATTTCTTCTTCTTTTTCTTCTTAAAACATCTTAAAACTTCTAAAGAACATCTATAGACATATAGAGCATCTAAAGAGACCATCCAAAGAAGTTATGAATAAATGTCTGAAACACTTTTATCAGACCTGGGCATCTTGCAACCTACGGACCACATCCCGCTTTTTCGAATTTTCTGTCTGGCCCCTCGTGTGTGGTTAATCAGAACATAATTTTTCCACTTGATCGACACCATACTTTCATATTTCTATTTACATATTGACGTAATATACATATTTTTTTAGTTTTGGAGAAAAGGGGAATTGTGCGGAATACAGTAATCGTTGGTTTGGTCCTTCAATTCAGTTCAGGTTTCTCATGTGGCTCTTGTAAAAACTAATTGTCTATCCCTACCTTAACATAAATCATGATAAGTACACCTATAACATAAAAAAAACACGCTCGAATCCCGAAAGTTAAAACAGAAGCAGGGGAAAAGCTTTTAATTTCAAGGCGCACTATTCATTCGTTTCTTATGGCAAGCTAAAAAGATTCTATTTGGACAACTAAAAATCAATTTATGCTTTTAAATGTGATCATTTTTAAATAGTTTCTTTATTTATTGTATTATTCAATTTATGGTGGAGTGTTTTTGGAAGAACTCTCTCTTTTAATCAATTCATATAGTTGGGTGCTCATCCTTTGGCAAATATCTCAATTTACTTCTCTTATAGTTTGCATCATGTATGTTTTTAGTTGGTTATTATTCCGTAGGCGATAATAACATTCAGGCACTTAGATGCATTTGTCAATAAACTGAAGCTCCTGCGCCATACAACTATTTCCAGTGAGAATGACGCAGTGGTTAAAGTTACGTACGAACAAGAGATCCAAGAAGGTTCTGTGCCTAGAGTCACTGATATTGCAAAACTTTCTATTAGAGTGAGAATGTTCAGCTGCTCCCTGCAATTCCAGGGATAAGAATCACGCTTGAGGTGTGGCCACTCCGATGACAAGGACACTGCCCAATAAGCGTAGCTTCTCATATCTCTAAGCTTGCCTTCCAAAGCTAGCTAGTAACAATTACAAATTCTAGGTGTAATTTTCACGGACACGCGAATGACACAAATCCGGATCAAAAGAGGAGTTTAGCTAACAGTCAAGAGCATTGAAATCTCGAGGCGATCTTTAAAGGGAAGGCTTATCCCCATACTGAGCAGAGCTAACCGCGGCCATCATGCTTCTCTTTGAACATCAGCACCGGTGAAAACCAACAACGATGTGTAATCTATTAAACAAGGCGCCTGTTGCGACAACAATTCAATTATACAATCTTTCTGATAGTTTAATTACACTATATTTATTATCAAATATATAAGATTATGTTCCCCACAATATTATTTAATTATAGGCGAGTCATAGCCAGCGACAAATTGAGAGATGTGGCTTCAGCATGTGAAAGGATCTTTAGATGGCTGTGACTAAGTGGCTTTGTGTCTTCAGATGACGATTCTGTTGAACAGGCCAGTTTTAACAATAGCATCCATCACATTTGCAATTTCAAAGCGCTAATTTCTTTAACATGTTATCAAATCTCAGAAAAACAGTTACTGAATGATTCGTTTGCTTTGCAATAAATTTTTAGTTGTTTTGCAATCCAAATAGAATAGTTGGCTTTCTGCCTGTCGCCTCGGTTAAATATTCGTATAAACATCAAATTATGTTTTAATTACGAACCTAAACAATATACGATTAGCATGAAATTCTTTTTTAATGAAAATTCCATTTTTAGAGGGCTTATGCTGTCAATCATAAACTATTTTGCTTGTTAATATAACTTTAGCAGATTCAGAGAACTTTCATCAACATTCATCTGTGGCAAATATTGCTGAATGGATGAAATAAAGTTTCAATAAAAACCTTGAGAATAAGAATTAATGGCAATGCTCTGCTGCTAAACTCAACGCAACCTTTATACCGCGAATCTTAATATTTCTTAAATGGTTTGCAGATTTAACTCAAGACAATTTTTTGTAAAATTTAGATTGAAAGATTGGTAACAGGTATGCTTTAAAAGGCAAAGATGCGACCAAAATGATGTTACTTAAAAAGCACTAGCCACAGGACAATGGAAAGATTCTTTTATATGAAGAATAAGTTGATAGCTAGCTTAAGATCTATGACTATAATACTTGGTTTGCCATTTACCAAGATGTTCTTTTCGGAGTTTTATACTCTTAATCAGTTAATGGCAACGAACAAGATTTAAGTGACAATAAACTATTTTTCTAGCTTGCAGGACAAATTGTTTTGTATTCGTCTATTCATCCTTCTAGCCAGTTCTACAAGCCTGGAACATAAGCTCCTTCAAACAGGACTGCCAGCAAAAAATGTTAGAATTAATAATCCACCTTTTTTCAAAAAGTCTAATGATCTTTTATCTCAACTTTTGAAATCTAATCTTTCCATGTTGAATTATCCTTAGTTGAAAATTTCTTGACCAAGTAAATGGTCCCAAATGTACAAATTTACTCAGTCAGTCAAACATGATGCACTCGTTTATAAGTAAAAGTCCTTTTTTTAAAGTTATGCAGAATTTTAGCTTAAGTTGTATTCTGTTGAGGGATCATTCTCGATATCAACATGAAAGTATATTTGCGCATAATCTTCAATATTTTATAAAATAATCGGCAATATTTTCCGTTCTCCGTTCGTCTTTCTCGTCCTTTTTCTGTTAAAAAAGGGATGATCTTCTATTTCGTCTAAAGCATCACAGCCTTAACTTATAGTTTTTCAGAGAATATAGCTCTCCATAAATGTTCTCTGGCCCCAGATCAGTTGTTTGAACCTCATGACAGGGCATCCTACAATCTATTCTAAGAAATGTTATTAAGAAAAGCTCATTTTATAACCCAAAAAGCATTTCATGTCCGTAAAATATGTACAGAAAAATTTTGCAATACATTGGAGGAAATTGAGCTTTTAAAATTGATGGGCAGTTGAAACTCTGAAAAAAGTAGCTGGAACATGCTTTAAGGAGCACACATTAGACACAAAAAAGAGTACCACCATCTGCCCGTCGTGACCCGGATTTTTTGAGAATGACCAACCCATTTCCGTGAGATTCTTTGTATGGGCATGAATACAACTCTGTCTACTAGCTGACACGCCAGGATCTTTTCTTGCTTCAATCAAAAAGACTCTTGATCCTATATTATGTCAAATCGATATATTCATTTTTCGCTAAAAGCGAGGATCGAGTAAATTACTAAGCTGCTTATTTATCTGTTGTTGCGCACATTTTCCTTCCTTCGAGAGATTTAGGTCCAGTGAAACAGTTTGAAACTGTGACGCAATCTTAGCGCCATTTAATCCTTCCTTTGTGGATTGTTTCAGCTAGTGCGCAGTTGCAAAATATCTCAAATAAGGCAGTACTATCAAAATGAAGATAGAGTGGAAAAGAAATAAATTTACTTGATATTGAGCTTAGATTCAAAGAGATTTAAACGGTTCAAGAAAACTGAGTGTTCATTGTTCTCTGTTGCTCGCTGTTTCGCAAAGGCAAAAGGAGATCTCTAGATGTTTCACTTCAAAATATGCCTACAAGATTTCCAATGAGAAAGTATGCCAAGCTGTTCCTTTATTAATTGTTCCCTCCCCAAATACGCCTAATCATTTCATCTTTATTCGAAAAAATTATATATATTCCAAAATGAATGTGCATTTTCTTAAAAGGAAAGCAAGTTTGAAGCAATCTGTTTATTTATGTTAGTTTCAAAATGGAGTACTTCATTTGTCAGCGTTTAATGTTATAAATTCAGGAAATAGCTACAAACATCCCAAAAATCTTAACACAATTTAATATGATTATTAAGAAAGACAACATTAGAGTCAGCATCACTGGAAAGAAAATCACTTAAGTTGCAGATACAAATAACGTTATGTTGTGCTGTCAGATAGGGGATTTAATTTATAACACAAACTTTTGGCTTGTGGGATATCAAGGGTGGCTAGCTGTATTTTTAACTTCTGCTTATTGGCGAGCATTTTTGAACATTTCTGTTTTTAAAGCGACGGGCGTTTGCAAATCTGAGCACGAGAAAGTCTCTGTATGAGTAGGTGCAAACAAAAATACCTTGATATTCAAACAAAACTTTATCTCTTTACATTCCCTCTTTGTCTGACCTTTTTCGAAGTAAAGGGACGACATTTGTCTTACCAATGCTGTCTCTAGTTGTGGTGCCGAGAAGTTCAGCAATCAGCGTAAAAATCTTTACTGCTCATCAGCGGTGTATACAATCTCATTTCAAAATGCCACGTATGAAACACACCTCTTTCCCTTACTATCTTCGAATTCAGGTGAATTTGCTATGCATCATCAAAGAGGAAGTGGTTCTGATGCATTTTGCCTTTTGCGGCTGCTTCACTTTGCTAAACTAGTACCTGTCCCTTACCGCTTGATACCCATAACTTGAGTTCAGTTGACTAAAAATGACAGTTTTGGATGCCAGTAATGATATTGAAATGTAAATGTTACACGAAGAAAAATTGTAGAATTTGACGTACCAGGAGACTGCGCTCTGGACGGTGATGAATCCGGGCTCGAAGAACTTTCGGAATCGTAGCGTTTTTTCTTTGCATCATTTAGACCAAGAATATCTGCTATGCTGTATGATTTGCAACGCTTCTTATCTGCATGCATCGTCGAGAGTCTTGAAGAAAGCAAGAAGTAAAGATGTTTTAAAAACTTCTTACAAGGAACAAGAAGAAAAAAGCAAAATGGTGAACCGGCCGAATTCGACTTCTTCATTCTCGAATTTTCATTAAAACTTGGCAAACATACTTGCCTCTGCTTTTTGTTAAGACTCATTTTTAATAACCAAGAGAAGGCTCAAAGATCGCAATGTTCATTAGAAAATTGTTTTGTAGCCGTTCTGTTTTCAATATCAACGGCGTCTTAGCAGTTATAAACTGAAATTATTAAAAAATGTTTATTAAATCCGTTCATGATTAGTCAGGTAAACTTAATTGCTGATATCATTCTTTATTCTTATAACAAAATGTGCTATTTGTTCTTTGTTATTTAAACCTGTTATAGAACGGTTTATTAATTGCATGCGATGGTGCATTGCTAACTGGGAAGGGAATGTTTAGCAAGTAAAATGAAGTCAAGTTTAAATCTATCATCGACTTTGTCGCAACGATCACAACATCCGGCTACCGCATCGCTCCCCATATTAATGGAAATTAAAATACGATACAAATACGTTTAATGTTGACAATAAATTGAATTGCTATCGTTGGATATTTGTTGGTAGGCCACACCAGAAGCGGTATTACCTCATGATCAACTAAAACCAAGCCAGAAGCGGATTAGCAAAGAGCTAGCCGCATGTGAATTGCAATATTAATTTCACTACACGGCTATCAATGATATTTAATAGGATCAAGTATGATACACCATGTCTTATCATCTTAAACTAATAAATTGCTAAATTGTATTAGATCGATACAATCTCCACTTTATTAACACATTGAGTTAAGTAAACGCGTTGCCTATGAACTCGAAAGCGGCTTTTCAAATCGTTTATTAACCACAATCTCATTTCAACCGTTCCTCTACTTGAACATATACACATTTTTGGCAACAATGATCCTTCACTAACGTCATGTGAATTTTATGTGATCTTTTTCTCGTTAAAAGATTAAACAAGAAAGACAAAAGAGAGGATTCTTGAGGGAATGCGTTGATCTTATAGACAGCAGAATAATTTTTCCTCTTTTCAGTTAGCATTCATTCCTGGTATTTTGCGCGTAAAGTTGTCACGTTCCAAGTCGTTCTTGATCATTCAAACATCATCTTTCTTTAATAAGCAAAAGCTACAGTTGACGCATGATAAATTAAAATAGAGAAACCTTTAATGGACAGAAGTTGATAAACCATTTTGATATCAGAAGTTACATTCTTCATAGATGAGAAAGAAGATGATATATCCTTTATAATTGCTGATGAATTTACTCTTTGAAATCCAGTATAAGTGGAACCCTGGATAAATAGGACACCCGCTATGTAGTACAGATTTCTCCGGTCCCTTGAACCTGCTTACTCTTGCCAAGCATTCGGATAAGTAGGACGCCCGCTAAGTAGTACATTTTTGCTCGGTCCCTTGAGTGCCCCACTTAACGAGAGTGTACTGTAATGCCCATTGATAAACATTTTTATCCATTAAGAAAATTTGAAGTGCTCATCCTTTTAAGTCAATGCGCCAAAACATCGAGAACCTTTGAAATAAAGCAATAAAAAGGCGTGGATGGGCGTGGTAGCTAAGAAACGTTTGGTCCTGTGTCGTGTGACTGCCGCTGTTTCTAGCAACAGGTTGGAGACTTGCTTAGGTTAATGATTAGCAACAGGTTGGAGACTTGTCCTAGAAGTGTACTCGCCCACTTTCTAGATATATATAGACTCTGTCTCACTCACAAAGGCCCTCTGCTTAACATATAACGGCAGGGAATGAGACCGAAATGGCCATTCATTGTCAAACTAGATGCTAAACACATTTTGTGAGAAGTATCTAACAGGCAGACTCTTTGATAACGGACGGCAAATGATTTTAGAGAATATGGTATGTAAAAAGATTGCAAATCAAATTAAACGTTCTTTTGCAACGGAGAAAAGGTAGGATTGAATGAGAATACAAATTGTTCTACAAGGCAGATGCCGAATGGCGCTAAAATAATAATTGATAACATGTGAACAAACATTAATCGGATCAGGTGTTGTTATCACTGCAGAAATTTACAGTCGTTTTTCACCATACAATGTTTACAAGTCAGAAAAAATCTCAGAAGGTGCCGATAGCGCACAAATTAATTTGAAAAAATATTACTAAATGTTGTTTACGTTATTCAGGAGCACGGGAATATGAAAAACAACGTGAATGCGATTTCCGATTTCCCATTAAAAGCATATGAAAAATTCATAGGATTTCTAGTCGATGAAATTTCCAATGTTGTCACTGTTCCGACAGTCTTTTCCAATACACTTAATAGAATTGTGTGTTTGAAGATCTAAGACTTAATTAGCTTACCTTATTAGAATTATAACATAAATCTATATAATCTATTGCTTCATGTAATTTTATTCGCATTATGTAGGGTTTAGAAAACAAAATCTCTCGAAAAAGTAATTTCATTTAAGGAGACAAAGCCGAAATATGTCACAAAAGATTGAATAAGATGAATGCCATTTCTCCCCCTGTTAAAATCAGATGTTTCTCAGGGTCATCCGCCGAATAACTTACAAGCTACAAATTTAGTTAATTAAGCCGACTGATGTTATCTTGAGTAATCGAAATCGCGTTACGAGCTCTGGTCTATTCTTGTATAAAATACTGTATTGTGTCGCGTGTTCTTAATTCCATAAGCTTGTCTGATGAAACAATCCACTTTTGGGGATATCGCGTTAGTTCCATGATAAATTCATTTGAAGTGGCAAATTGTTTTAATTACAAGTTTGTTATTATTCGTTGTCAGCGTTCCTAGCTTTTAGGGGTAATTGTTTTTGTTACTCACACAAGTGTAACAGGATAATGATGGAACAGTGCGGAGCGATGAAACAAGACGGAAAGCGGGCTTTGAGAGTAACCGAAGTAGATTTCTTAATGGTGTATGGCTGTTAATATAGGGGTAAAAATTGGGGGTGTGTTTTCTCTGGTTTCCACGATTCAAGACAAATGGTTGAGTTTTCACTGAGCATGGTCATTCAGAAATATAATTTTGGCCAATGCTGTGATCCCAATTTTGATTTCAAATTCAATTTGGCCGGTATATGCTATAATTTGATAAAAAAGAACTTATCGACTAGTTATGATTGCCTATGTCAAGTGTTGGTCCACGTCTAATGCCTTTCTGCGAGTTTGTGCCCAGATTCCTTTGTGCCAGATTTGTGCCAAAGTTGTGGCAGTTAAGTTTTTATAACAAGAGTTGTTGTGTCTAGAAAGCAAGATTGGCCTTACATCACAATCGCTGTATGGTTTAAAAAGTTGAGAGACCTAATTCAAGATTTTTCTGCCACTTTTCTTTTCTTTTACTTTGTTTTTAATTCATATTCTGGAGGTAGTTTTTTTAACACTGAGAAGCTTATGCTTATCGAGCAGTGTCCTGGTCTTTCTTCTCGATGTGACAACACTTTGTGATTCCTAGGCCTGGAATTACAGAGAGCTGGCGATACCCCTCAATCCGGGTGAAAGTTTGGTCATGCCAGGGGCAAGAACCTCAGACCCTTGGATCTGTTGTCCGAGACCCTAGTCACTATGCTATCCTCGCGCCCGAGTCATTCATTTCTGCTTTATTATATAGTTGTGATTCGGTGGTAAAGATATAGACCAATGGACGCCAATACTACCGAGGGTATGTGCAAAATTGTAACTGTCTATGGAGATCCAGGGAGCGCGATACTAAGCTATACCAAATATTAGAAAAAAAAGTCCCTTTCAAACGAAGCAATGCAAATTGCACTGGAACAGACGCTTGCTAGTTATCGGCGCGCGTTTCTTTTCTCTACTGGACAAATCCAATTACCTAGGTTTATGATGCAACAGGCCATTACCTTATGCAACATCTAGAACGCCGAACGAAATGAAATTTTTGATTATTCAAAAGCACTGGGCACTCGTTGTCATGCACAATTAATTTGCCAATACGATGCATTGCAGAATTCAAAAACCACGTAGATTTTTCAGTAGTTGAAGAATTAGCAAGAGCGTTGATCGTCATTCTAAGGAAATCTGAAAAAGCAATATTTTCTGGGAACGAAATCTTCTTTCCATATTCCGCCAACTGCCTTTATGTTTTCATCTAGCTCTCGATAGCGCTTTATTTATTTGGATGATAAGTCTACTGGTTGCATTATTGCTTCCATTTATTAATTTTTATAATTTCAAACAAGTCAGCTATTAGTAAAACATGTCAAGCAGATGAACATATTTTTTTCGGAGAAACTTTTCATTTGATACACAGCAGAATCAGAAGGGAAAGATTTCAAGATCTAACACTGATTGAAAATTATTTAAAATGTGTATGGAACTTAGTCACCCTGCGATTCTATTTTCTGTTTTGCCGGAGAGGAATTTTTTCTAATAACATCCAGCAAAATATATGGTAACAAATCTTCCCAACATCCAACTTTGATGTATTAAAAAGCCTTGACGGATCCTGAATAGCTCTGTGAAATACTCTTTTTATGCGTCTCCAGCTTCCTTGCTAAATGTCTTCTGAAACAGATATTTTGGTGATTCGCAGCTTGCTTTTCGATCAAAACTTGAAAACGCACTTCTCTGTATTTCTGTTCTTTTAATAATGAGATGCAGTGAAGACAATAATCATGGGTCTTTTATACTAGAAACAGATGCCGAGATTTTAATAATTTTAGGAAGAGAATCTCTAACTTTTGGGAACTAGTAATGCATTGAGGATTATAAGAAATCATTCTTCAGACATGTTCCTACCATTCAATAAAGAAATATTTTAGATGACAAGGTGATACAGAATAAATTTGATAGATTTGGCACTTAATCATGTATACATGACGGCAGCTGCTTCTAAAGAGAGCGATTGGAGCAGATGGCAAAAGCTCCACTTTGGTCTTTGATTAAATTTCTAGAATCGTAGCAATCAAGACAGATCTTTAAACCTAGAGAAATTAAAATGCATGGAAGAAACAATTTGTCATTTTTTTATTAATTAGCTGATTTTTATTGGATTTTTATAAAAAATCAGCGCAGTTGGCTCTACAAGCATCCTTTTTAGAGTATTTCACCTGTCACTTTATTATATCACTAAATCCTGAAACGTTTCTTACGTTACATGTAAAATTTTATGCAGCTTGTATATGCTAGATAGATTTTTCAAAACTCTTAACTGTTAGTAACTATTTACAAAAAAGAATTAAGCAAACTATCACGGTAAGAGGATTTGAAGAATTCCAATATTTTTGGCAGAGCTTTTGCAATGCCATGCCACTTTGACCATACTTATGTATGATACAAAATCGGGTAAGCTTTAATATCTTCAAAGACACAAATATAATTATCCCTTAAAGACCATAAAAGATAATTTTTTGCTCGTGTTCACATTATTTAGTGCAACATCGTCTGGTACCTATTATTTTCCTTGACACGTGTCTTCTTGCCTTTATTTAAACTGGTCGTCTTTCTTCTTTTTTCCTTGTTCATGCCTCACCAAGATTCAATTTTTTGAATGTTTTTTTGGCTTGCCACTCTGATATTTCTCATTTAATAATCTGTTTCATTCCTTGATGAGCCTCTTTAAGAATCCAGTTGAATTTATTTGCTGTAAACTCAAGAAAGACCAATTCCTTGCAATTTTTTGCTATGTTTTTTTTACAACAGGCTCATGTTTATTTGAGATGCCTTCGTTTGCAATCTACTTACAATCAATTTTGTTAGCAATAGTTACATGTCAAGAAGCCGAATGTGAATCAAAATCTACTGTTCTCTGCCCTGCACGATGATTTTTGAATGAAAATATAAAACCGTAAAGAAATATCAAGCAGAAATATAAATATGATCTGGGCAGATATAACTATTTACAGGGAGACTGTTATTTCTTCTTTAGTTATTTGAAATATGCAGGGAAGATGTTGACATAAAAATTCCCGATGCATACATGCTAGCAAAGGAGTTATGGAAGTGAGCCAAACCATTTTTTATTAAATTTTCTTTAGTTAAATTCAAAAGTTTACGAAGGCTTCTAAATTCTGAATGTTTTGACAAATTGCAATTTAGCACAAAGGGTTGCAATAATACTGTTGCTGTAATAAAGGTGATCAAATATTGCATTTACAATTAAATATTGCTGCAATTATAAAGTTTCAAGGATCTTTGGCTTTCATACTTTAGAGATTAAGGAGCAGTATACATTGACAAAATGGCAGTTTTCTCAAAGACGGTAAATCTTTTGCATACACAGATGTGTTGATTTGATTATATTTGCTTGAACGTAGATAGGAGCCGGAACAGAACAACTACCTGTTGTGATCGGGGTGCTTGCGAAGAAACCGCTTAGAGCGGCGCGTCAAGAAGATTCACTGACCAAATTGCTCATACACTTAAAACTAGCAAACTTCAAAAGTCCTGGGCAACTAAAGTTAAGTACATGGAGAAGGAAGATTCGAGTTAGAATATATCGTTTTACCTTTCAATTGCCTTTTCTTCGTCTTGCACAGAGTTTTCTTGCATATTCTGCTGTAATTTAAATGTCCTTCACTAGACAGCTGTTTCTCTGCTTTGATTATTCCCTTGTGCTGCTGCAAATTTTGATCAACTGATCTCAGACGAATAACGGCAAAGACGAGTAGCTTTGAGCACCTTGGAGTGTGCAATTGCTTAATAACACTTCCTTGTCAGCTGTTGCAAACCATTCGGGTTGACAAGAAGTAACTATGGGCTTTCCGACTTGCACGTAGGAGAGTTTGTGGAAACTTGCAGCAACTAGACGCTTGATCTACTGAGCCCAGTGAAGACCGTTTCGCTTATGAAGTCACCAGCGAACCCCAACCGTTTATTCATTTCACAGTGTGCATCTGGCTAGCTACCTATTCAAGCATTTAATTTGTATGATTGCTTATACGTCTTCATGCATTTCTAGTTCCCAGACCTTACCTGTCACAGTCCCGCCCCAGCGGTCATAGGCGATAGCTTTCAATAGAATCAATGATTTCTATTACTTAATGCCTTGATACTCGTTTACAAACAAATCCATCGACCGCGCTAGCCTGCTTTCTTTGCACGGCATTTAATAGCGGTTAACCGTGTACAAGTGTCTTTCTAAAACAGTCTATGGACGACATATTAATCGATGAAGCACGTTTGACTTCTCCTAGAAAAGGGTTTAGCCTGCTACAAAAATACTTAGACTTCAATCAAACATAGGCACATTTATTTTATTTTCTTTCAAAAAACAAATTCATCACAAACAATATCAAAAGCTTAGATAATGCTAATATGGTATATTATGTCGCTGCGACTTTTTTAATTTTCTCTCTCGAATATATTTTTCTTTTTTTTTCTCAACAAAACTCAAAACTTTGAATTTAAAAATTATCTTTGAACTTAAGCTTCATTTATTGAAGTATTTTATCTAATTAATTAAATCATCGTGTTATCTTCGAATAATTACAAAATCAAATATTTGTATTTAGTAGATATTTGTGAAAAGTATATCCCTGAGAAGAAGTTTGATATGCATTTAATATTTTTAAAAAACTTTTGGCATTTTGTAGATGCGACTTCCGTGACTTTCTTAAGTGTTAGCGAAATTCGCCGCTAATAAGCCTCGTCGAACCAAGTTGTAAATACTTGCGAGTGCGCTCTGGCATACGGGTCAATCTTGGCGAGCTTGGTTTGTTGCTGGCTATGTGACCCGTGCTATGTCGCATCTTGCTGGTATCTAGGCAAGCCGCAACATGCGGTGTCAAACTCAGGTCTGCCTGCTCTTGATCAATGGATACCCACTAGCTATCGACAAAATTTGACTGAGCATGGTCTGGAATTATAAGCGTAAGAAATTCAAGGGTTGCTTACCCAAGCTGCGACGAAGCTGTATTGCAAAGAATGCCTTTTGCATTGCAAAAAACACATAATGAAAGAAAGTTTGAATTAAGCTAAGCCTTTCAATAGTGAATCAGTTATAATTATTTAAGTGTACATTTAGAGATAACTTAATTAGTAAATAAAATGAATATACAAAGTGATAGAAAATATTGTAACGTCTATGAATGGAAAACAGCAAGCGAAGATAGTTAACGACTAAAGCAAAATATAATTAGCTGTTAAAATTCATATGCAAGAACTATTAAAAAAGCTTAACAGATTAAAAAGCTTATCTAGAACAGATTCTTTTTTATACTAATAAACATGCAAGGTTATTTGCTTTAATCCACACAGAAAGGAGAAAATGAACTCAATAAAAACCTTTAGAAGTAGTCAATTGGGTATTTTTTGGCTTCCTCTCTTGCAGAACTTTGAGGAATTCTAGCAAAATCTTTACTTATGAGAAAAACCAAGTCTTCGGTGCAGAAAGATGCAAATGCTCCTAAGGAAGTTGAACAACGTTTGGGTAATTCATAAGATGTTTCAAAGCTTGGGTAAAAGGTTGAATTATGGTGCAATTGAGAAATGTTGATCTTCGCAAAAAACAGACTCAATTATAGACTCAACTACAAAATATTTGCAGTACAGACTGTTTTTTGACTTGGCTTTACATTTGGACAAAAGCAATGTAGGAGCATGAAGTTATGAAAAATACTATCCGTAAGAATTTTTGAAATGCGCAGAAAACTAGTTTTCTAGAAGTATATAACGAATTGAGGCGGTGCTTACCTTGCGTTATACTCAAAACATTAAGAATATATGTCGGTTCAAGAAGATGCTTATATATCATGTCTACTAAAATGGGTCTATTTTGAGGTTTTTTCTTCCTTTTAATGAACTAAAGTACTTGCTGGAGCTCACAAAAAAGATAACTAGAGGGGTTGCAATAAGATTAACTTGTATTAGATACAACATTGTTCAGCATAATTTTGAACATTCACGTACTTTCATAAAGACGTTAAACTATCGTAGAGGATTGAAAATATTTCTGCAAATTTTCAGCACCTGAATGTCAACTTGACATTTTGTTTGCCTTCAAATCTATTATTCTTCATCAAGTATATTTTATATTTGATAACATCTTAAATACTTTGCCATTGGAGCATGCGATGTTAATAGAAACAAATTTAAGAGCTTGATGATGCAACTGAAATAATCTTTTATCCAGTGACTTGGATTCAAAAACTTAACTCCGAGGTTATCTTGGGTCTTTTCTGACATAATTGCTTGAAATTTCTGTATTGCATCAGGCTAAATACATAATTGACTAACTCTTAAATCAAAATCGAATTTTTGTTCAAGTATCAGAATAGAATGTTTGCCTAAAAAACATTGTCTGTTTCTGATATTTTTTGCTTATTTCAGCTTCTGAAATCTTCTGAAATCAAACATTTTACTTGAAAGTCTTAAAAAATCTTTGATACGAGCTGTGTTATCTCTCAACGCTCTCTAAATCTGGCCTTTTGCCGTTTCCTCCTGATAATAATCTTATCTGCTTGACCCTATCTTTGTTATCATTGTATTCTAATCAATCTCTTATTTTAAATTATCCTGACACTAAGGTATAAGGTAGCTTATTTTGTATGTGGTGGCCAGTTCACAGTTGCATTCTTGCTTTGTGTTACTTCGTAACAATCACAAGTCGATAATAATATAAAACGCAATAACTGCAAGATCACAATTTATTAGAGCTCGGGAAGGTATTTATCTACTTGGTGATTAGTGAGATGTTTTGCACGGATCGCTGCTGAAATAACCACGGCAAGCATAAGGCGTATGAGCATAGCTGAGATATAAGCCTGCTTCGTGCTACGCGACCCATTTGTTATGATTAAAATTTGGAGGTGACCTGGCATTCGATAGCCGCAACATGGTTCGTCTGTTGCGCAGCTCGGCGTTACAGGTTCAGCAAGTAATCACCAGATACGACAACACATCACCGAGCAGACCCAGAGTTACACGCTCTGAAGAAAGGGGCTTCTATCCACGCTGTGTGTAGGCTTTTAAGCGTCTTGCGAAATTGCAAGAGCAAACCTGGAAAATAAATGCAACAAAAAAATGCTTTGATAAGAATGGTTATGTATATTTAAGAGTTCCCTGATATAAGTACAATATTAATTTAGGAAAATTAGCATAATCAAGAAAATAACACTTTCATTGATTTTGAAGACAATTCTTTAGCATAAAAAACGCCACACCCATTTTTCATTCGAAAAGAAGAAGCTATGACAAAACACAAATTTGCCCTGGGTTTCTTTGCTGGTTGCAGCTTCCGAACTATTAGGAAACCCATCCTGTGCCATAACTGTGCCAGTTATCATCAGTTAGCTATTGGAGGCTGGGACATGTGGATATACTTTTGCGCCAACATAATCATCATGATACTATTAGCTATCATGATCAACAATTGCAAAATTCATATCAAAAGTAAATTAACTTTGCAAGAAAAAAGAGCCAAAATGTCTTCCTTCCTGCAAATCGCACAGTTGTATTAAGCCATATACAGACTGCTTTTAAATTTATTTCACAACAATAAAGAGGTTGCATTGAGAACGCAATTTCTTATAAATATTCAAAAAAAATTTCTTTAAATCAAAGTTTTCATCGTTCAATGCAAGCAACTGTGATCTTTGCAAGCACTACATATGCAACATTGGTTATTTATGACCTATATTATGCGATGGTAATCTAAATTAGATTGCTTTAATTAGCTTCAGTGCAGCTGGATGTTGTACCAACTTTAGATAAAGAAGGTAAAAGAGGTGATAAGGGGTTTTACCACCTTGAGCAAAGCGTGTCAGAAATTTGAACCCTTTTCGTACTAGGAAGAGGCCTCCAGAAGGGGTATGGTACAGGGTATGTGCTTTATTCCTTTGTAAAGCAATTATATATGTATTCTCAAATGGCTCAAGATTTGACTGTAAGCAGTTTCGTCACATTGTATCAATGTCTATTCTGTTGTCAGGCGTCACACTTTAAGAGCGGCATTTTGTAGGCTAATCATTGAATCCGAATAATCCCCCCCTCCCCAAACAATTTTTCGTTAGCTCCGCCTCTATCGCAAGGATTTGCCATTGGTGATGCAAAACATACATGTATACTTTGTTTTTAAAATGATTAGCATTTTGTATTCGTTAATGGGCATGTTCTGCTTGTGTTGTTTTATCGGAAATTAACATGCAGGGTTAAGGTTTATGTCAACAATAATGACACTCTAATCACATATGTGAAATATGTGAAATATTAAAAAAACCATGCACTACCTGCAATTTGTAAGCCATAAATTTCCTTTTTATGACTACTAAAAATCATACAAAAAACCAACAATTCTGCTTACATCTAGTGGTTTTTTACAGATAAAAAACACCCCGTTCATATTTCCACATCTAAGAAAATAGAATCTTTAATTTTATATCTTTTATATCATTTATTGGCAATATACTTTAGAATGCCTTAAGCATCATATTTTTAACGTTACTAAAACCATTTCAATGTTATTTTAGCTCTGTTTGTAAGTTTGTAAATAAGTAGCCGTCCTAGTTACCCTTATTCCTTATTGGTATGAAAAAATTTAGCAAGAAAAAATTTGACATGGAAGAAGATTCGGGTGAATTTTCAGCAGGGCATGGAGACTTTGATACGATTCTAAAATTGATAAGAAACTGCAAATCAATATTCATGGGTGCTGGTATCTCAACCTAACCTTATAGATTATCAAACTTTTTGACTTTTTGCATTAAAAATCATATTTTTCTTTTGTTGTTTTTTGGTATTACCGACAGCCCAAGAATTACGAAGATGTCTTATGATTTTTAAAAGCACCATCATAGACCTGGTAGCCGCATCGTGCGTCGTCTGCTAGCCAGAATGAATGTACGAGGTCAATGAATGTTCATTAAACAGGTATCCGAAAACAAGTAAACATGCTCTTTTGTTGCACGCTTGAAGGAAAAAGGCTTCTATCAACTATTTTGCAAAAGGCAGTGATTTTTCTAATAGAGGAAGCATCAATAAAAAAATTGGAAGTAATAGCATCATTGACCAAGTTTTGGTGCCTCTTAACTTTAAGAATAGGTTAGACTGATGTTATTTAGATAAAATGGCGATGGAAAGCTGTCGAATAAGAAATAATCTTGATCACCACGCCCAAAACACATCCAAACCACGTCTAAATCACATACTGTTTTACTGTTTTATTGACAAGGCAAAAGTTGAGTACTTCTCGGAACTCTGCCTTTGTTTCTAGAGATAAACCTTTTTTTAAGCAGATTGCTTCGTTTAGCATTTTAGTTGTACGAAATTCAAAGATGTTGCAAACTGCAAAAGCCTTATTCAAAGACTTTAGCTCTCTTATAACCAAATTCCAAGGATTTTTCTTTGCGATCCTTTCTTCACGTTGTCTCAGGGTAAATCAATCTTTTGAATCTCCAAACTTAACAATGTTATCAAAATAGGTAATATTATACGAAATACTGTTACTGTAAAAGTGCCCTGGAAAATAGCAAAATCCTGTTCAATTCATTTCCTTTTTAGCAAGAGGATTGGGTGCAGTAGGCATCGCTAAAGAGCAAATTTATATTGTATCGCATTTTGTAAACAAAACCCAGCTTTTTGCTAATAACTAAATGCCACAGCTAAAAGTGTATTGAAGGGCAAAAATACAGACTCTTAAAAACACCACAAGGGCTATCATTTTCTTCTTAACAGGCCCACTCGATTACAGGCCTAGGGTATTCTTAGTTGCATCAATACTTTCTCAAGCTCGAGCTTCTTATATCTTATGCTGTCTCCTAATCAAAACATTCCAATTCTTCTTCGTTAATTTTCGTTTTGCTTATGCTCGTTCCATTCTAATTGCTGCAAGCATATTTGTTTAAATGATACAGTTTGTGAGTAAATTGCTTAAGATAATAATGAATAGCTACTTAAGATAATCATGAATAGCTATTCTATCAATTTGTATGTTTTTCATATGATATGAAAAAACAAAAGTTGTCATCACTTTTTAGCCTCCTAACAAAGCTCTTGTCATAAATTTTTGAATGCAGAGGGTAACGAACCAATTTGCCCTTGATTCAGAAAATTCATTTTTCATGTCGCGGCTGGTCGCGGCAGGAGCAACAAAACCTGAACCGTATAATCATAACTGGATTGACAGCCTCGTACAAGTAACCTCGAGGTCATTTGCCACTTGCAAAAACTCTTGCATCTTGAATTTGGATTTGAATCAGCTAAAATAGCAGACTAGAATTAAAGGTTAGTCTTTCCAGGATGAATTTTTAACGCTTTAAACTACAATATGTCCTTTTCAACCTTTATGAATTTGCAAAGTGTTTAAGACTGTTTTCCCTGATTATATTTTTTTGAGAAGAATAGTGTTTAGTGGGCTAAGGATGTGAGTAATGCACGCCTTTTTTAGGTTTCAAGACAAGACTTTGCAGTTTGAAAAAAAAACAAGAGCATTTTTATATAAAGCAAAACTGCATTTCTAGATTCATTTTTACATCATTTTTGTATTTTTATAATGATGCCTTCCATAACGTGCTTCAATTTCACCTAAGTTCTTTTCATTTCAGTTCTTTTCATCTTTCTTATCCGATTTCTCTCTTGAATAATCCTCACCCCTAAAAGCTTATCATAACTTATATGAATCCCATAAAACCAAATTCTAGATTTTATGCATTGTGATACTTTTGGAGGGGTTTTTTTGAATTAATTAAATTTGCTTTTCCTAATGATAAATGTCACTTGTTTATGTTTGTTACGAATCGTTAGGGCACCATTTAGGCTTTTGCATTTGAAGATGTAACGTTTTTCAGTAGTAAAGCTTGGGTCTCTGCGTAATGATGGTATATTTTAGGCCAGGGATACAAAAAGTATACAGAAAGTAACAAGAAGATAACTGGAAATTCCAATATAAAAACGAGGACTTAGCGACTACTGCAGTTTAGACAGATTAAAATACAAGAATAGCGGTAAATCGAAAAGCATGTTAATCATTTGCGTGTTAAAGTTTATGCCTGAGAAAATTGACCCAAGCAACACTCCAAGAAGAGTTTTTGGTGTAATTCTCGATATGCACCACAAAATCATTTGGAAAAATCCAAGATGACACAATATTAAATGACATTTTGTTGTTTAAAATAGGACCATGTAAATCAACTAGAAGGACAGGCAAGAAAAACAATTTCAGTATGTGCCTTGCTTGAAGCAAAGAGTATTATGCAAGCACTGCATACCGTGTTCTTTGAAAAGCTGTCGCTGTAAACCTACATGTTGCGGTTTTTCGACACTGTATATAGCGAATAAGGTATATTATTGCTCTGCAGAACATGATATTTGAAAAGATATATAAATCATGATTGTTCACGTTCTTTAAATCAAGGGGCATCTTAGCCTATTTTGCCTATTTGAAAAATTGACACATATAATAGGGCATCTTGACATTCACAGTACGCCTAGGTATCTGCATAATTTTAAAAAAATGAGGTTTCCTAATTGTTGCAACACGTTCCTTACAAAAGAAATGTTTACCGATATTTTAAGAAGTCAATAAATTTTAATGTTTTACATTCTCTGTTTCCTAGAGTTCCAGCTCTAGGATTGATAGAATCTCGAATATAGACAGGTTTGCAGAAACTCACAAAACAGTTCTGCTAGTGTCATTAATTTACTCTCATTGAATTTAATGCCAATCATCTCATTGATCTAGCATCTGCTTGTAATCACCCATAAGTAAATTATCATGGCTGTTTAGCTAATGGTAATGAATTATTTTTTATATTTGGATCGCCCAAATGTGCCCTTACAATTTTCAGGCATAGTAAACAGAATGGTATATCACCTAGAGATAATAACCCTCCCCCCCCTCTCCTCCCCACCTTGACCAAATGAAATGGAAATCTTAACTATATTTTAGAAAGACAAAGAGGCAGCGTAGAATTGTAGAAAATATGCAATCCTCTAATGGCTAATTGGGCAACACAAATATTGATTTTAGCAAGAAAACCATTTTTAAAAATGCTTAAGAATTTTTTGTTAGCTGCATCTGTAAGTTAGTTAGCATCTGTAATCATGATCCTGCAGAAATACAAGCATACAGTATACTACACCACCCTTCCCCCCCCCCCCCCAATGTGTTTTACATCGTTTTTGGACAAATCTTGAGGATCACATTTTAGAAAAGTGGAGGGGTCCGGACCTCCCTATTCCCCCCCTTGGGTACGCCACTGACTTTAGGCCCCAAAAACAAATGTTTTAGGTTAAACACAAAGTTAAGTATAAAATTAAACACTACTTTCAACACCAAGCAAGAAAAGCCACGACATGTACGCCCTTTGGCCAAGCAGACATGCGGAATAGAATTTTTTAAATTACATTAGCAATCTGCTAAAAGCCCTTATCTGTGAAACCACGCCGGAATTAAGACATTAGCTACTCGCAGTTATTGATAACCTGCTGATCATGTCAATCCCTTCAAAGATAATTGAACATGAGAAGAGGACACTTTACTAACACATAAACTACTTCATTGGTAATACTTTATTGAGCTAGTTAATTCTATCTTGCCTTGAAATGATTGAAAACTATGTCGAGGATCATGAGCCCGTTAATTCCAACTTCATGGTACGAGCAGTTTTTGCATTACGTTTAGGCTGAAATTAATTGGTTTTCTCTTTCCTTCTAAGCAATTATGTTATTGCTAAGAGCGCGTTTAATCGGCAACTTAACATGTCAATAAATTGTCGTTAAAACCCAAGACTGTGAAATCTTTTTATCCTAATGCTTTGGATTACGTTTCAATCAGTTCGTCTCAAAAACCAATGACAGGTGCTTGGAGTAAATAGAAGAACCTTCGATCGAAGCTTGGTTGGGGGGCAAAGCTTGCTCAAATGCAATGAAATTTGTGAATAAAAAGAGAGAAAACAACAATTTACAAATAGACGCTACCTTGAATATATTATTGCAGCATCGAATGCTGTCTTATCTCGTCTTTCTTCACATCAAAGATCTAAGTCATAAGATCATATACACGATAAAGAAGGATATAGCTTTCACGTTAATGATTCTTTCTTCCACCCTTCAATTTCTGCATTAGAATTTTCGTGGCTCTGTGACCGAAGGGAGGGTATCTTGTGACTCTGTGACCGAGGGGAGCGTATCTGGTGGCTCTGTGACTGAAGGAAGGGTACCTTGTGCTTTAGAACTCTGACAATTATTGACATAATCCAGCTAAAAATAACTTTCTAGCTAACCTCACAAAATTATCAAAACTGGACATGCTTTAAAGTGAACGTTTTGTAAAGGGAAGGATAAACAGCTTGCGTAAACTGATTATATTTTCCGCAAATGTTTTGAAGGACATTTTCTCAATTCATGCTAATTCAAAATTACAACAAAATTATTTAAACACCAATGCCATGAACCAACCACCCATCCTTTGGTGCTTCCCGTATAAGAAACCAACAGCCTTCAAGATTTCACAATACAGATTTTGATGGCTTTTCAGTATTTTGCTCGGATGAGGACCCTTTGAAATGATCTAGAAATTGATCTTATGCAACAACTGGAATCATGCAAGATCTGCAATTTTAGAAAAAGATTTATTTGTAAATCTAGTCAAAAGTTATACAAATTCACATTATTTTTAACATGTGCTACCTACAATGCCTGCCAAAAGTACTTGGAACACCCACCAATTTACGCTGCATTTGATATCTTCATTCCTTTCATGAAAAACTACTTCCGCCCCCTTCCCCCTCAAACAATGTTGATGATTTAGAGAAATATCATAAAAGAAGCGCAAAAGAAAGTGCTTCCTAGAATCGTAACCCGTTTGATAGTAAACCAACATTGTTCCGTGGGGGAGAGGGGGATGATTGGTTTTGACCTTGGAAATTGATGTCAGTGTGCCAAGACTTTTGGCAGGCATTGTAGATCTGGAATATGATGTATTTTAGATTTCCTTGTTTGACGTTTCTAAACTTAGCTTTAGGCAGGACATTGATACGTCATTTCTCAGAATTATAAGACTGCAACATTGTGCCTGGTGCATTTAAGGAGGGGCCTACAATATCCAGAAAAGCACCAGAGCTGAGATACCTTCAGCCCTTTATATAAAAGCAAATGTTATAAGATCCTTCCATTTTAAGTTTTTCTTCTAAAGATGTTTTTCTTTAGGTTATAATATTCTGGGTAAAATTCCAGGTATTATCAATCAATTAATGAATTTTATGACAGAAAAATGCATATTTCATTTCTTCAAATAAGCTTAATGTTCAAATAAGCAAATAAGCTCAGATCCCATTGCTTCTTTTATATCTTTTGCTCAGTTTTGCAAGTTCTTTCCTATAGTGTCATCAGATTTGAAAAATTAGAAAATCGAAATTTTGCTGACCGTGCATTTTTCATGCTTCCGGAAACGCAACTTCCGGTCATTTGCCAGGATGTTCCCAGAACTCAAAATGATCAGTGGCCTTTACTCTTATGATTTAAACTTTAAAAACTAAGGTTACCTAGCTGCTAGCTTTTTATGCAAAATTCCCTGTCTACTAGCAAATTATTGGATTTTAAACTTGATTCCATTCAGATGGATTATTTCAGACTAAATTTGGTTCTCAACTTTCCTTTGTGCTTATATTTTAGCTTCAAATGTGATGTGACATATAAACAAAAAGCTTGTTGGGACTCCATATCAAAAGATCGTAGAATATTAGAACAAGGTTAGTCATATGATTTTGATTAGGTATTAGTTAAATGTGCCTCTTTCACCTTCTATTTTGTCTTGGAATTTTCTACCAACCTTTTAAGATCACTTTAAATGGCAGAAGTTGAAGGCCATGAAATTGTTGCAAGAAACAAAGACGGTTTCTTTCTTTGTGCGATCCCAAAATTATATACAGATAGCACGACTTGGCTAATACTTCCGACTGTCAAGAGAACCACTACTTCTAGTGTTTTGATGTCTTTGCTAACGTTTCATTAAAGGTACACTTACTGTTCAAGATATATTGTTCTGGGCAGAATAAAATGGGTTTGGCACATGCTTGTATTCTTAAATCAGGCTAACTGAGCGACGTGATGTCTAAAGCTTAATTCATGGCTTATTTCATCTCATATTTTGAGAACATCTCTACCAATGTGGAAAATCCCCTTTAAAACTTTATTGATGTTAGGCCAAGTAAACATGCTTGGCTACACTCCATATAATTGCACTTCGTCCACGCCAAAATTCAGCTTTATCTATTAAGGTTTTTTTACCAGCTAAATAACTGATGGTAGATATTATAAATAAAGTGAATATCCAAATCTGTCTGATACAATCTTGCTCTTTCGAAGCAAAGTTGGTTTTTTTATTGGTTGGAGGTACATACATTTTTCGAAATTTTCCAATATAAAATTTAACTGTTATACAAGTGTTCAATTTTTTAACAAATTTCTACAAAGTAATGAAATTACACGAATTCTCTACAAGTCGAGGGTTTGAGTTGAACTACTGAACAATTCCTCCTTTAGCATCGCTTAAAGGTTTATCATTTCTTATATAATTTACGTTATCTAAGCAAAGGGCTAGCTGAAGAGAGATACCTATTAAAAATTAGTCATATCATATTTACATTTAATTGATTGAGAAAACTCACAACAACATTAGTTTTTGTAGTTCCTTTTAGAGGGACAATACAGTAAAAGAAACGGGCAAAGAAAGATACTTGCACATTGTTTTCGTTAAAACATGGGAAACACTTTTTGTCTTATTATAGTTTACAATATCTATCGAAGCTGGTGTACCACAAGGATCAGTTATCTCACCCACTTTCTTTCTCTTATTCATTATCACCTTAGTCAAACCATTACTTTGACGATGATACTCAGCCAACATTTTACACGTTATTCAAAATGTAACAGCGTTTTAGTGCAGTGTAGAGTGGACTTCACAAAATCTGTTCTGGCTTTACTCAGAATACTGACCATACTATTTTCCAAAAAGTGTGCCCGAGTTGTCTCTTCTTGTTGTGAATGGCATAGGCTAGGAAAACGCTTGCTTTTCTAGTTTGACTAGTTTTTCTGTCAGTGACCCAAACTCTGCGTGGAAACCTGCAACCCTGTACAAATATCGCTCTGATTTTGTATTTTGTCTGCTTATTGTTGTATGCCTGCAACACTTAACATAGCCATATTTTTCTATGCACCGAAGAAGCAAGGCATTTGAATTCTGAATTTAGAAATTTCATAATCCGCTGACAACACATGTATTCAATGTTTATAATTTAAATTGGGAGCAGCAAAGTCAGATAAGTGTTAACCAACTTTGGTCTGTAAAGCAAACACACCAACAAGAAAGATGCATTTATCGTGAACATTCAAAATTGCGTTGTTTTTAGCTTTGGTGTTTGTTATTAATCCTCTCATAACCATATTGCTAAGAAAGCAGTGAAGCAGAATTGTATAACGAAATCTAAGTGATATCAATTTGCTACTTACAGTTAATAGCTTAAGCCTCCGCTAATTTATTCAAGCAGTTCACCTGAACAGATCATTTTTCTAATAACATCATCTAATAACAGGTCTTATTTTTGAAAAGGTTTTCTCTCGGTAAAATTATGAAAAATACTATCGTTTTTACTCTGGCTTATCTCTTTGCATTTTACTGTGGCTGTGCGTGTATTTTGCACTTGCTTATGCTGCGTTGTGTTTTGGCAGTATACTAGAGGCACTAGAGGTTGTTCCCTTCGTGGGTTTGGTGACACTCTCAACCGCGCCCTTACTACAGACTGATAGCCATCCTGCGATTGGAATACCAGACCACCACTGTCTCGTAAAACCTTTGTTTTCATCAAACGTATACTTTGTAGCCTTTCGAGGTCATTGTGAATGAAGACGACCTTACCTCTTTATGTCAATTCTGTTCTTGATTCTGATACCAACGGTTGTTGACTTTAGTAGATGTCCTACCTTTACCCTGTACATTCCCAATAAAAATACTTAAACGCATTTCCTTTATGGGCTGTACGGCATTCTAGCATTTCAGAGCCATCAAAGTGGCCTCCCCTTAATTATTGCCAGATAGTTGTCCTATCTTAAATTGTGTCAAATGTTATATCGTATTGAATGAAAATTGACTGAATGGGCTCCCACCGTCCCCACCTTCAATATGAATTTCATTCGAACAAGGCAGTAAATTCTGTCTTAAAGGATTCCTTACTTACTTTAAATGATCAAAGGTAACATTGCAATCAGCCTGCGATTATTTGGATTATTTGGTGATCATTTGCAGCATATGGTTAAAGCATCAAAGAGCTTGCAAAACATCTTCAATTTTGGTTGTTCAAAACTCTGACAAATACTCTACAGGGAACTGTTACTTGATCTTAATTCCAGAACTGGTTGCAAGCAATAAATTTTCAATGACGTAAGGAGAGCATTTCAATTAATTCAGATCCACATTTCTAATTTCCAGTCTCAACAGAGCCTTACAATCTATATTGAGCAGATTTTCGCAGCAAATGATTTTAAGCCATATCTTTTTATCAAAAATTGAATTGAGCGATGATTAAATTATAAAATGGCTACAAAGAAACAACACTTTCTTCATAGCAAAGATCCTGAATGCTGTGAATTTGTTTTGTTTCACAGAGATATGACGATAAAAGCTGTATTTCCAACTGAGGTTTTTGCGTCATTCATTTGCAATTGCAATGCGAGGCTGTATCTTTTGGATACTCATTTGCATGCTGGCAGCCCATAGAACGTTGATTTCGTCTGTTTCCGTTGTCAGAATGCCATGATTCATGATTTTCTTCTTTATTCACTGCGCAAATAATATCAAACCAATCTTTCTTTGTCGTGATAATATAAGTTCTTTCTATATATCATACATCGCATTCTTAAACGAACTAAAAGCAATAATAAAGCATTGAAATTAAAATAGGTGATGATATATGCTCGAATTGGTTTTAGCAGAAACATTAATTTTATCTGATAAGAGTCAATCATATTATAGCACAGAACATTTTAAAAAAAAATTTTTCCGACAAGACTGGCAATATCAGAAGAGATAAAGCTTGGAACAATTTGAAAGAAAATTAAGAAACCATTTATCATTTATCAACTATATCAACAAAAATAGCATTTCGTGAAAAAGAAGTTTCAATTTCTCTTGAAACCTCTGCTCTATTAGATTTTAAAGCCTAGAATTAATAAAAGAAAAGTTCAAATCCAATTACTGAGAAATATTTTTATTGCAATACTTACTTGAAGAAAATCCGAAAAAAGCTAATCAACCCTGGATAATGTTATGCTCAGGAAGGATGGGCAACGCTTGAATGTACCTTTAATTTTGGGCAAAAAAGAAAATCTGGCACAAATTCAATATTAACTAAAGTTATCGAAAAGAGGATATATGGACTATTCAAATATTTTTGTGGCAGTGGTGAATAGGTTTGTTTGGTGATCAGGAGATGGGCTACTGAATCATTTATTGTTATTTCATGCACTTTTTGTAAATTTTATAAGGCCTATTGACATCGTGAGCCCTCTTGCTGCGCAGAAGCTTAATTCACCTCACTAAATTGACAAAATTCTTTCAGATATCTAGTTGAACAGACACAGCATTTCAAATATCTAGAGAAATCAGCAGCTACAACGTTTCCAAGATCTGACATTAAAAATAGAAGAGTCTATTTTACGTCTGGTATCAAGCTATAGATATATGATATCATAATAAATGAAAATATGACTTTGGGGGAGCAAATTGCTTCATTGCAGCAAAGATTGTCAAAAAAATAGGTTTGATAAAACGATTAAGTCATCTAATTCCAACGGCACAACTTTTGATTATGGTAAACACTATGATCATATTATTGTTTGATTATGGAGACACTTTTTGGGGTGGTAGGAATAATCAAAGTTTGATGAAGACCAGTGGCGTACCCAAGGGGGAGAATAGGGGGGTCTGGACCCCCCCCACTTTTCTAAAATATGATCCTCAAGATTTGTCCAAAAACGATGTAAAACTCATTGGGGGGTGTAGTATACTGTATGCTTGTGTCAATAACAATCGCAAAATACTTTGCTATTTACTGTAGTTAATATAAAGCAAATAATGGCGAAAAATTTTGCAAAAATGGCGTTTCCCCTCATTTGCACGTGTTTGAAGGGCGTGGTTCAAAAAATTCCGGGGACTACGCCCCAACCCCCCCCCCCACTACTCTGGCCCTGGGTGCGCCACTGATGAAGACTCAGGTTTTCTATAATAAGTGTGCCAAATTAGTATTGAACATGAAGTCAAATGATTCTAGCATTGGAGCATTGAAGCTACTGCGCTGATAACCTTTAGACTCAGAGGAAACATCGATCGATGCGCCACTATTTTTATGTCAAGGGAAGAAGGATATCAGCTACTCGGTCAACCTTCAAACAGGCAGAGATGTACACCGCATCCAGACAAGGAGCAGTAATCATTATCCTCTACCCAAAGTGAAAACAAATTGGAGAAAAAAATATCATCCTACTAATATTAAACTAATTAAACATATATTTTTAGACTTTTTGTTATAAAAACTATTCATTTTACTACAATTTGATTAGAGGTGAATAATTTTTTTAGATAATTTTCATACCGTTCATTAGGTAGAGGACCCTCATGAAAAGCACTCTCGAGTGATTGAGGCTTCCTCTTCAAATATCTGTATTATTATGGCAGTTTTAATTAATCTTCATGTTACCATTAAATGATCGGTTTTCTTGGTCTGAAATATCTATTTTGGTGAAGCATGATTATCAATATCATTTTTGCATCCCATTCCAGGATCGACTTGTCACATCCTCAGAACTAAAGAGTCTCAGACTTATATTCAAAAAAGTGTCAGACGAAAAACTTTTGGCCGTTAAATTGTTAAACAAAGTTTTAATTTAGGCTAATGTCTGTTTAATTAATATTAATCAATAGAGTTAAACATATTGCACAAGGTTCTTCGAAACATAGCAGATGCAGACATGAAACTTCTTATCAAATATTTCCTTTCGTCTTATAATTAGCCGTATAAACGCAAGCTCTAACGAACAGGGAAATGTCATCTGTTGCGGAAATCTTGGGAAGCTTGGAAACTTCCTTTTGGCTTTCAAATCACTGATGTACTGTTGTTGAGTCTATTGTCGTTCTTGTCGAATATCGTAGGCCTGAGCACCCCCCTCTCTCAAAATAACAATCTGAATTTCTGCTATGGAATGTCACGATATTTGAAGTTTGTCAAAGTCCTAGTTGTATTGACAGAAAATGAGGGTATGGGGCTACAGGAGCTGTTGCACCCACTGAAATTTTTCGAATTATGGTATGACCAAAACGCAATAATGATTACCCTTTTGCAAACAAACATTGTACGCATCTGCTGTCCAATTGCCATTGAAGCTTTTTGTATAAGAAAAATTACGAATGCATTGGCAAGGCGCTATGGCCACAAACTGATAAAAATCAAATACAAGAAAATTAAAAGCAAATATTTTCTTTAGAAAGTATGTTTTATTGAAGATCTGGCAACCAAAATTAGCTTTGCGATAAAAATCAGCTTCAAATTCCGCTCTATTTTGTTTGTTTTGACTGATTCATTGATCATTGGAGTAATCATGAAATTTAACGAGGTAATAGCAGTTTCGATGGCACAGATTCGAAAAAATGTTGCATTCCTCATACTTTTATGGCTGCCCGAAGCAATACTGAGCTGAGATACTATGCAAGGAAATAGTGCTAGAAACAATTTGCAGGATAAAATCAATTCACACTCTTCTAATCTGACCTGTTTTAATGTGTATTACAAAGTAAAGCTCAAGAATTTATAACAAAAATAGCGCAGAGATTTCAAAATATCTCCAGTGTAACCAGGGCTGCGGAGAGATTTATGGGCCCTGAGTTAGGACAAAAGTTAAATGGTAAGGCCTAAGGCAGACGCTTCTAGGAGATATGGGGAATGCTCCCCAGAAATATATGAAAATTATGGTTGCTTAAACTGCTCGGGTGGCTATTTTGGTTGCTAAAATTGCCATGGTTGCTAAACTGCGCTGGTGGCAGTGACGTAGATAGAAGGGGTCAGAGGGAGCAAGAACCCCCCTGTAGAGCTAAGCTGCTATTTTGTCGGAAAGCCTTTTTAGGGCTAGGGGGCTGAAGGCCCCCACTTTGGTCAAGATAAGAAATATTTTATCATTTTTTCTTTTATTTTTTAAAACAGTGTATGAAAAATAAAAAGAATAAACAGTTAAGATGTCGATTATGTTTGATCTAGTTACTAACTTATTTATGTATATTTCTTTTATTTTTTCGTTTATTTGCATTAATTCAGTAAATCACTTGTTTTCATTTTGGATGTGCAAACATGGCCTTAACTTGACAAGAAACTGCACATTTCTGTTCAGGAAATAAAATTCTCCAAATCAAAACAACATCTTCCTCTGTCATTCACAACTATGTGCAATCTGAAACGAAAGGTTACCGTTTCTTTCTTTCCCCAACGTCTATCGCTAAAACTTTAGCATGACATCCCCCCTCCCTATTTTTCAAAATTAACAATAATCAGTTTTTTTAGCAGTATAGTGATTTTGCTAAATTTTAGTCTGGGAGATGCTTTTTAGCCCTCTTACAAGGTATAATTTCAAAAATTTTCATTACCCGACCATGGTGGGTCCTCCTACCTCACTAAACATCGTCCACATCATGTACCAGAAGCAATATGCCGTGAGATACAAGTTTTATTACAAAGAAAAATCAAATTTGAAATTTAATTTCCGCTCACGTAGAGAAATAGATATTTCATAAGCAATGAAGTTCAAGTCTGTTTTTATTGCTTAGAAGTTTTTCCTTGGTAAACCTAGACAAACCTTTGCTTCGAGGTCCGCAGGGCGCCACTCAGTTTTGCAGGGCAGAAACCCTTTTCACCCCCCCAATCTATTGGCCAAGTTAAGCCCCCAATTCCACGTTGCTATGCAACTGCTTCAAGACAATGGATTCTTCGGAGCAGTGTTGAAGCGTAGCGTCACCTTGTGAACCGGAGAGAATCCGATACGAAATTAATCCGGTATCGTTGGGTCAGTGAATCCGATATGAAATTAATCCGGTATCGTGTGAACAGAGCTTAATATTCGTATCGGATTGGGTCAGTGAATCCGATATGAAATGAATCCGGTCTCGTGTGAACAGGGCCAACGTGAGCCATCCAGTGATAGCCATAAATATTATCATAGTTTGGCGAGATAGCACTTTATTTCGACTTTCTGATTCGTAATAACAAAAATTAAATACCAACAAATATGTATATGTTAAACACCGTCAAGAAACGCATAGAGTAGAAACAAGCCCCTGAGCATTTATTTCCTTAGAAAAACATGATGTAATTACAAACGGGGCTAAAGGCTGTGTTTATTTTTGAAATCGATGTATAGCTTCATTAACCTCACGAGTTAAGACATAGTAAAAAGATTATTTTTAAAGCTAAATTCACTATCTTGATTTACTTAGTTGTCTGCAAACGTATTTGGATTACAGTCAATATATTTGATAAACTCCTTTGTACTTCAATTGCCTTCAAATTTCTTCAGCAAAGTTTCCCAAAATACTCAAGTGATATCAAAAGTTTTTTTCATGCCACAAGGCATTTAAACTTTATCTTATTCAACCTATACATCTCTAATTATCATACATCCACCTTTTTTGCAGATAGCACGGATAATTACAGCAATGTGATAATAAGTTAAATAAATATTTGAATTAGAAAGAAAAAAGGTAATTAAGGTTAAAAAGTCGCAAGCTATTTCTATCAAGTATTAAAGTAAGCAAGAAAATAAAGGAATAATATTTTACTAATTAAATAAGTAAGTAAACTGAAAGAGAACTTGTTATGTTTTGTATGTAATTTAGTAAAGGAATAAGAAACTAAGAAAGGAAATAAGCAATGTGAAATTTTAAATACGTAGTTTATGCTTTTGTTTTTCATACTTAATTTAATCCTAGAAACCTTCAAAATTATATCTTTTTCATAAAATGTTTCAAACCTTTTAAAATGGCTATCCTTTTCAGATCTTTTTGGAGTCTATTGGATCGTCGTCAGATCCTTTTACTTGTAGCAAAAGTTTGCACCAATCGGTGATATTGTGTTCACGCATTCACTGACTGATTTTGTAATGCCAGATGGTCATTTAAGACAAGGGAATGGACAATATTTTTTTGTCAATTATACCATGAGAGACAAAATATAAAACGGTCACAAAAAGTATGCTTCAAATTACATATTTCTAAGCAATAATTTTTTAAAGACCAATTTAGTTATCAGAAAAGCATCGATGACAGCATATAGTTCCTTTAAAACAAGCGCCATGCACCATAGCTCTGAAAAGTTTCATCAACTGATTGGTTTCTCCTTCCCACTCACCAATAGCTCAATGCAAGATCCAACATTTCGTGTGCCTGAGCTGTTTGTTATTGAAAATGAAAGCATTTCTTACCAACATTTGGTGTGCCTGTAGGAACCCGAGCTGTTATTGAAAACCTTGCTGCCTTAATCTACAAAACATTATCATTATGCTCTTTGTCCTGGCTGTTCCATTGACTTCAGAGCAATTATGAAAAACTGGTACCAGTAAATCTTCAACCTGAATTATGAAACTGAATTGTTGTTGTCTCTATGGCTTCTAATACTTTTGGTTCTATCACGTGGGTTTCTTCAAAAATCAGGTCTAGTCAAAAAAGTTCCTTAAAAAAATTATCCAATATAGCATTCTAAAAGATGTTTTGTCGAGGTAAGCCTTTTTATCTCGTAAAACTTGAAGCAAAAATCATGGAAGAAGCCGGCAGCCTTAAGAGGTATTTACATTTGGATAGAACAAGGTCTCCAGAAAATGTTCCAAATGAAACTTGTGTTGCTGGCTTGCTGTTCCTTAGGAGGCAGGGAGAAAACAAAGCTTGATCCCACGGGGATATTTATAGGGTGAAAAAGTCTGAGTATACGTCTTAGGAAACGTCTTTGGCAGAATAAGATTTTTTTCATCAAATAAGACAAAGACTTCTAATTATTAAAGCTTTGCTTTTGAAAAGGCTAATAATCTTGCTAGTTGCTAAGTAAATGAATGCACAGTCGAAACTTGATTGTATCCTAAGTACAACCAAACACGGAGGCATGCTGGGCAGTTGTTTCAAATATGTCTGTATTGTTATCTTCTTTCTTTATAAATCAGCTGCAATTTCATCTTGCGATTACAAAGCGACATCGAAGCGAGATAGTGATCACAGCAATCGCGGAAAGATTGACGAGCAATGGGCCCAGTAAACATGAATGCGCCGGTTTATGTTTGAGCAAGATCCGAGAGCCCACAGCAGACTGTCTACAAAGCAAAAAGACACCATTTCCTCGGCTTGGCTGTCATAGTTTTAGGTGAGATGCACCTCGCTTTCATTTCAGCTACTTCTCTTTTTAGAAGAAGGCCGTCAAAGAAGTTTTGCAACTTTTCGACAGTGTTTATAGGCCTACTGTTTGTTTCGCGAGAACATTTTCCCAATTTTCTTCGTTGCAATGAGTTAACTAACATAAACTTGCTTATTGCAGTAGAAAGTATCTTGCGGTCCATTGTTAACGGACCTACCACGATGATTGCAGGATTTTTGTTGGACTTACCGTGTTGTATCTAAAGAAAATGACCTACGCAATCTCCTAGAAAGCATTTCAGCAAAGAAAACACACATACATAACATAATGATATCGTGAAGACATCTCCAGTGGTCACCACGCTTAGAATTCTCCACTTGTCAGTCTACCACGCAAACGGCAATTGTGCAAACTTGCAAAGCTAATTCCCATGCTTGCTAGCGATGGGGGTTTAGAAGAGTTTTTTCACAATTTTTTCTGCATCGACTGGTGTGCAGAAGACACCCTTAGTTCGGTATTCTCAGGTTGGTAGTGCCTCGAAAACTCTTTGTATTCGAGTTCAATGTTAAAATTTGCCGAAAGACCCGCTCTTTAAAAGGTAAAAATCCCCTTGAGTGGCAAAAGGTCCCTCTTAGAAACTTAGATCTCCTTTAGGAAATCTTCATTTTCTCTCCCAGCATGGAGAATGTTATCACAGGTCTATAGAATGGGGCAGCGTGTATGCCTTGCAGCTGATGTTCTCTTCTGTTCTCTATTAACAGTACATATCCATGAGGAACAACGATTGGTTTGGCTGGTTTTGTCTAATCATAGATGTTGTTGCCAAAATTTCCTTGTACTTTAAGGTTTTTGTTTAGCCTCTTCCTGTCTTTTCATCTTTAGAACACCTGTCAATCTATTGGTCTTTAAAGAGTCTCAGAGATGAATCTATTCAGAGCTTAACCCTCATGGTATATCAAAACGACCATTATATATGTGCTAAATAGTTGTATGAAATTGGTAACGATGCAGACAATATCATTAGCAGTTCCAACTTTATTCAAAGGTACAACTTTATTCATTAACAGTTGTAACTTTATTCAAAGGTACAAGCAAAACTTAATACTATATCTAGGTAACTGCATTAGTCAAGTACGAACTATTTTCTCATCCTGATGTCTCTTCCGCTGAAAAAGCATAGTCTCGACCATTAGAAAGAAGTTAACTAAAAAGGGATAGGTTTCTGTCTTGTAAAAATTTAACCGACAGTAGAAGAAAAGTTGCGTTTTAAAGAAAGTCCCTTTATTAGCCTTGCTATCTCTTTTCTAACTTTGATGTCATAGAAAACGAAAATAATCGAACCGCTAGCGTGCCTCTTCAAATTTGCTGAAACATGCAAAAACTTCTATTTCTTGTTAATAGCCTTCAAAGTGTGATAATAACAGCCATTTGATGATGGTTTTAGTGATACAGTGATCTTAAATCCTACGAGAAATCGTCAATGGTCCTACTTCACTCTTTTGACAACTATCTTATATAAAACATCACTAGAAATTAGACGAATTGCGCAAAGAAGTTTTGGCTACAAATTCAATTTATTTCTGCTCATCACAATTGTCTTTGGAATTTGAAAAGTCAAATAAACCTTTGACGAAATAACGAACTCTTTTACAGAACGAAAATGTTATAGAAAATCGTTTTAAACAAACAATTAGCCAATGAAAGTAACTAGATCAATCCGGGGGAATCCTGATGTAATAAGTCAATTTTGCTGGAAACCGCTCAGGAACAATTATTTTTGGAGTTGAGAATAAAGACATAGAGAAAAGACGTCAACTTGAAAGAGGATTCCTTGGCTGCTTGAATAGATATTTTGAAGACAGATGGTAGAAATTTTACAAAATATATGATTTCGACAAATGTGTCACGACAATAAAAAAGCTGACATTAGCACATGCAATCAATGAATATATTTAATGAAAGCAAGAGCTGGAGGAGGCACAATGGTTGGAGTCTACAATATGGGGGCTCCACAGCTGAGAAATGCAAAAAAAATGGTAAATTTCACTTTCAAACAATCTTTTTGTGGTACAAAGTTTAACGTTTGCGTTTTTCAAAGCCATTTTTAAATCTCATTTTATTGTTAAGGGTGTTTCCAACGAAGAGAAGGAAAAATAATTCTTGTCAAACAGTCATTTCCATGCAAGATTTATCAAAAGTTTTTTCTCTTTCAATGGGTCCCGTTGTGGACATTAGCTTATACAATTTTATCACACTGCTATACAAACCTCATTTATTTATGGCATGCAATTGCAGCAGCGCAATCTTTGTAGGATTATTGAAAGAAAGACAACCATTATGCCTCCGTCACTGTGCAATCACTATTTCTTCGTTTTCTGATTTTGTAATTAGTCTTGCAATAATTTTGGTTGAAAACCCCATTTAGGCATTAAATCCTTCTACGCGATGAGTTCCACGGATTACCTATTTATCCCTTACTTTCATCGCAGGAAATTTGAACATGCACAAAGTTTTACGTAAGCCTGATGTAATAAAGGCAGGGGCTGGTCAATTGTTTGCAGTCTTAGCAATCTTGATCTTTCCAGTGTAATTCCAGTTACTTAATGAACCTAAACAGCCTTATACTCTTTACAGAATTTTCATGTTTTGCAATATCAAATCAACAAAGAAAACTCATGAATTTCGATAGGATTTCCAGGGATTTTCAGATAGAAACATACGATTTCCATCAAAGATGTACGAGATTTCCATGGAGTAATTTGCCCCTCGGTCCCATGTTTGTATTCTGCTTTTTTCAATTGCTGCCAATAGCCTGTGTGCGATTCTCCCTTTTAACTTTGTGCAAATATTCCGTGACGTGTATCAATTTGTTTACTTCTTTTGTTTTCCTTGGTTAGTTTGCTTATGCATTAATCATTAGCTTCGAGAACAAGTATTAATTGTATGTTCATCGTTATCACAATTCACAAAATGTTATCTGTTCTGGATGGAGCAGGCACCATATTCAAATTCATGGGAGCGTGCTGGCTAACCGGCGAGATAATTTGTAAAAAAAAGTGATCTTTGGGGTTTTGATTGGTGGTTCCTTCAGTGAACCTTTGCGTGATGTATAATGATACGTTAAATTTTCAATATAGCAACAAATGACAAAAATATGGGGTTTTTAAGCCTGACAGGTATAAAGTTGTGTTCGTAACGCCCAGTAAAACCCTGCGAAATTCCCCAGGCAAAGTAGGTCAGACTAACATTTTAGATTAAATTTGGTAGTTTCGTTATGTGAGGCCAATCGCATAGGTCATTCGTCCGACTGCCATTCTTTACTTACTTTATCACTAAAAATACCACTGTCCCGTAGTCAGCAGAGCAATGGTCATATTACGAGGGGATTAGCGTGGCTAAATCCTTATTGTTGTGGCTCAGATACGATGAGTACAAAACAAAGACATAAAATCTATTGACAAAGAATTTTTGATATATTTATCCTCTTTTGATAGTTACTCGAGGTTGTACTGAACACTTGGACGTGTGCCTAGCATCTTCACATGGGACAGTACAGTCAATTCTGATGTCTCTTGTCAGATTCTCAAACCAGGTAAGAAATATTGCTACCTATTGCTTCCTTTTTCTAATACGATTTTTTAATGTAGGTGTGATTCCAGCAATGTTGATAAACGGTCAACAAAACTGATTGCTGTTCAAATACCACGAAATAAGCTAATAAAAGGATCTTCTTCACGATCCATAAGCAAAACGGATAAAATAAGTGATGAGCGGAGCGGTTTATTGTTAAACAAAGACTGCTGACAAAAACTGCTAACGAAGACTGCCAAATCGAGATGTTTAACCGAGATGCTATGGTGAAACAAACAGCGTTATTAGGAAGATCCTCGGCGCACATTGAAAAGTAGGTATGAATTTAGTGTGAAATTTTGGTGCAAAATATTGCATGTACACTTGGCGCAGTTGTAGTTGTAATTAACGCAGTTGAAAACAGCTGGTGCATATGACTCTTCCCTGAGAAACTGCTGCTTGATGTCGAACGCACCCTGGCTAGACGATGTTTGGATTGTTTTTTGAGCAGGGTTCTGAAACGTTTGAGCTTATTTCTGCACAGTTGAAAATGCCAGATGCACCATTAAATATATTTAACTTTTTGCCTGAACACCTGACACAAAATCCAAATAATGTCACATTATGTAAAAAACCAGATGTCAATCTAAACTTACAGCCCAAAATGAGACAGAATCTCTTGCAGACTCTTATCTAGCTCAACAGCTATAAATGTCCGTAAATTTTTGTTAATGGGAAATGAGTTCTAATTAAACTTAGGGTAACGAAATGTTCCTTCATTTTCCCATCCGGTAATATTTTGGATTTTGGCTTGCTACCCCCAGTGAGTGATAGAATAGCAGACGAAGGTAAACCTCTTTCACCTATAAAATGCTTATGCCTAACCAAACAGCCGGCATAGGGATCTACCAGGACCTGAGCCAAGCCATTTTGGAGCGTTAGAGGATTTTCGCGCATTATGTTGGTACTCAGGTCAAAGAAAATCGAATTTCAAAGCTGCACACTAAGCTGTTAGCAATCGTCTCCAGTCTCCAATAACCAATGTTCATGGGAGCAACTTTTATGTTTGAATGGAACGTTGCTCAAGCAGTCTCCAAATCTTTTACCAATTGATGGCTTAACAAGATGACCCCTAAATCAATGGGAGTGATTCACACTTTAAATTTCCATTTGATTTTGAAAGGTATTGGGCAATGAACGCACCTGACTTTCACCTGGTTTGCAACAGGCTAAGTTTACAACAGGAAGCAGTGTAAAAGGACATAACTTAGATTTGCATCAATATGTAATTGCTGCTTGCAAAATGCTCTAAAAACACAGTGCTCGAGTAACTGCATGCATGAAAACTTGTTATTCTAACGCTTTGCAACTACTAAATGCTTTTATAACGTTTTACCACATTTTTGTACAAATGTTTTCTTATAGCGACTTTCTCAACACAACAGCATAATTTTATCTTTTTTCCCTTTCCAAGACGATAAAGCTTCATTTAGCATTATTTGCATCAAAATGTAATGAAAATCGCAAAATTTTCACAGACGCTTTCTAACTTCTTTGACCTAGACTTAACCTGGGAAATTGAAGTGTAGAATTTCGTCAAGGGCCTCTTATTAAAAAAGGAGTGTAGCAAATGAAATCATCGAGATCAGTAAAAAGGATGAAATCAAAGAAATTTGGCTCAAAATGAGTTAAGTAGATGGTAGTTAGAGAGATGTTTTATCAAATAAGCTATTTTCAAATAAACTTGTTTAGAGAAGTTTCTATCATGTTTAACAAGATTCTGGCTACACATTGACATGCAATGCTTGCTCCCCGGAGTTCTATGTTTAAGTTAAAAAAATACATCTACATGTTTGAACCAAATTTTGGTCAACCTTGAGCATGCTCGTCTTTGAGACCCCTTTATTTTCCTACAGTTCCTTTCAGCATGTTGAAGAGAAATTCATCTTGTACATTGTAGCAGCATCTTTGAAATTATATCCGCCCTCACAAAGATCCAGAGCCATCGAATTAACAACCGTTCGGAATCTTCAAAAGCATTACGTCATAGTTTGAGACAACACTAATCCAATGGCTTTTCATCATATTATAAAACATAATCTAGGTACAAACAGTATTGCTGCTATAACCATGATCCTTTTCAGAACACTTAGATTTGCAGAAATAAAAAGCTCATGCAGTTGGGGTGTAGCTCTGGGCACCCTTTGAAGAATATAGCTATGCTGAAGCCCACTCCGGCTCTTCAGCTCCACCCAAGCTTCACTACAGCTTAACTCCAGCTATATTATTTCCCATAATATTTTCTTCAATCACTCAGGTGGAGTTAATCTACCATTAACTGCTGACCACGACTTCAAGAAAACTGTATTTAATGTAAACTTCTTATTTATAAAAGAAAATCGATTCATTAGGAAATGTCTTAGGAAAAGTGCATTAACTAGCATTCAGGATGACCCAGTTACTTTAATGTCTTCCTAACTGACTATGAAGTATAAATAAAGTCGTAGAGATAAAGGCGTTTAATTTGTATCAACAATTATTGAAACTCAATCAATTCTTCATGAAATTTTGAACTGATTTTCAACTGAAATGGCTTGCTGAGGGACTTAGGCATTTTCCATTCCGCCTTGTCATTCTTCAACGAGATTTGCAACGGGAATAGAATTTCTGCTTCGTTTTCATTTCTTTTTGCCTTCATCTTTTTTTTATTTCTGCTTTTGGTTAATTTCCCTTTGCGTAACACCTTCCTTTACCTTCCTTTACTTTTACCTTCGTTTTGTTTCTTCCTTTCTATCACATTTTTTCCCTTGTTTTTATCATAGCCCTATTTTATTTCGTGCTGGCTCCCTTGCTTACAATTTCGTTTCTAATTTCCCTTCACTTAATGCACATGCTTTTTTGTAAGCTAACTTAAGTCTTTCTTTCGCAATATCTTCTGCTGCTTATTTATACATATAAACCTTGCTTTCATTTCTTAATCTAGGTTTTCGCATTCACGGTGTCACGGCTGGCGTTTAAAATGCCTTTCGAAGAACATATGAACTGCTAAGACCTTCAAAAGATTCACTGGCCCGAGGCATTGACAAAATGGCAGAGTCTTTGAGTAGCAACCAGTCATTAATGTATGGATGTGGCGGTGAATTAGAGACAACATTTCTAGAATCCGAAGGCATTTTCTACGCAGTGTTTCTTCTGATGCAGTTTGTGATGTCAACTTTCGGAAACATTTTAGTCTGCCTTGCAATACTACGATTTCCAAGTTTGCACACTCTGACAAATGCATTTATTCTGTCTTTATCAATTACAGACTTACTAACCCCTGGGGTGCGGGTAATTTACGTTGCTGTTTCGATATTCGCGTCGAAATGGATTTTCGGTTGCTTTTGGTGCCAATTATCATCAGTCCTCGGCGTGTTCCTCTGTTCTTCGTCGATACTTCATCTTTGCGTTATTAGCGTAGAGCGCTTCATAACCATAAAATGGCCTTTGCGACACCAAAATTGGATAACGAAGCGAAGCGTTGCATTCCTGATAACGAATATATGGGTGGTCTCCTTCGTTTTATCGCTCTTTCCTTACTTTGGACTCGTTCACCATACATTTAACATAGAGATACTTGACTGTGAGATATGGTGGGAGGCTAATCCAAAGCTGGCCGTTTTACTAGCCATATTTTTCTTCCTTATTCCTTTTATGGTAATGTCGCTAACATACTTTTATATATTCAAAGAAGTGCATCGTCAGACGCGGAGGGTTTCCACCGTCCCTGTACCGGCGGAGATGACAAGAAAGAAGTCTATCGGCTCCAGGATGCGTATCAACCATATTCTAAAGCACGAACTCAAAGCTGTACGTATCATAGTTGTTGTGATTGGAGTCTTTTTCGTCTTCTGGCTTCCCTGGTTCACAGTCACATGTATCAGAGCGTATAGCCCTAAAAGTATATCTGGTATGATGCAAAGACTAACCTTCGCAATGGCCTACACTAACTCTAGCTGCAACTGGATAATTTACAGTGTCATGAACCGGCAAATTAGGGAAGCTTTTAAAACGATTTTGACTTCATGCCAAAGCCGGCTGCCACAACCCAAGAGAGGCTCCGACGCTCCAAAAAATATACGAAATGTTTTTAGCGGAATCAGAATTGCTAATGTAGCATTTAGAAGAGCTTCGAAATCGGAAACTCCGACAACAGAATCCAATAACAACGGCCAAAACCCGCAAGCCCTGCAACAGCAACAACTGCAAACTGAACAGTAGTCGTGATACTATTTAAATTGTATGTAGAAGTGTTATTCATAGAATCTTAATCCACCTTTAACTAGACGTTGCATGACCGAATGCAACGAAAAACTAAACATTTGGCCTAGACAAAAGTACACTGTCGTTAGATAAAAATACGTTTTAGACGATAACGCTTAAACACGAAAAAAGCTTTAAAAGTTTGTGAAAATGTGTATGAAACATCAGTACTAAATTATTCTTCTGTCAGCTGAAGTTTTTTTTGTGAGATGCGTATTTTTCTTTCACTTCATACACAGCAACCCAGATGTTGATTCGATTAAGAGCAACTAATTTAAACGAAAATTAATACACTTGTTTAAGCAATAATTTATAACGTCTGTTGAAGACGGAAAGGGAAGGAAAATCATCTACTACCAGATTTTGGGACTAGATCACTTAAATCAGACAATCCTTTAAATCAGCCAATGTCATCAATAGATCTTATTCGTTTCGCTGGAGTGTTTCGTTTTGCCTACACCCTTTCAGTAGATTGAAGAGACATCAATAACAAAAGAATGCTTCATCAATGCAGAATTGTCACCGAGGCAATTTTTTAGGCATCATGAGTGGTACCTCACTCTACATACCCGCCCCCATATCAAACTCTTCATTGGAATTCAGGCTGTAAGGTTTCGATCATTGAATTTCATTTTGAAGTTTCCGTTTGTAATGCCTTCTAATCATAGAAGCTTTAGAGAGGGTATCTCGAAGTCCAATTTCAATGAATATCAATTACAATGGCATACTGACTTTTTGTTCTTTTTGAAGATACATTTTTTGCGAGTTTATTTCCAGTAGGTAAGGTCGATGATGAGTGGAAAGACTGTTGTTACTCTTAGGGAAACGTATGAAAATTCCTTAAGATTGATAGAGCTTTTGTAGAAGAAAAATTGGGACAGCCTCAAGCTTTCTGCATCCCATATTGTACTTTTAATTTCTTAATTCAAATCAAATCCACCTTGAGACAACCAGATTCCACATCTTCAGGTTTTCTATTCTCTAAATCACTTTTTAGTGGCCAAAATATTGCAATGGGTTTTAAAGCGGAATCATCTCGTCTTGGTAAAAGATTCCAAGAAAAGCGATAGCATTGAAATGCAAAACGAGTGCAGAAGTGACCGAATATCCAGACGAATTCACCTATGTTTATCTCTTATCACTGTTTGTTTATGTCGAAAGTTTGTTGTAAAAATCACCTTTTAAGCGTGATCTCAAAGCAGGAATGCCAGATTGGTGTTTATCTTGGAGCAACTTGCGTTCACGTTATCTGAAGTGTATAATTGTACAGCCGAGGTGATTTGAACTTTAGAACATCTTTTGTTCGACGTTCTGATTTTGAGGCGTAGGTGTTCACCCTGATCTCTGATAACATAGTCAATGCTGATAGCGAATGGCTTGGACAATAAGAACAACCTTTGATGATCCTCTCATTTTCATTTACAATGAACAGCTTAAGACCTTCACAAATGATTCGTTATAATGTATTCCTTACAATGTATTCTCGCTAAAGTTAAAAAACTCGTTACCAATCAAGCGTAAAGCTCAGGAACCGCGCACCTCCTTAGAAGTGGAGGAGCTAAAATGGTTGTGACCGAAAGATTTTTGAGGCCACGCCCTCTTGAACGCCGGAAAACGCCCCTTTTAGAACATGCTTATTTCTATTGAATTTTCATAAACAGTCTGGTTCAGAGAAGGTATCAATAACTATAAAAATAGATAGAATTAACTCGAGGGTAATAAAGAACCAAGCTAACCAAGTTAGAAAATACATCATATCATTAAACAAGATGATTCCCAGTCACCTAGAAAAAGAACAAAAATGGTTCCCAGTCAATGAGAACTACTACTACATAGGAGTAAACTATCCAAAGTTGCGTTAGAGTAAACCTTCAAAAAAATTGTCTAGCCTATTATTCAAAATAGTGGGGGGGGGCTATAGCCCTGCTAGCCCAATGGCTGCGCGGCGCCCGGTAAAGCTACGTCTGTGGATTTTCATCTCAGTGGATATGTCAGACAACTTTCAGACTAAACGTGTGAAGCCAGAGCATGACTTTTTCACTGCCCTAGAAATGTAATTATTTGCAAAAAATTAATTGGTTGACTGCTGCCAGCAATCGGCGCATTCTGAGATATGGTTTACATATTTAATTCTCCTTCCACTGGAACTTTTCTTTACGGCACCTTAATCTAAACGCTTCCGAAATCTTTGACCACGGGAGCCCTGCTCGGAAACTTTTAAACTGGTCCGCTCTTATGCATGCAGTATCCTCCAAATCAGTACGACGGCATGTTTCTTGTTTCAATCCGCTTTTATAATTTATCTCTGTTATATCCAATTTCAGGCAGATCTTTCTTTGAAGGCTTCATTTCCGTCATGACTATTAGAATAGAAGAGACGTCATACAGAAAAAAGGACAGCATATTTTGCTTCAGGTTTCGACAATTTTTCTGGGGGAGGGGGAGGGGGAGGGGGAGGAGGTTGGGGTTCAGCTACAGTCTGAGCTGCACTGGCCAGAGCCTAAATCAAATAAACATTTGAAGTGGGGAATAATTGAAAAGTATAATTCTGGTGGAAAGAGGGACAAGACTGGCTGGTGTCACACTTTCAATGAATATGCCTTCTTGTTGCATATCTTCCTCTCCAGAGTTATTTAAATGCAATAGCAAAAAATGCCTAGAGTTATATTGTTTTACGAGACTATTGGTGCCAGAGTATCTTCACCTTGCTTCAGTAGGTAGTTGTGTAAGGGAGAGCTTCATCACCAAGGTCTGTTGTCTTTTTAAAAAATGTAAAAAGTACTAGGGACTTTGAAACCTATACTTTTTCTACAACAATAAGTTAATTTTGCTAGGGCTTTATTCTCTCTTTTCTTTTTAATAATTTATAACTCAGGGGTTCTTGCCGCTACAACTACATACTATAAATCAATTCTGAGGCCGCTGAATAACAGGTTTGCAAGACATTTTAGTAGCACAGTTGGCCTATTAAATATGCTTTGGCTGCTTTTGCGAGAGAAAATTTTCAAACACATTTCTTTTGCTTCTAATTTTTCATCTAAGGCTTGGCATTTTTTAACACTGCTCTTATTTTTGTGCAAAATCGAGTTCCATTCCAGTGTTCTTTTAAAGAACAGAGTGCATCAAAATTGGTCTTCCATACATTGGCATCTAAAAAGAAGCAACACAAAAAGCTTTCGTACAAGTGGTATCAATACCATAATTATTAGTAATAGTAATAGAGAAATAAAAATAAAAATTATAAAGTAACAATTTTTCTATATCATCCGTCCGCATTTTCAGATACTCGGGGATTTACCTTGGAGGAAAATACCTGGATGTGCTTGCCTAAGAATACTCTGAGCGAAGCCATATTGCCTGAAAAGCGAAATATTTCGGCTGTATCAAGTCGGGGCACAGATTCAGAAGTCAAAAGGTGTGATTCTAAAATGGATGTAAGCTATAATTATCTCACAATTTTCTTGGTGATCTAAACAGTACTATGTATGAATGAAATTTGGGGAAAAAATGATTTGACTGGCTTTTATTGGGAAATCACATTGACTTTTTAGACACTGCTACCCCCGTGCGTCATTGCAAATCTACTGATACGACCCAATCCTGTACACCCCTGTTGAGAGTTGCCAGTCAATGAAGGTTTCATTGCATCAAAATCTGAAAAAAGGTTTGTAGAATTTCTTTAACTTAGAGATTTCTAACATCTTGTTTAACATGATAAATATTACATATGGTACACGTTGCCATAAATCCACGTTAAGTTTCGATTAATTTAAACTCCTAGTTGTATTTCAAAACGAGTTAAATTCTCAAAGCATCAAAGGTAGCGCTTTCCGCCCATTCGACACGATAAAGTTCGATATCTTTCAAGCCTGGGCAATTCGCAGACATATCTTTAAAAGAGCTGTTAGAAAGAGATGTAATCTTCTATTTCTCCAAACATCCATTTATCACTGTCCAGATTTTTCAAAAGTTCCCTCATTTTCGCCAGCCGTTTTTCATGAAGTTCTGAAAAGAAAAGGATGATACTGAGTTATCAGAAATTCTGATAGTTTGTGTCCTTCCTGTCCTCTGACATCAAATCGATATTTTAAAGAATGGTTAGCCTAACTTAGGTGATGCACAAAAATTGCACTTTGTGAGGGAGTGAAATCACAGAATTCTGGGCTGGTATTGGGTTTAAGAATAAGGGATATCGTGTTTCAGTTAAAAAAATGCAATGCAACTGTGAGGAAAGAACTGTTCCTGACACCATCAATAGCAATCAAAACAATATAATTGAAATTGAATCATGCAAGGTGCACATGAAAAAAACTGAATAAAGGAAGCAGACAACAGCAGGAGAATAATGTGAAGCACAAAACATTTCAAGATAGCAATTTGTGAAAAGGAAGTAGGTGGAGCATAGCTTTCATATTACTCACTTCTTAGATAATAGGTATTTTGCTATCAAATATTTGTACCACTGTGAATGCCTAGAGCAGCAAGGGCTCATGGAATGCATTCTTTAGACCCCTGTTTTCTTTAAACAATTGCATTGAGAAATATTCTCCATGAATTGCATCAAAACAGTGCTTTTTTGTTAGACAATAACATTATCTGCCCTGGAAATAGTTTAATCTTCAGCTGTGGGCAAATAAGAACTGTTTTCTTTTTATTCGAATCTAAAATAAATCTCAGATACAGTCTGCTACGATTCACACAGATAAGATAATGACAAAAATTAGCAAAGATAACTAAATCACGGAAAGCACAAACTCAAAATAAGAGATAAAAAAGGCTTATCAATATCTTGAGGATTATGAAAAATAAATCTTTTCTTTAAGATAAGAGCAGAGTGGGAGGTCATCATGCAAAAGGCCCATGAAAAAGACTCAGTTTCTTAATGATCTGCCTCATCTTTACATGGGTTGTGATTAAATGAGGAGTTTAGAAGTAAACATAACTTCTTAAATTTCCTTCAAGATCATATAACTCCATGTTCATTAAATGTTCTGTTTTCTTTATCCCTTCCACAATATTTCTTTATCACTTCAAATTACCATTACAGAATAAAGTGAACAATTATGCAATTTGCAAATGGATACAAACCTTTCTCAACAATGTTCAGGTTATTCTCTACTTCAATTTCAACTTGAAATTTATTTAAAAGTGTCTCCATCTCAGCTAAAGTACAATAAAAATGAAAACATTTTCAATTTTGAATTACGATAGATTAAGATAGAACAGGGTACAATATGCAGCACATAACACTCTGTCAACTTTTTAAACAGCTGCTATTTTCTCACTTAAAGAATGAATTTGTTTTTACAACACAATGTAGATTTTAATTGCCACTTAGAGCACATAAAAAAATAATATGACATCGGACATAAACCTTTCAACTAAACTGAAATAGCCATACAAAATGATTTGTCTTCGTTTCATTATTGTTTTGCCCTATTCTTGGTGCTTTGCCCCAATTGCCCTTTTCGAGTGCAAGCTTCCCTGCTTTACGAAGAAGGCTTTCATGTGCACATATAAATGTGATACCAGCTGTTTTTTGCCTTGTAAGCTCTTGTTCAGGGTATGCATATGACCCAGTTGTGATAAGTCTAATTGTTTGCCTTTAGCCCTTTATGTGCGGACCATATTCAATAATATTTTCAGAACTTGTCGTGGGCCTGCAGCCTGCAGTTGGCCTTTGGGCCGTAGTTTTGAGACCCCTGACATACAGCATTTTCTAATCAGAAAAAACAAGCCATCCTCATTTATATGCAGCCCTTGTCAGTGGAATGAGTCATGATGTAGAAGATTGCCAACATCCATCAGCTTCTGTTGTAGAGAGTGTGTAATATCTCATTCAGTATGTAACGACTTGCATTTTTTTCTCAATACTTTGCATGCTCAGTCACAGTTACTTGTTACTTGTTATTATGTGAGGAAAGACATATTTTGTTGCTTACTCTTTTGAGACACCAGTGTAAAAATTATTTTACTATCATTTTGGAAGTATACATAAATAAGAACAAAACACTTTCACTGTGGTTAAAATTTTTTTCTCGTGAAGACAAAAACATGTTATTTCTGATGAAATACATTGCGGTGAAATTCTACATTACTATATTTGTGCTTACAGGAAAGTTATAATTATTTTAGAGTAGTTTGCTTCAAATTTGATTGAGTTATGAAATGCCAAGACGTAATTGAATTCTTGTTGTAAGTTATATTTGAAGGTAAGATATTTGGTGTATGGCATCTAGATTTATCTCCCTTTGAAACATCCTAGACCCCCCAAGGGTGCATTCCATGTAGCAGATCCCAAAGATTTTTGGGGTGGAGTTACACTTTTTGGCGTGGCATTGGCTTGAAAGAAGGATCTCTTGGTATGGGGGTTGGTGTATGATGGCGTAAACTATAATTTTCGTAAAATGATGTAGTGGTGCAGGTCACAAAGCTCGACGCTCATGCAGTTTCGCACCTCTTGGACACTAATCCTTACCCAAACCTTATCCTTGTGTATGGAACCACACACTAAGAGGTGCGAAACTGCAATAGCCCCAATGCTCTTAGTGTCTGTGTTTGTTTACTATACTCGTACTGTATCATCATTCTCTCCCAAGGTATTAATAAATTGCCTTACTAGAAATACGGGATGTGGTGGGGGTTGGTCGGCGTAATGATTCTACATGAACCTTGGCGTACACCTGGTCTTTCCATGGCATACATTCAGAGTGTCGTTTGCATGGAATGTACCTTGGCAGAACCCTGAAAACGTTTGCAAAAACAATTCTCTCTCAAAACAATTTTCCGGAGCAAAACTTCATTTAATAAAAATTGCATGAAAATATCTCAGTTTAAGCAGATGATAAATCTATTGTAAATATACCTGAGTTTGTCTTTTCTTTAGGTAATTCGTTCCCATTTGATGAAGAAGACTTGAAAAGACTTTTTCTTAATTCCGCCATCTTCAAATAATAACGAATCTCGTTATTATTTTGGTAAATGCGTTGGCGCAAAATTTCCGAAGCGACATCAAACTGAGGTTTTCGGAAATGGCTGATTTCCAGGTATAGAAGCGAAAAACCATTCAGTGAAGTCTAAAATGTCAAAATGAATTAATACATTTCGATATATTCTTAATAGATGGTTCTTTTATCGCGCAAGGCTTTATTTACCAATTAAAGCTATGGGAGCCTCTGTATCAAGTCACAGAAGGATGGAAAGTAGGCCTAATAGTAGCATGTCCTTGAGTGAAAGTCGGCCTACTCCTACCTCAAGACAAAATGAGCCAATCTTAGCATCAGGTAGATCGATTTTCATGCTAATAACTTATTTTATGTAAACAAACTAAGTTAAGTAACAAAAAATCGTTTTACTTATCATAGTTTTACTGTTGTTTTATCATGACAAAATTCACATTCATTCTGTTATTCAACTTTTTTGCTACCTATATTATCAAGACATTTAACGCTTCACTACCAAGAGAAAAGATATGGCAACATCCCAGTGATAAGGGCTTCAAAAAAGTCTGGAGTCTAGCAAATTTAGTGAGAATTTTGGAACTTCAAAATAATTTAAAAGTTGTTTCAATTTAAATCTAAAATTGTCTTTAAAAATTAAGTATAATTCATTGAAAGATGAAGTTTAATTAAACACCAAAGAATGTGGCAAATGATGAAAATAATTTTTGATACTAGTAATATTTGACGATCGATGTTAATTAGTATTCCATGTTAATAGATGTTCCATGCTAGTTGATAAAACTAAGTGATGTAAACAGTAGGGGACATGAAAAATTTAGTTAATATTTGTTATATTCGACATAGACAGAAGATTCTCTGATAATTAATTGCATTGAAATGTTTTTCAAACCAACTAGGCATCTTTAGGGAATTCTGATTTTGAGTTATATGCTTGGCAATTCATACCAAGGAACAAACAAGCTAAAAACATGGTAAACAAATGTGCATTACATTTTCTATGCACAGGATTCCAAGGCCAAATCCACAGGTTTATGAAATGAAACAGAGAGAGTGTAAAAGGAGGACCAGGGCAATGACAATGTTGGGCATCAATTTCACATTAATCACATTGAAGTAAACCATTTTCATAAGTCTAACTCCCTGTTTGCTCTGTTGAATATAAAGAAATCTTTTAACAAAGTGGCATACCATGTTTGATTGATATGGCCACTGATCGCAGATATAGCAACTTTGTTAACTTCCAAAATTCCCACTAAATAAAAAAGAAAAAAAGTAATATTTGAAGTTATGCTTCACTCAGTTTGCTGTCTCAACTGCCAGTCATTTGCTGATTAAGCAATAGCTTAATCAAACCATAATATAAGTAATTGCCCGATAGTTGTACTCAATCAGAGTACTTTATCATGTTACATGACCCTGGATTGCCATGGCTGGGCATATAAGAAACAGTGTTTTGGCTAAAGGGCTTTTTTGAGATCACACAATTTGGGCCAAACTAAAAAAAGTGGTAAGGTGCAAAATAAACACCAAAAATTCTCTAAGTTGAAATGCCTAGTCAAATTGGGAGAAACATTTAGGATGAGGCTTTTGTTTGAAATCATTGAAAGATTAATTTTAAAAATTGGGTTTTCTCTTTTTTGCTCAACTACCCTCAAGTGCCCACCATTTTGAACAAGATAGGAGCTAAAAGAGGCTGCTTGTGTAGGAGAATGGCACTGAGATTTACATCACTTTGGGTTTAAATGTTTGTATTGTATAAAATGCAAGGCAGAATGCTTCAGATTGATTTTCACCCACTTCCAAAACAAAGTCACTTTCACTCTGATGTCACTCCAAACTATAAAATTTTCCCAAACTATGAGTATAGGATCTTTATTTATAGTATGTCAGTAAAGATGCACTAATATGGTATCATTCAATGCAAAAATAAAAGCAAAAATTTGTAACCCTCAAGGTTAATGAGTCTCTGTCAGGAACATTCTTCAACATATCATTTGAAACAGCATAGTGATTTACAGTAAAAACCCTAGTCTAAAATGCTTGCTTTGACCATTTATGCCTGACTGGATCTCCAAAGCCTGATGGGATTTCTACCCTAATGACTCAGCTTTTATCTTTGAAAATGAAGTAATTGGAAATTATAGATGTATACATTAAGTTAGAAGCAAAGCGCTAACAAAACCTCTGGCTCAACAGAGAGACAGACACTCAATCCACCATGCTAGGTAGGAAGAATGTAGAAGATATCTCAAAAGATTCTTAAACTTTTCTTAAATTTGTTCAGTAAATAGCTACAAAAAAAGAACCTTTTGTATACTTTTGTTACATGATTTTCAGGTGTTTAGAACGTTGTTTGTTTGACTTGATGTTGTTTAGTTTTTATGTTGGATTACTATTAAATCGTGTTCTCTGTTATCAGCGGTTTTTACTGTGATCTCAACTTAAATGCAAAATGGATCACTGGACTATTTATACACTTCCTCAAAGATACAACTAAAATCTAACTAAAATCTGTTGCATTTTAGTGCCACCTAATGATGAAGTAGAAAGGAAGAGACAGTCAGATAACTTGCTGAACCTCTTGTACAATATTGGAGAAGACCAGGCAAAGACTGAGTGTATAGTTCATAGAGGAATCAGCTGTAACATTTGTAATGCAAACCCTTTGACTGGAATAAGGTATAAATGTTCAAATTGCATCGATTATGATGTCTGTGCGAGATGTGAGCCACTCTGTGACCATGACAAGAATCATATCTTCCTGAAAATAATTGTACCAATTCCTCCACTTGCCAATCCCAGATCAACATTATTATCTCCTTTCTACCCAGGTAAGTTTTCTCTCTTTCACAAATCAGGTTTTTAGTCTTTACCAGTAGCAACTGGCATGGAAAATAAGATGTACTGGTTAAGCAGACATTTGCGAACAAAACACCCAAATTAGGGTAATGGAGCACGGGGATGCAACCCTTAGAAATGTTTGTTGTTGTTGCTAATATGGTCATAAACTGTCTTCAAATGGCTTACCAGAAGTTTCTGACATACCTTCGAATACCTCAGTTTGATGTAATTTGATACTGCTGACAGGCTGCAGGAGTTAATTTCATAATCTTTCATGGCCACAGAGGAATCTAGTACTTCCAAAAAACATTATATTATTCAATTATCAAATAACAAGAAGTGTTAATAGTACTAAAAGTACCCCTGCAAGCTGCCACTGGTCTTTACATGTACAATTCCGTTTAAGAATTACAATTGTCTTGATTTTGATGTATTCTATGGTCTCAAGGGAACAAATTTGTCATGATCTATAACTTCCTAAATACAGAAATTACAATTTTTATGCACCAGACAGAAAAAATTCTTACTATCGAAATGAGGGTTGTTGCACATAGGCTGGCATGTGTTAACGAGTGTTTGAACAGGGAGTTATTGACTTTTGGAAATGTCCTTTGTATAATAAAGATATGAGAAAATCAGTGTAAAAGAAAAGCATGTCTTGTCTTGATGTTCTATGCTTTAGCAGAGTGTTGAACCTTATTATAATATTAAGATTTGCATGGATTAGACAAGAGCCATTTGCCTTGACAAGAGCAGGGTCTTCAAATAGAGGATTTACCGCGCTGATAGATCTAATTAAGATTAATTTTCGACATCGTTTTAATTGAATTGCAACTAATTTTGAAGTAAACGAGCATTGTAAAATATTTTGTTTGAGAAAACCTGACTACTTTATTTGCATTTTCATCTTTATTTCTGGGTTTTCAAGCCCAATTAGAGATCCATTTTGCAATCCTGGTCAATGAAAAAATTTCTGCATTTACGATAAGATTTAATGCAGAATTCTTTTGATGAATGACAAATGTCAGAAAATTACATTTCTTGTTTATTCAAACGTTGGTTTCTCTAATTTAAGATTTTTTTCAGGGAAGAAACTGCAGTCATCAAAAATCACATGGAACGAAGTGCTTGAGCTGAGAGTAATTTGCCATTTTGATCCATCGGAAATCGAATGCCTCTATGAACAATTCAAGTCATTATCAACTCACAAAAACGGTATCACAAGAGATGTATTCAACTACTGTTTAGGACCTTTGGCTATTCGTAAAAACGTTCTTGTTGATCAGCTTTTCCTGTTTTATGACCGAAACAAGGATGGTTATATAAGCTTCCCTGAATTTACAAGGGGTTTATCAATATTAACTAGAGGTTCTCAAAAAGAGAAGTCGAAACATTTTTTTAAAGCATATGATATTGACGGGGACAATTTTATATCAAAAGACGACATGCTGAAGGTACTGCAAGCACACCACCAAATAAGTGTAGAACTGGTGAGAGACGTGGTTAAGTCTTGTGAGGAGGAGATGCTTGCAGGATACGAGGACACAGGGAACCGTCCTATCTCTGCTATTTTTAACGCACCAATTCCACAGAGCTCGCAACATCAAAATCTTAATAGTAGTTCCGCTCCGGTAAAATCTCCATCGAAAGACGAAAATTTTAGCAGCTGTTTTGAAAATGAAACAGAGACTGGGGCATCATCGGCTGTTGAGGCCATGACCCAAGATGCACTGCAAGAGTTGATGGAAGATATTTTTAAGACTGCAGACACAGATAAAGACGGACAACTCTCTCTAGCTGAATTTAAAAATTATCTTCTCCTTGACCCGTCGCTGATGACATGGCTTGAGGCGATAGGACCAGTTTTTTAGTGAATAAATCTCAATTTTCATTTCGTTCTTGATGTCATGGTTTAACTTGTTGTTTCAATGATTTTGCATTGGAGGATGAGTGCGTGGTTAAAATCGGGCATTAATTTATTATGTTTACGCCAACGTACTTTTTTGGTCACGCTTGTTTAAGCACTCTGCTGACCCGAAAGACTTGAAATGGTATCCTGTGCTTGGAAGATCTTTGGAACTTGGAAAGCGCGAACTTGTCAACCCACAGATATCAGTGCCTCAACATCGGTAAAGCCAGAGGTGCATGGACTTGTGTGGCTATCGTTAACATTAGTTTAGCCATGGCACAAATATCTCCAGTGAAGCCAGTTTAATCACATCATTTTCTTTAATAAACCCTCTTCCTAAACAACCTATCTTTAATATAAAACCTGTTTCACAAAAGCAATCAACATTTTGTTTTTCCCCAAGATGCCCTAGTAAACAGCTTGGGTCGGGTTGGTACTGTCAAATAGATATATACTTCTTCACCTTTTCTTTAACAAACTTTTTGTTCAAATGCTTCAGTATAATTTACAATTGCGTAAAAACATCTCATTGTAGATACGAGAGAAAATCAGTGTTTTAATGGTTCGCTTGTAATGTTATTATAAGGACCCTTTTTTAAAGTACACAGGAATGTATTTGCTGTTTTGGGTCGTTTGTAAAAAGAATTTCAGAGTCAGTCTGAATAAGTTATTACCTCCACTTGATTCAACTTTACACTGTATTGAACTGAATCAATTTTTTATGAAATTTTCTTTTACGGTTTATAAAATTCGCTCCTGTTTATGACGTAAAATAAAGTTTCTTCCATATCTGTAATATGTTCCAAGCGATTGGTTCCTTGTCTGTTCTGCTATAATCTTTAGACCTTGTACGTTGTTTGAATTTGTTATTTTGTTTTTATAAGTCATGTTTGATAAGATGCTCTATCAAAATTATGTTTAGCACAATAAGAAGCAAGCAGTGTGTCCATATTTTTCTCCCAACCTTAATTTTAATGAAATCCAGGGTCTACATTTACCCACAATCGTCATGAAATATTCCTAAACCTTTGAATCGTATTTCTGTGAAAACTAGATGGAGATTGTCTTATTAGTAACTCACAACCCACTTACATTAATATTTTGCACAGAATTGACTCGGTACATTCACTTCATTTAAGTGTTGAAGTCAAGTGGACTGGGATCTATTGAGTCACGCGATAGACATTCGCCTAATTACTCACTGTGAGATTCGTTGCCAGCTTGCAGGATCGTTTGTACATATTTGATTGCGTTACGCACTAACCTGCGTCACAGACAACCTTCACTCATTCATGAATACCCCCTTAGACGGCAGGAATATTAAGAAAAGGCCTTTGCGACTTCTAAAAAAATCATGCATAACCATTCATATCCTTTAACAGATCACATACCACCCTGTCTTGCAAATTGTTTAATTCATATTTATTTCAAAGTATTATTTTGCTCTCCTATATTCGAAGACAAAAAAATCGATTTAGAATTGTTCATCTGTGAATTTCCATAATTCACCTTGGTGGCTTTGTTTTGCTGTTTATAAGCAAGTTAATTGCCAAATCGATCCTAGCTCATTGCGAATCGGATTCGGGACGATTGTCGGAAAAGTTCAATGTTTGAGACTAAGCATTCGACATTGATTGTCAAGAGACTATATGAATGAGGCCTTAACCGTTCATTAATTTTTCATACAGTCAGTTTGTTTATAAATAAGTCAAAAATTAGAAGGGAACTAAATCTTTGGTTTTTCTCTGACATTGCAAGGGGTTCCTGAGGTCACAATTGGCCCAAGGTCTCCTGGGTCTAATTTTCCTAAACTCTCTTGGCATCTTGGAATTTACCACTGGGCTAAAAGAGATTGCCTGTCTAAGCAAAGTAGAGTTCTAGCTTCCCTTGAGAGTAATAGGTATGACAAATTAACGGCTTGAGGATTTTGCATCGTATCAATGCAAGATGCACCTTCTTCATTTTATTCGCAACCCAAGCTCCGTGGCGTGGCTCCTGCTCATTGAGACTCGAACATGCATGCGGATGCAAAACGACAAACGTTTTCAATCAGAACTATTTTTAGCATTCATTATTTGCAGGGCTTTAATGTAAATCAATATGCTAAAAGCCACATCCCCAGATACATTTTACATATGTAAACAGTAAAAAGCTTGAATCTATTAACATCAACCGTAATTATTCAGACATTTTTTGATTTCCTCTTCGAAGAAACTGACTAGTAAGACACCAGATTTGAGCTTCTATGTAAAACCACGATACCCTTTATCAAACAAAAGCTTTAATTAGCTAGGAACTTGAAAACTGAAAATAAAGCGCAGATCCGAGGCTACCAAAATTCCAAGTTGTTAAGTATGTTTTAATTATTCATGCTAATATAAAAGTGCGCTCTGGCGTCGTCGTCAGAATCTGCCTTCAAAAGTCCAAATCCACCAACAGAATAGCAAGACAAAAATTATGAATAAAAATTAATACAATAAAATAACGACTTTGTACAAGAATGATATATAAGTACGACGTTTCGACCATAACTCTTCATCAGGCCTCATTACTCGACGTACAACACGCTCAACTCCATTGATTAACAAAAATCATGACTCGGCGTATTTGGGCATACCCTCTCATCAGTCCCGTCGCTAGCTATTGTGCTCAGGGGGGATTTCCAAGTCCCATTTGCCGAGAAAGTGGATGAGCCATCTTGTTTTTGCCGACAAATTTGGAAATTTGCCGACTAAACACCCCTAGATGGCAACAGACTCGAGGCAAGTTGGGAAGCCTCGCCCCACGCACAGCCCCATAGCAACGTGCCTGCCTCTTCCTTTTCTCCTTTCTTTCTTCAATGTCTTTTATTGTAACGTCTTTCAACATATTTCCTTCTTCCATCTCTATTGCAGATTTGAAATCATTTGCTTTGCAAAAAACGTAGGGGGGGGGTGGCCCTGAACGCACGATACCTCTCTTTATACCCATTCAACCTTATGGTAAATTCTGCAGAATAACATTTCAATTAGAAGTTTAAAGAGATTTACCTCAACCGGATAAGCAAAATTTGACATTTTTTAGGTTTTCTATGTATTTAGAGAAATTGTGGCCAAGACTTGTACCGCAACGCACAACGAAGTGAAAACGGGAATGAATGGAGACCCTTCTTGCTCTCTAATAAAGTGATTTCTTATTTTAAGGATAAAATAATAAAGTTATATCTTGTATTTTATCTTGTAATAATATATGCACAATGAAAGCTGTAAGCCATTTCTCAAATTTCAGGCACCATTTCAGAAAGATTGAATAATGAATGAAAACTTTCTTGCTTTTGTCTTATTGTAGCTCAGCTTTTGCCCGTGTAACTTGATTTTTAATTAGGGTTTGGTTTTTGAACTGAACAAGCATTTCCTAGCGTAGAGTTTTCTGTCTATGTTCTGACATTTTAGACTTTGAAGAGTGTTAGACGAAAAGCTTCAGTTTACTCAAATGTTTGCTTTTTTCAAAGCCATTTTTTATTTTTGTACAACCAAAAGACTGTTTGAACAAGCATCATCTGAATTTAAGCATTTTATTCGATCTTTTCAATTAGCGTTGTATTTATTTTGCAATTTTTGCTGCTCTTTCTATCAATTATTTTTGTTGCACACAGAACTGATGCAAAAAGCCTGTCCAAAACGACTTGAGAGGTGGAGCTTTCAAATTTTGTTATTGCCTGAATGTTCCTTCCTCATTGGTGCGCCTGCGCAATGAAAGCATAGTCCGTACAATAATGGCCGTCTACAATAGCAGGGATGTGAAAGTATGATTGAGGCTTTTTTACAAATGGTTTGATTCAGCTGAAATATGGATACAATTGTGCATTTAATTTTATAGGAAAATAAATGTGTTTTGAGATGACGTAGGAATTATAGCATCAATGGCAGGCAAAAGCAGGGATTTAGAGAAGTGCTTTGAAGAATCACAAGAAACAGGCACGCTGAGCATTGCACGTCGAAATATGAAAGAATTTCCAAAGAGCATGGAGAACTTTGATCTAGCAGATGTTGTACGAGCAGGTAGGTAAACTAGGGTTTTTTCTGCAATTAATCATGAGCATCATAAAAGAGCGGTGTGTGCAGCTAATGGCTTGATCAATTTTCTTCACCGCATGTTTCCAAAACAACCAACGTTTAGGCCCTGAAAACAGTCATTAAGTTATCTGTTAGGGATAAACCATCCTTTTTGTATTGCTAAACAGTGAAAATAGTACCAAATGTGCAACATTTATCAAACATTCATATACTCCTACTTATGGGAACAACTCGCAGTCACCCGAATTGACATGTTTATCTTAATTGCAATAAAAAATATTTGATAAATAGGTGTTAATCTTAATGTTTGGATAATGTTTTGTGGCAAAGGCTCATGCTAAGCACGAAAGATATATTTGGAGTACGCTATTGGTTGATGAAAAACAAACAATTACTATACATCAAATAAACTGATCTGCATGCATGAAGTCATTCCAGGTAGCCTGAAATTAGATCTTTTTGCCCTCTAAAACTGTGGTGGAGAGAAATATAAAATGTGATGATAGTTTTCTGAATGGTAATGTTGTAAAGATTTATATCACAGTGTTTATATCAAATATTAATGGGTTGTGGCACTTGAAAGTCTTTCTATTGACACAATTTTTATCTTAAACACAGTAGTTATAAGTATAAATTAAAACGCATTCCGTTTTACTGACATACTGTTTTATCATCCTGATGGAAGACATATGCCAAATACTAGGTTTGTAAGCCCAAACAGATGGCAGCTTCCCTTAACACCATTTGTGGCTAGGGTAATGTACGAAGCCCACAAATACCAGAAATATTCAAAAGATTTATCCAGTAAACATGTTAGTCTTTATTAGAGTACTCCTTTTACAATAAAGCAATCAGCTGTCTGTACCAAGACTAAAGTCTGACAAATGGTTTATTTAAACTTTCATTTTCAAATGAAATTTATTCCCTTCACATGTGCTACCTTTACCAAGTTACCCATATAATTTTGCTGGAAATCTTCTACTTTAACTTTTGTTTTTTGCAGATCTTTCACAAAACAAGTTTAATGAGCTGCCACGAGAGCTGAGTGATTCTTTCATGTTAGAATGCTTAAATTGTGCATTCAATTACTTGAAGAGCATACCTGACCTAAGCCACATTCATTCATTAAATCATCTGAATTTGAGGTATGTTTTTGTTAGTCTATCCATACTTTATTGATTGTTTGTTTTTGTTCTTTTTTTCGATTTGTGGTTTATATCTACAGCTCTCCTAATGACATCTTCCATTTCTCCTTTATTTCAATTAGAGTGATTTCTATAAACAACCAACTTATTATTAAGGGTACTGTGCAGTCTAGAGAGGTCTCAATAGGCAAAAATTGCTTTAGCAAATGGAAACATTCAAACATCCCCTTTCTGACCAACAAATAGCAAATGACAAATTAAACCTGTATCGTTGTCTCATCAAGTTTCTGTTGGAAATAAATGTCAAAAAACAAGTAACCCAAGTGTATTGGGTAAAGGTCTATTTTAGGAATGGATCATAAAAATTGTCAGCATCTGGAAATCCCTGGAATGAATTTATTCCATCTCACCTTTTCGAAAATCAGTCAAATCTACATGCAGGCTAGAAATCGGTCTCTTAAAGAGAAATATCTATGTGTAATAGACCACTTTTGCAATGATGGAAATCAAGATTGATAACAAGGTCTGTATGCCAGAACAAAAAAAGTGATGTTCCAATTCTGATGTGCAATGTGCATAACAGCTATAATCAAAACAAATCGTCAAGGAGAGTGTACTCAGGTCACCTCTAAATATTAAATCACTGATTTGTATAATGATATAAAAGAATCCAACACATCACTTCCAGAAGGAAAGGCTATAGAGTGTTTGGAAGACTTAGGAAATTTTTCTGTAAGAAGGAATTTGAAACTTTTTAAAACGGTAAGGAGAAGACAACCAGCATGATAACTGACTCGGTGCTCTGTACCTCTGTGGTGTTTTGTTGTGCAAAGCAGTGCAAATAGGAATCTAAATATGAATGAAACTTCTCACGATTGCTTTGAAAATGAATATACTTACACCGCAATTCCAGAAGAGTGTTTACATCTCTGTGGACAGACAAGTTACATGGAACACCTGTATTTAATTCCATAAACTATACAACTGATTTCAAGCACTTTCTCATGAAAAGCACTGCACGCAAGAAACTTTATAAAGGATTTAGAAAATTGAAGTTGATAGAGGCCGGTATTGACCTTTTTTGCCAGAGTGAAATCGAAAGTTTCTAATATATCTGGCAATGTTACTCTGCTGCATGCACTTGCCCTGCTGGTCGTGGTCATTTTTCTTATGGTGGTGTGCTTTTGGGGCAGGAAGATTTTTGTATAAGGGGCTTTCAAAAACATGTGTCTTTTGTTTTTCAGAAAACAAAAAGTATCTCTAAAGAACAACATTTTGCACCAAGCTCTTCAAACTCCAATGTGTCATCCAGCCCCGTCCAGTCTCAAGAAAATGATTGAATTTCATTTAGTGAATATTATGATATAACAAACCCTACTTTCCAAGAGATTTGGGTTGTCCATTTGCAATAACATGCCTTTAACTGCAAAAAAATTGTTTCTTTTGAAAATTCAACATATAGAGAAACTTCCAATGAAATTTGAAAAACCAACATTGATATAGTGTCGAGCCATCTTCAAATTAAAGCTATATATTATAAAGGATTCATACTTCCTGCAACAATCCATGGACAGAGTTTTTGATAAAGATCATGCATGGGAAGCATACAAAAACAAGCTAGGAGTCTGCAGTTGGCTACAAGATATAAGCTTCCTGTCCACATCTTTAGGCTTCATTGGTTGTATCATATGGGAAATAAAGTGTCCTTTCTCAAAATACAGTTGCAAACATTCTAAAATCAATAAAGACACGATATTTTTCCTTGAATCTGATGAAATTCTATCCATCTAAAGCAAAGAAATGATACTGTTTTCAGATTGGGGTAATTGTTTTGTTGTCTTCTTTGGCAATAATGAGCTCGCATTGCATGCAGTCTGTCTTTAATGAGATCACTTTTTTTTCTTCCTACCATTTGCTAACCAATCTCTTTTTTCTCTCTGCCCATTTTTTATTTAACATTTGATTAAAATCTACCACAGTTGTCACAGGTGTTTCTAGGTTTGTTTTGAAGATTTGTACTGGCGTTAGCAGGTTTGTGAATGGATGTCTTGGTCCGAACATCAGTTTTCTTGTTTTGGATTAGGTGCCTCGCTTTAGTATTGATTGCTCCCAAATAAATCATCAGACCCATTCCTCCCTGCTTGCATGCTATTGCACCCCTCACACCTCTCCCCAATATACCTCCCCCATTTAAAGCCATGTTTGAAGAATTCTTTCAAGTTGGCTACAAATTTGAATTATCCAAACTACAAGATAACTTGGATGAAGCTGTGGTAACTGAAATTCACAAAAAGAAGGGAAATGGGTTTTGATTTCTATCAACATAGCTTTTAGAAACAAAGAGTTTAAGCTATTTGGGATTTTAACAGACCTTTTTCTTTAATGTGGGCAGTGGCCCTCACCCTCACCAACATCCTTGCTAAATTATTGATACAGGCTATTTACCACCTTTTCAAAGCATGTCTCTCCAGAATGAGACAGGAAGAGTATTTACAGAAACGTTAGTTCCTATCAATCAAGGTATTCCTGAATTAAAAGTCAAGTTACTAATGAGAATAAAGCATTATTGCTTCATTATTCACATTTAATATCACTACATGAAACAGTTTTTTGAGGGTAATCACACATTTAGAAAACCAATCGGCTGATAATACCCTTATACCCCTGTTAGGTATTCTTTGGCAGATAATAACCTAATACCAGTCTTCCTTTAATAATTGTTAGACAGTCAATCACCCTTGTAATACAGGCCTTGCACTAAACACAATAAAGAGGCTCCATAAAACAAACTCCTAAGAAACTCTAGTCATCAAAAGATTAGTGTTATAAACTCTTGTATAAATCTTATATCATAGAAACCCAAATATTTCCATCATTTAAGAAGATTGTTTATGTTTTATCAGCATTATTTTCAAATGATATTTTGCTTCAGTGCAATATCATTTTACATTTTCAGTCATTCGTTAAATTGCTCTCTGTGTGCTTTAGGTGCCTTTCAGGGCAAGGCCTGCCTTGTAAGCTCTTCTCTGCGGCCAGTTTGTTGCTCTTGTGAAATTCTTAACAAAAAGACCTGGTTTTTTTTGTTGAATTAAGTTTTTAATAATGTATTAATTTTGAAATTCATCGCCTCATGTATTCTTTGTTATTGTCTATTATTAAAATCAACAATTTTGAAATATAATGTTTACTTAATTTCCATTGTAATATTTTCTTTTAGTTTTAATTCTTTGCCGTTTTAGTTTTTAATTCTTTAATTCTTTAGAAGGAAAATTATTTGCATTTCTTGGATTCTTATCAAAGCAATTATTTTCTCTTTTCACGTTTTAGCCACAACCAAATACCAGTCCTTCCTGTGCATATTTGTTCTCTACCTTTAAAAGTTTTAATAATGAATCACAACAAATTGCATGCCGTTCCGAGTGAAATTGGTCTTCTAGGAAAGCTACAGAAGTTGGTATGTACACTTCAATTTTTCGATCCTTCATAGAGTTTACATTTTCCAAGATTTAAATATATGGAATCAAACATTTAATCAACAATGATTTGTTGCCTGAGTTTTTGTGTTGAATGTTTTACTGTCCATGTGTCTTCGATATTGGGTTTTTCGCTCTCTTCTCTAATTGGCCAACAATGCTGATGTTATGAAAAAAAAAATAATTAATTTCAAAAATTACATGAATGACATTAAAATCTTTGTTAAAACGTTCTGCTATAGGTAGTAATAAGTTTACTGGATCCCTGATGCTTTTAAAGTATATGCATTTGTATTTTGATTTTATGCAAAGGTGTCAGTTTTATATTATAGACTTAGCAGTAGCTTGACAATGATAAAGTTATTTCTAATATATGGGTCAAGTATTTGAAGAGTGACATCACTTAACTGTCCATACTTTTCCCCCTTATCTTTTTGGTTCAATGTTGGTACAGACTGCTAAAACTCTGATCTACATATCATATTGGAAATAATTCTTTAATAAGTTTTTATATTAATATTCTTGAAAATTTCTGTTTAATTTACTATCATAAAGTGCTTGATGCCATATAGGCAGAACTAGATCCATTATAAGTATAAGACAGAACGGTTCTAAGTTGCTACTCTGAGTTTCACGCTTGATGCGATCACCAGGCAATTGTTGTTTTTAATTTCATCCCAAGAAATTATCTTTTTCTGCAAATTAATTACTGGCATCATCCATTAATGGCTTGCTGATTTTTTGTAGGATCTTAGTTGTAATGAATTAACAAATCTACCAAGCACAATGGGCGAAATGGTGTCATTGCGAACTTTAAAAGTCAGAAGAAATCAGCTAATTTCCTTGCCAGATGGTATGTAGCTAATGTTGAACATCTTTTCACATAAATTTTCTTTTGTAACAAAATACTTCAATAATTTTTTTCTTTTCAAAGATATGCTGAAGTTGCAGCTTCTTTAAAAACTAAAACTTAAGATCGGTAAAACTTTTTTTGCTTCATTCATTCCCAGTTTTTTTGTAATATCTCAGAGACAAGTTGTCATTTTCGTTGAAAAAATCAAAACAACTTAGAAAACCTTCTTTAAAATTGCTCTCAATATTTTAAAAGTTTTTATGCAGAATTAGAGCCAGCATGGTTAATGAAAGAATAAGGCTTTTCCAACCAAAAACTCTTTACTTCAAAGGTTTTCTCGTTAAGGCGAAATTTTAGACAGCAATTTCTGTAATTCCAAAAAAGCTACCCCACAAATTACCTCACCCCTACTTCTACAAGATGCAAAAACACAACTGCCTGTTTGGAAATAAACAAAGAAGGTTTAATGAATGTGTTTTTTCTCAGGGTGATTTTCTCTAGTTTTTATGGTTTCATAACATGTAAAAGGTAATTTGACCCGTGCCAAAGGATATTTGTAGCAATTATGATTGCTTTAAGCAACACACTGTTAGATGAATTGTTATTGTCAAATCTAAATTTTCTTGTGCAGATCAGAATTGAACATTTTAAAATTGTTTAAAAAAAAACTGAAAACCCATCAGGAGAAGACATTTTAGTGATGACTGAACAATGAAAATATAATGTGTTTTTTAGGTTTTGACTTAACCAATCATTGTTCTAATATTCATAATTGAACAAATGCATATCTGTCTGTTTGGAATCGGCATCAACACTTCGACATCAACATTTTTCAGCCTGCCAGGATAATGAAAACCCCTTTCCATTTTGCCGTGTTTCTTACCAACACATCTTTGTATTAAGGAAAATTGTTGATATTTATAAGAAAAAATAGAAGATTGTCGTTCTTTTTTCTTCAAAGATAATTAAAATCTAGATATGTGTATGATTAATTTAGACAGTAGTTATGTCTGAAAATTTATCAGTTATCATTCTAAGACCGCGAGTTCTGTCTATATGTTGATCAGCTTTTATTTCAAACGATGAATCCCCCTGATAAAACGTTCATAAATCTTTTATAAATGCAAATTAAGGCAAGTGTGTCTAAATTAAACACTTGGCAGAAAGTTGGGCTTGTTATGGTCGATATCAGAAATGGTTTTATCGTATGATGATTCATTCTCTTTGTGGCTAGGCCTAATAGAATTAAATTAGAAATAAGACGGTATATCTGTAGACGCAATTACTCATAGCTTAGCCACTAGGCAACTTTTTGTAGTTAAATGCATGGGCAATGTATCATTTTATAGGGAGTGAATTGTGAACACTATTATTTTCAAGAAAAAAGTTTAATATGGAGCTCTGAGACAGCAGATTAGGCCATGCAAGAGAATAAAAAATCAGCTCTCGATCTTCTCGCAAGGAGGGCAGTGGGTTGTTTTTAAAGAGTTCAAATAAGCGCCAAAGTAGAAATTCATTTCTGTTGGTAATGGCACCAAATTAGTTAGTATGTCTGGTGGTGATGTTACTGGGGTTGATTAGAAACATTTTACCATAATTGGATGTAAATTTAGGTTGCCTTAGTTTGCCAAACTGATGATTTAATAATGCAACAAGGTTATCGATCGTTCTTATGTATACAGTCACAGTGCTCCAAGGTGACCCTTGGTGATTCTGAAGCTAATCAGAATTCAATGATTTTCACTGAAGAAAACCTGACTTATCTTCATTTGATTAGCATTATGTGATTGATTCGCAATTCCTCTCACAGACTGGGAATGACCTCTCTTTCCTAATGCTTACGCAATGCAATCATATTTCGAATGATTAATGGCTTAAGTTGAATTTACCCTTCTCTGACCTTGAGATAACACAGGGCAGGCAACTAAGTGCCCTGGGCACTGCAACTAAGACGATAAGCTTGCATGTTTGATTTTGCAGAGGTCAGTAAACTGAAGAATTTGGTGCATATGGATATTACAAGCAATAAGATTTCGATAATTCCACCTGCATTTCGACTCATCACTTCGCTTGTTGTTTTCGAACTGAAAGATAACCCGCTGACGTCACCGCCAGCACAGGTTAGACCTCATTTTTTGTTTCTATGTCCGTGAATATGAAGAATGAGTTTTAATCTTTAAGTTAATAATTTTGTGTTTTACTCTTTTTTTATAAAAACCAGATATTTCTAGCTGAGACTCGATGTTCTTATTTTTTGGATAATTCGAGGCTCGAGTTTTCTTAAAATTGTTCTTATTTCAACTTTGATATATCTACAACTACATACTATAATTTGTTTCTAAGGCCAATAAATAACCTTTTTGCAAGACCTTTAAGTAGCAAGGTTGATTTGCTGATTAAATCTGCTTTGTTTATTTACATAAAAGAAACTTTTTAAAAAAACATTGTTTTCTTTTAATTTTTTTCACCAGAGGCTGGGAATTTTCTTGCTTTCTTTTTATTTTGTGGCAAATCGACCCGCGATCTTTTTATAAAATGTGTTCTTATAAAAAAAAGTGTAGAAATATATGTAGACATGGTTAGTTGTTTTTTCCTCAAGAGGAAAATCTCTTGAGGTTTTTATGTGTTAGCTGTAAAATTCTGTATATACTCAAAATCAAATTGTTTTGATGGCATCGTTTTGACAATTTTCGCTAGAAATCTGCCAGCAAGGCTAACTAGAGTCAATGTTGACATGACATGAATTCTTTCAGCGATATTTGTAACCATTTATGAGGTTTTGATAAGATTATGACCGTCAGGTTTCCGCAATGTTTGTGGTTTCTTTCTTCTAGAGCTTTATAATTTAATCCCAAAATGTAGCTATGAGATAAAAAATCATTCATTACTCATAAGAAGAATATTAATTTTTTCAGGTAATTTTTAAGAGTCCTGTTAAGTAGCTAGAGTAAAGTAGCAAAGGTTTTTGACTTGAAAAACAAAACGTGTGTCTGTTTGATATGTTAGCAAAGTTTGAAAACCCGAAGCGCAAACATGACGTTGTTAAATACTTTTATCCTCAGAGATTTAAGTGTTTTGGAACCGTGTGAAAGCAAAGGCTCGTACTCTCTCTTGAAATCTTCAACCAGTTACGAGGCTGGCGACCGCCGATTGGTAAAAAACAAGGACAAAATTCAACGCGTCAACCTTCCTCTCATGTCACTTTTCATCTGGATATCAATTTCTGCTTCCTTTAGTCATTATTAGAAGCTTATCCGCTGAGGACAAACTATTATTTAAGCATGCTATTTTTCCTCTTTCCCGTGCATATGAACAGTCATAATTGTGTTTAATGAGAATTTATAACTGTTTATTCCCATAGATCTGCCTGAAGGGCAGGATGCACGTGTTCAAGTATCTTAGTCTGGCTGCCCAACAGCAAGAAAAGGTATTTATAAGTTCAATGACGTGCTACTTTCAATGCAAATGAGTATTTTTATAGACTTGCAGCTAACCGTTGCTGCAAGTCTATTCGCCTTATTGTTCTTTGTGGTTAAGAGGTTTATGTTGCTTTATGTCCACCGCCAAGAGATTTATAATAAAAACATGTTAAGATGTTGTGCTATTTTATTTCATGTTTTCATATCATCATATTTGTTCTAGTTCAAAATACCATTATCAAGACCTCTTGACAGTTCAGTTAATGCCTGCCGGTTATAAACCTTATCGTATATAGTGCCTGTCAATTTGTATGTTATTTATGTTATTCTTATCGTATATAGCAAATTTGTTTCATTATGGAAAGACTTTTTAAAGAATAAAATCGCAAAGTTTTTAATCAATCAAATAAAACGTTTTTAATTGTACAGCTGTACAATTAAGTTATCGGAAATTGTTTTTTCCCTTTATCTTAACGTATTTAATAGAACTTTTTAAGACAATATTTCTTGAATAAAGGACAATATCTTCCTTAATATTTGAGAGAGTATAGCCGTGTTATGTGGATCTGTTAACATCCGTTATTTTTAGTATTATTATTAATTATTATTATTATTATGTTTGTTCAAATCTTTTAAATTTTTATAACGACGTCTCTTATTTTTGATGTACACGCTGTCCTTTCCCTTTTTGTTGTTCTGATTGCGGTTTTCCGAATTTCTCCTTGATAGTCATTTTCATGTCGTGCTTTAATAAGCTGGAACAGAATGCTGAACTGTCGTTTCAACTTCTTACTGAAATCACCGGGTGCATTATAAACGAAGAATTTTTTTATTTGCTCTTATTTTATCTGCAGACTTGGTCTTTGGAAAGAGATTCTCGAAGAATGACAAAGAGAACACCTTCTTCGAGCAGTATATCAAGTAACAGGTTTGTCGCAAAACTTTTTAAAAAATCTTTAGCATACACAGATTATTTCTTCGTTTGCTTGAGATAACTGCCCTTCAAACAGCAAGTTTTTATCTGTGTTTAGGCCACCTACTTTTTGCATTCTATGATGACAGCAACAGTAATATCAATAGTTAGTTAATCAGTAGATTTTTCTTCCCAATCCTAGCCTTGTTGAAAGCGACCTTAAACTCAATCACATTGATGAAAATGGAAAGATGGCTGATGGTGTTGATGTTGTTGACAACAGAGACCAAAACCAGAGCGAGGTAGGAACTGCTATAAAGTTAGACGGCGTGGTTCTGCCCCAAAGTGCAGAAATTATTGGATTAGTTGGCTTAGTGGCCAAATGCATAATCATAATCATGATCATCGTAATGCACCATCGTTTTGCCCATATTAGGCATCAACATCTGTTTCAATACTCTTAAATCTGTTTAAAAAGTCAATAAAAGTTGTTAAATTTCCTTTTATGTTTGCTTACCAAGGGACATTTTAAAGCCTAAATATAATTGTAATTTAGAATTTTCACAGTTAATGTTATGCTCTTTCTAAAACCTTATGCTAGCAAACTTAAAAACGTTAAACATTAAAATTGTATATAGCACACTGCACACTGTCATATTAAGGTGGCAGGCAAATAAGTTGGTGTCCGATTGGTTTCACTCATCCCAGCATGCTTCGATACGGACAGATGCAACAAATCAACCACCTCATTATATCGCACTCATTCACTTTATTTTTTGTCCAGGAAAAAGAGGCACTTGCTGATAAAAGCACTGTAGCACCAATTGCAACTAATGCACATGTAGTCAAGCCCGCGAAACCGCTGGATTTAATTGAGCAGGTAATGCTAGGGCCTGGCTTTGCCAGTCAGGTAGTAGGGTGCTAACACTTTCTCCTTAGTGCACAAAATTTAAATTGCAGTCAAAGATTATAACAAGTATTAGAGTATCAGCAAAGTAATGATGATTCTATTGTGGTAGACGAGTATCAGCTCTGCTTTGCATTCAACATAGTGCTTCAAGCCAGTTCCAGTAATGCCGCCCAGTGCTTAGTGAAAAATCGCAGGATATGAAACCCACGCCTTTGGCTACCTCTGCAAGCCACATCTTTGGCTATAGGTGTGATGCACACGGAAATAGCTTAGGCTGTATTGACATTTTCTGCTCCTTAAACCTTAAGCTTTAAAAACATATAAACAAAAAAGACAAGATGATCCTTGGACATGTTACCTTTGGTTTTTACTTTTTGAGGTGTGCCTGTTTCTCAGATGTTGAACTGCAACTTTTTCTGATTCTATGTTCGGATTCTAGGCTATTTTTCATCACGTTTGAAGGAGACGCTCTGCTACAGAGTGAAATTTAGCGTCTTGCACGGACTCCATTACCATAATCACATATTCGTTGTTACGCTGATTTTTGTTCAACTTCTGTTCAACAAGTTTTTTTAAAATAATTAGTTAATTAATTAATGGTATTTGGCATACTCCCCTCACAGTGAAAATATCCACCAGTAATGATAGTTAGTGCTTTGCCATTCCCCCTTCCCTCGTTTCTTTTGGTTCCCAGTTCTGCTAATAGTCAGAAAGTTAACAAGCCACCAAGTCTGAAGTATATTTTGCTAAAATTCATTCATCATTATCGTTTAACAACCTTGCTCCTTATCACAAACCTCTGTCCTTAAAAAAGATATGTACTGCATAGAGTTCTTAAGTGATGACGTCAACAAATATATTTTTAGGATGAAATTAACTAAGGAGTTAATTGCTATTGCACTATAAGAAGTATTTACAGGTTATGACGTCAGCTTGGGTTTGCTTGACAATAATTGTTGGCTTCTTGTCTCTTTATCACAGTAGGGTCTACACAGTCAGATAGCCCGATGTCCGCTTAAAAAGCATAAATTACAAGACATTTTGTAAATATCAGTATATTATAGAGAAAGATTGGCACTGTTGTTAATTATTTTGATTTATGGAGTCAACCTTCCTTTCTCAGTAGAAGCGATTTCACTCTACTCTTTTGGTTCAGTGTGCCACACTCGATTATGCTAAAAACAATTTAAAGCCGTTAAACAGTTGTTCACGGACTGAATTCTTGTGTTTAGGACTTCGGGTTTCTAGAAGCAGACGAAAACCGGCAACTGAACGATGAGCAGCCAAAAAAGAGCTTTGAGGACACTCGAAATTTGGAAAGGAGAATTTTGAAGGATCACGAGCTTTTGCAGCAGAAAATGCGACAGCAGGAACGGCCTAAACAAATAAAACCCAGCAAGTAAGGGTCACAGCCTGCTTCTTCTCACGAAGGAAAATAAAATCGTTCAGATTACCATTTTATGTTTTTTTTGTTTTATAACTGGTGCATCCACACTCAAACGTGTTCTTTGAAGCGTAAAAATTTTTGTTTTTTCCATTATTTTACCAATAGCTCGAAAGATGCGATTTCATAATTCTATTTCATTATGAACACAAAGTCTTGAAAGCACTGGCCTAAAAATTTGTCACATGTGTGCATTATCCTAATGTTACTTCTTTCACTTCAATAGCAAAAATCGCCAAGATCAGCAAGTCATACATGATTTTTTAATTCAAGTTAGGATTTATTTTTTAGTTTCTTTTCCAAAATCAGTTTGACTTCAGTATAAGCTTCGTTTTTTCCCTGGAACCATACGACAAGGCCCGGTCAGTTCAAATCTGACAGTTTTCATTTCTTTCCAGTTCTGCATTGTAAAACATCTTTGCACGCTTAAGATTATTCCATGCACAACAGGTCCTAGATTAAACCATCTATTTCTCTCCAAACAGACCGAAAACTGCGACTTTGATGCGTAACCAAGAAAAACCGATGCAAGCAGGACATAGCACCATGTCTCTGGATCGTGCCAGCGTGCGAAAGTACGGGGGCAAAATGAAAAGCTACAATAACGACTTAGAAACGTAAGTAAGAAAAGGCAAGGTCTGGCGTTGTAGGGAGAATGGGATGGAATGGGATAGGTATAAAGATATTATGGCTGCAAGTTTAGATAATCGGGCAGGTTTTTGAGTGAGGTATGGCATAAGTAATGGCAGCAGTTTCATGAAATATGGTTTGTCAGGGAATCACCTAGAGGGGATTGATTCTTCTCGCTCTGGATTTATCTTTAGTTTCTCTTTGTTTTAAGTCGTGTTTTAAGTTTGTTTCAAGTTTTGCATTTAATCGTGGTATTTTGTCAAAACAAGCCTCATCTTGCCCAGATATTGAGCTAGATACTAGTTTTATGACAAGGCTGAGAAATCAATATTATATATTAATTAACGATTTATTGTTCTTTCTAAAGTTAATCTTAATTTTTCATGAATTATTAAAGTCATAACATGAGATTTTGATTCTTTATATATATTTTTACGCTTAAGAAACAAATTTTCCAATCTCCTTGAAACAACGATGACCCACAGCCTAACAGGACCACCTCAGCAACATGTAATTCCACTACCTTCAGATGAAATAAGTCTGTAAGATTGTTTTACATGAGTTTTAATCATTGTTTGTAAAGATTTGACCTTTTTTAAATTTCAGGCCACATGAAAACGAAGGGGTGAGTGAATAATTTGCAAGATTTTGTGCGTTTTGATATCGTTTTGAAAATGAGTTATAATCATAGACATATTTGGTTTTATTTTTGTTAAATTTTAATTACTTCGCTAATAAAAAGCACTTGAGATCACAATAAAGACAAAAATCTGTTTGAATTTTAAGACATACACTAGGGTATCAAAAGTATTGCACCACCCTGCTCAAAATGGCGGCACTTTTTGTCGACTTTTTGACAATGCAAAACATTTGAATGCATTAATTGGGTGAAATAAGCGCATTTTAGAGCAAACTTTGGCGGGAAAAGTTTGCAAATCTTGCTGACGCCATAGAAAACTTAGTTAAAAATGTATAAATTACGCAAAAACATTTTTATCTGTAAAAATGTAGCCCATGCCTGAGGAAACAAAATTGTCAAATGAGAGGCGAGTCGCTATAAAACATTTACGGGGAAGTGGCCTTTAATTTAAAAAAAAATGTTGACCAAGTTAAATGCAGCTACACAACAGCTGCGGTAAATCAAAAAAGATTTCTCGAGAATGTTACAGTAGTAAAGAAACCGAGAAGTTGGCGACCAAAATAAATTTGATGTTAAAGGGGAAAGAATTTGTCGGTTTTATTTCACTACGTACAGCACCAAGGGGCAGTAAAAGGCATGAAACCCAACACTGCGCAAGGTTTTGCAGCTCAAAATCCGTCCACAGAAAATATGATGAGTGTTTTGCACAAATACAAAAGAAAAAGTTACCTGAGTAAACGGAAACCATTTTTACAAATATTTATTTCCATACAAAAGAAATTAAAGTTTTGGCATAGCCAGAATCAAGTCCAATCTTTAACATCGCTAAAAAAGTTTGACTTCAAATGAAAAATGTTACAAACTGTGATCCAAATGGTCGTCCAAAAGCCAGAGAATCATTAATTGCAAGAATTTTCCAGGCCTATTGCGAAATTCCACAAGAATACGTTGACCAAAAATGTGGATCCATTTCAAGGAGGCTTTTTGCGGTTTCAAAAGTTTGCGGCTACCCATCAAAATATTGAAATTTGAAACTGTTAAAGGACGTTTGCTACTGTTATTTTTAAAATAAATGCTCTAAATAGATTGAAGTTTTGATTGGTGGTTGTTTGCTTTCGACCAATTGCCATTGGCCCTCTAAAAACAGAAATAATTTGCATAACAATAGCTTTCGATCATTCATGCGCCATTTCTCCTCCTTCGAGGTGGTGCAATACTTTTGATACCCTAGTGTAGATGATAATATTTTTTGATACTCAGCATTGCTTCTTGGAAGAACAATTTTTATCTTATTCAGGCTACACTAGAGGCTGTTACATGCGTATTTTGTATGTTAATCACATTATGATTCAAAATTTGACCTTTTTAAATATTGTTACATTCGCCCACAGCCAATAAACGACATTGCGGAGAGAAAGGAACAGCTTCTCAGACTGAGACAAGAGGCGCTCATCACCAAACAAAAGCTGGAAAAAATCAGATCTGAATCAGAGTTTGTGAGTTATTTTTCTGGTTGCATAAAATTACAAAATTTCCAAACAAAATTTCGTTTGTAAGTTACTTTTTGATAAGATCTTTATGGTAGTCATAAACCCCTGAATTTTGTCGTTATTATCACCATCAATGAACGATTCACTTCTTTTTTCATTGATTAAGTTTCGTTTTTTATCTCCTGTGATAAAAATATTTTTCAATTCCGTTTTAGAGCCAAGGAAACATAGAACTTACCCACCCTGTAAGTAGCGTTAGCTCAATTTTTCACTTTCATTTGACCAGAATTTTTTGAGGACATTTCCTGACAAAGAAATTCAGATGTTTATTTGGTCTTTTAAACAGTGTTTTCTAAACTAGGATAAGAAAAACGAAGTCAGGGTTTATTTTATCATACAGTATTTTAAAAGCACTAGGTCCCGACGCATTTCGCTGGCCAGTTAAATTTCCCATTGGTTGGACTACACAATAGACCTATTGTTACGTACCCAATCGGCAACGTAAGGCTAATTTGCAATGTTTTCTCGATCATAAATGTGCTGCAAAGCCAATTGTAAACTCAGAACGGTTGAATGATGGGACACAGTGCCTTAAACAGAATTTTAGTTTAAATAATAACTACTGTTTGAAAAGTCTGCTATACGCGCTTTGGTTTTTAAAAAGGGTAACTTTTAGATGCAACTCCATGTTATATGTCGAATGCGATCGTCAGGCAACTGTTTCTTATGATTGCATGAAGCTTGAATTTCAAAGCTGCAACTTAAAACTGTCCTATTCTATACCCCAAACCGAACTTTGGTTTTAAACGATTTTCTTTGCGAGATCCGATACTCTGATGGTTGCCTGCACTAAAAAAGGATCGTATCCTTGATGAAACTTTAGCTACGATGTATTTTTAAATAGTTTCTTTAAAGAATTGATTTCTGGAAATAGGTAATTCTCTAAATTCTATTTTCTTTCAGGCCGAAATGAGTCCTCGAGCTAGAACTGCTTCGCATGAAAATACCAATTCGGTAAAATTCTACTTTCTTCCTTTAAGTTTATTGGTCTTCCTTTATTGGTTTTCACATCTCATTTTCTTCATTCCAGTGTATTCATATAAATTTTATAGTTCTAGAGGCGTTATTTAACTTCCTTCTCCATTAAAGGGGATTCTTTTCAAGTATGATTTTTCCTTTCATGGTGCCTGAAGTTTTTTTAATTTCAACCCTTGAAATAATGCTGTCAACTTGCAAAGTCTTCGATTATCCATTTTATAAAACATGTCAACCCCTTTGCTTATTAATGTTTTTCATTTTCGCTCTCTGGGAAAAAGGTTTTTCACATTGACCTAATTAAGCGTTCCCTGTAGAAGCAGTTAATCTGAACGGGTTCTTTTTATTAGAGGCATTTGGTATCACCCTCAGTGACGGACACCTGGGGGGGGGGGCGAAAGGGAGCGACAGGGGGAATCAGTTAATCTGAACGGGTCTTTTTTATTAGAGGCATTTGGTATAACTCTCAGTGACGGACACCTGGGGGGCGAAAGGGGGTGGTCGCCCCTCCGAATATTTTGGAGGACAATGGACTTTTGCACTAAAACAATTGGGAAATGTGACGTCATTTTATCAAAGCAATAAGCTTGCTCCCCCTCCTGATAATTGACCAAGTGTCCGCTCCTGATCACCCTTTAAGCTGCTATAATTAGTATTTTGTTTTTTGTATTTTAATTACGTAAAATTTTAACAGACACAGGACCAGCCCATCTTCGAAGGCATAAAGAAACGATCGTCGATTGGTAAAAACAAAACAGGTATTTCTCCAAACTTAGCTTGAATTGTGACCCGAATTAATTTCATTAAATTATGTCAAATATGACTTGAGTAGCATTAAATTCTATCGACGAATTTTTGTTTCAGTGTAGTACATTTTACTATCTCACCAAGCATAGTTAAAATTTTGCAGAAGTATGGATGGCTGATTTCATTATCACTATCCTGTTGTTTGATTTTGGGGAATGTGGGGGAGGGGGGGGACTAATCTGCAGGTTCTGCAAAGAACTTTAAAATTGTACAGCTTTGATTGTAAGAAAGTTGTTATGACTCTTCTTGCAGTGCCTTGATAGAAAGTCTAAAATTTCCTATAGTATATGATAAAATAGATAGGAAACAGCATGCATTGTTTACAAATCTATAAACTGTCTTGCTCCAGATTACTTATCTACACTCTTACACAAAATTGACATGCAGGATAAAACTTAAAAGAAATACAGCGAGCTTTCTCATAACGTGGTTTGGAGTTTGGAATTCTTGGATTCAAAAGTCAAGCATGCATTATCTATCAAAACATTTGAAGATGCTTTCTTTCGTTAATGTTTTATCATTTTTAGCGTTGTAGTTAGGGGATTTACTTTGTATTTTAATATTTTAATTGTAGTTAGTGTATAATGTATTTACTTTGCAAGATTTTCAAGCACGGCCCCCTGAAAAGCAGCCTTCTAGACTGACGGGGCAACTGAAAATTAAAATGAAAGGGAATGAGTTTCAGCCATACTGCTCCGGATGCATTTGGTTAATTTTTAAAATCAGAATTTGATCGAATGTTTGAATTGCTTTTTAGTTAAAGCACTTAAAGAAGGCCACTCCACTTACACAATGAGACGAATATTTGACAGTGCGAAAGAGGAATTTCAGCAGTTAGAGGAATTAAGAGATGTAAGTTCCCTTGAGCTATCTCGAAGATTTGAAAATTATTTCAACTACATCACAAAGTTTAGCTGTGGCAGCACTTCTAAAATGTTTATCATGTTAATCTAAATATCGTGTGATTTCGTGCCCCCTTTAATAAATGGAGGATCCACTGGAAAAGGATTTTATAAATTTTTAGGTGAGGGTTTGCGAGCCCACCCAATAACCTATTAGCTATGGCACTGCAGAATGCAATTATTTTCTCCCATTCTTGTAATAAGACCATGTATTTTTATCCTTGTGTCTCGTTGTAGGCCATTGAATCACGCCTGCGCATCAGTCTTCCAGACGATCTTCCCGCAGCACTTGCAGATGGAGTAGTGCTTTGTCATTTAGTGAACCACGTGCGAAAAAGCACCATACAGGTTATTCATGTACCAAGCGCGGGAATGGTAAGTTAGACCCTGTTTTAATGAAAGCCTTATTCATTTCGTATCGGGTTTATTTAAACGAACACATAGGTTTATTTGGGTTTGTTTCTTCCCACACAAAGATTGTTTTACAAAGAAAGTATGAAGTATATCAGATTTGGTCGTTCCCGTGTAAACAGATGACCATTCCAATATGAAACCAAACCGATATGAAGCCTAACCGATATGAAGCCTAACCGATATGAAGCCTAACCGATATGAAGCCTAACCGATATGAAGCCTAACCGATATGAAGCCTAACCGATATGAAGCCTAACCGATATGAAGCCTAACCGATATGAAGCCTAACCGATATGAAGCCTAACCGATATGAAGCCTAACCGATATGAAGCCAAACCGATATGAAGCCAAACCGATATGAAAAGAGACCCGTGTTAGAATCTACCCTGATTCATATGATGTTTGCTGTGTGTGAGGAAATCTGCCGTCATGTTAAAGTCGGATAAAAGTTGGATTCAATTTATTCTAAATACTGTGATTGGTTAGTTCTCGGGTAAACTGCAAAGTACATATCAGGATCTCTTAAACGAGCTGCCAATCTTTTTAGTGTGTCGATCAATCTTCTACGTGAATTATCAATTAACCCCAACCCTGCAATTTATACTCATTTAATGATATTCCTATCATTTTGACATATCTTAGTTTTTGCTTAAATTGTTTATCTTTTGTGTTCATAGCCAAAGTTGACAATGCCAAAATGTTCAATGAATGTAGATGCATTTTTAGAGGGGTGCCGTAAACTGGGCGTTGAAAAGGTGAGCAAGCATTCTCTATGTTTCATTGATTAATTCCTTAATTAACACGAAATGTCCATTTGAGCCGCTCAGACCATAAGCGGTTGCTAATTCTTTATAATCTACACAAAACCGGCGGACACAGCGAATTCGAATAGGCAAAATGTTTTGCAGGAGAGCGTACACTGACTCTAGGTGACCTGTGATTCGTTTATACAGTCAAGAAGCTCCTTGAGATGTATGACACGAGGTTGATGGGATTACCCTAACCGGTTTCGCTCGTTCCGCCCACAAAACGTACTTGGTGTTTAGTATGGATACGGTTTCACTTTAAAACCCATTTTCAAGTCCTGTTACAGTATTCTGAACTTTATTTATCCTCGCAGGTAAATCTTTGCTCGCCTCCGGACATCTTAGAGGAGAAGAATCCCAACAAAGTTTGCAAAACGGTGCAAGCGTTGCTGCATGCAACGTCAGCTACAAATTTGTGATATAAGATGGCGCCAAATTTGTTGATAATGTTATACAGACTAATTTGTAAAAATTTTGGTTGTAATTTTTTAACTAGGAATCGTAGAAAACTGATAAATGTATAACTAAACGGAGGCAAACAGCCGCTCTTTGCCCCTTGGCCACTTGGAGGCTTGGGCAGAAGACCGTTACCTTATCATAATCGTCACCAAGTAGAATCTGGAAAGTGGTTGTATTTCAATGCAATACATTTTATTATCATATGATTGGGGTATATCGGGCCCGTCTTCAAACCACATGACTAAGGCTTCCCTTGTCAGGCCTTGGGCCAATGTTCGAAAATTTGGTCGTAATGAGCCCAGTGAAGGAGCCGTCAAGGGATATTCCTGGACATATTTTTTGGTCCGTTCGCTCTATTTATAGACATGTCCTTTCAATGCCCGTAGTTCTGATATTTTAATTAGAGCTAAACTCTACCAACGCACGGCTGAAAGCTGGTGAGAAACTGACCCCCTTCTTTGAAGCACTGTCCTTATAGCATGTTACATATGATAAACCTTCTTGTGCTCAACGCAAATAATTTCATAGAGATCTTTTGAATGCCTATTTCCAATAAAACTAATTGCATTTTACCAACTTTCTCTCCTTTTAAAGCTTCACACTCATTAGAACTGCACATTTTCAGTATACAAAAACTACAGAGTTTGGGTCTACCTCGCTTTCCCTCGTCGTTTAATATAAAGAAAGATGCCAAATTTAATCAGAAGTTACCTCATAAGAATTGCTTTCCCGGGCCTTTCTCAACAATCGCGGGGCAGCCATTTAATTCCGCCTACCAAACACACACTCATTTTTTTCTAGTTCATTCGATTTTGTTCCATCGTTAGAAACAGTATAAAGTTAAGAATGGGCTAAGACAGGTACTATATTTTTCAACTGGAAAGCACTGCAGTTTTATAGATTCGCATGAGTTTCCTTAATTATTCTGAAAGCAGTCACACAAACGATTTAGGCTCAGTGACAAGCAGTGATGGATGTGTTGTATCATTGTTAGGTATTATTCCCAAATCAAGAGGTTTCCTTTCCATATGCAAGGTAAGAATCCAGTCAAATGCTTTTGGGCTTGCATAGGAACCTCGTCAAAATATATGTTTTGCCTATTTCATTTGGCTCGTAAGTCAGTTTACCCGCTACGGCGTGAAAACACAGTATCATTGCTCCTTTAAGGCTTTGTTTTCAAAACCAGACCTAATTCTGATCCAAATCCAGTCTGAATTCTCGTGTTTGGACTAAATTTCATCGAGATTCTGTCCAGCCTAATTACTACTCGTGAATTGGCTCATAAATGGTACATTCAATTACATGTTTGAACAAATGCGCCGTTTTATTTACATGACACGTGCGAAACCTGTCAACTATTTTAGTCGCATGTCTAGTTGATACCTCGGGATTTCTTCCTTATAATTATTTTCAGCTAGATCACAGGCCAATCTGATAGTCTTACTTGAAATAAATGTTTTACAGGGGGCGCTCTTTGAGCTCTCGTTAGATACAAATTACTGCCTATTTTTGAAGAGACTTGTATAATTACGTCATTATATAGCACGGTATCTAGCAAAACATTCCATGAAATAACAAATCGTATTTTGGTGACTTATTTGTATTTAAATACCAAATATTCGAAGAAGTACTTATAATTAGAAAAAAATCACTGTTGTTATTTGTTTCAATGTTTTATCTGCCATTTTGTAACACGTGTCTACAGTTCGAATATACAATAAGTGGTGGCGCGAAGTAGCTAAGTGGGAGTAAAGAAAAAGCAGTTTTTGACAGGCAAAGAAATGAGTTTTTCTTGTAGTCTGTTAAAAAAGTGCACAATCTTCAAAACGCGACTTTTCGTATGACTAGGGGCTGGTTAATAGTGAGGTGTTTTTTTGATGATATAGTCGAGGTTCTTCCAATGATTATTTTCAAACGATTTCAGTTGCTTCTCAGATACAATCTTGATTTTGCGGGTGCTATTAACGCATTTTGGTCTGTTTTCCATATTCTTTGCAACATTCTCTCGAGAAAGATCTTCAGAAGACTTACCAGTGCCAGTTTAAGTTGAAATTTTGTTGAGTTTTTGATGAAAGGGATCATACTTTCAACGGTACAACTTTTAAGTTTAGTCAAGAGTGCCCTAACAAATTCATGCTACAAAAGTATTGCTTTCTTATCTAATAACAACCAGGAAAAGTAACAGAAAAACATAAATCTGGCAACTGAAACTGCTTTATGAAACCAAACCTATTATCAAAGATCTAACTTCGTGACTTAGGCCATTTAAGAGTTCCTGTCAAAAATGATATTTTCTTCTATCCATTACTAGGTTTCACTTAGATACCAAGGTCAGTTTCTGTGTAAAAAAGGGTACTACGAACACTCAGAAGAGCAAGATGGTAAAATCATAGAGGACAACATAATTTGCATTATTTGTTGTTTTGTATAAAATATCTTGAATAAAAAATGAGTCAAAGACTTGTTTAAATAAAAGAGCGGTAACGTCATTTGCCAGTTGGGAAGGAGGTTTATTTTCTGTCATGGGGGCAACCTGGGCTTTCTAGCAACATGAACACATGTAATGTATAGGACGGGTGAAAAATAACACCAGCTTGCTTGATGTAGTTCGATCTGGGGTAAAATCTGCTCTTTGAAAAAGGAGCAATGGTAAGAGTGAATACTTTAAGACAATAAAACAATATAGATTGAACTAATTTGTGGAAAATTTGGGACAACAAAAGTATAAGACTATAGGTTTTATTTCATCGGAGGTCTTCCTGGAGGTCGGGCAAACTTATGAAACTGCCGCCGCCTTTAATAACATTTCAACAAGAATTTGTTTATAAAATGTTGCTATTGTGTCAATGGTCGATGACCATTATAAAGAAAGGGGTAAGGAATGAACGGAATGGAACATAAATACAAAGTCCAAATGTGAACGTGAATGGCCAATTAACTGAGAATGTAAACTTTACGATGACGATGAAAACTAGAGGGAATAATTGAGATGCTTCGGCTTAGAAATTCTGAATATGTTTCATAATTGCATGCGTATGTTACAGATACTTACGAAAAAGCTATTAAATATAAGTGACATTTATTAAATAATTAAAGAAAAAAGTTAAACAAATAATTGAACTAGAAGTAAGCAAAATAAAGTTTGAAATGCATAGTGAGGATGGGAGAATGGGAGGTAAGGAAAGAAAAACAAGGTATTGTATGGTAAGTAAAAAGAGATTCTAATGTGTAATGAGGAATAGATTGTAATGTATAAAAGTTTGAAAATGAAATGACTGGTTCAGAATATGATGGATATAAACAATACTAGGCTACTTGATATTCTATCACAAGACTGTCGCAGACATAGGGAGGTAGCAAATTATTTTTCACGGCTTTTCAGTTTCATGAGAAAGTACCCTAAGGACATACTAGACAGTGTTCGTTAAGGGAACATTTTTCAATCCGAAACAATGCTGACGAGTGGGAGGTAAAATATCACTACCATACTGGGGTGCACCGAGTTTAGTAATGTGAATGTAGTCGAGTACCCCTCCCCTACCCCCTCCTCCCCCCCCTTTCCGTCAATATGCAACCTTATCGCTTAAAATCAGCGCCTTGTATCCTGGCAAAGTTTTCTTTTCGAATTAAAAAAATATACATTTACCATGTCTTTGTGTCAGTAAAAAAATAAAATTACACAATTAACCTCATTCAAGGTATTTGCATTCATTTTCTTTGACAGCCTTGTAATAAAACGATAATTATTTGGAAATTAGCTAAAAAATTTAACAAGATTAACCAGAGACGTCATCACAGGATGGACACCACCCATGTCATTTGTAATGGCTAACTAGCTATTTAATGAGAATCTAGAAAAATAGACTAAAAAGGATAATTGATAAACCCAAAATGATACCTATTTACTTCTCCCCTTCTTCGATACTATAGGCAATTTTCGCAATAACCAAGTTCGGGAATTGACAACACAGATTTTGAGACGTACTCAACAGCTTTGTATTCTATCAACGATTCAGAACCACGTATTCTAACTGGAATATCCATTTGAAATTCGTTCTAGTTTTCATTCACTACATTCTAGACTGACGAAGTCTCTGGCTATCATTTTATTACATACAGTTACTAAGTAAAGTAACCGGGATACTAGTTTCAGCCTTTAGTCTCGCTCTTTTCTTCAACTAGTGGCCTCTTTTTGGGCAAGTTTATCGATTTTGGAAGTAACAGAGTTATAATAAGTTCTAATACAATCATTAAAGCAAGTAATAGGAAAGGAAAATGGTGGGTCAGTGGAAACCCAATTTTTCGTCCATACCTCACTGACCATGCGAATAGAGCTCCAAGAAGACTAGGAGAAAAAACCCTGCAAAAGGAAAGATGTGATTTGTTATCAACAAGGATAATGAAATTTGTTTATATTTATTCCCAATGCGAGACTGCTGTTAAGAACAAGACTTTAAATTACGTAAATGACCTGAGAAGTAGAGCAAAATAATTAGAGAAAGCGAAGGGTGCTTGTTCCATCAATTAGCTTCCTTGATTCATATTCAAACATGAAGTTTCCTATTTACAGCAGCAGAGCAGAATAGCTGCCTTCTAAGAATGGCAAGGCGCGGGCTAAGAAGCTGGTGCTCATTAAATTGCCTTCGTAATTTCAGCATTCAAGGCTTTCCAAGCAGCTTCAGTAAATCAAATGTAAATGGCCATTCGTACAGAGCATACAGCTTCTTTTCAAGGGAAAACAAAAGCTTTTTCTTCACAAGGACAGAGACAGAGAAACAGTAATTTACAAAAGTGGGCCAATATTTAACGTTAAGAGCAGAATCTCTAATGCACGCAAAAACAACCAAGGGCGCCATTTACACACAACTGTTCCTAAGTTGTTATTCTTCTTCTCAGGGCCGTTGTGGCTTACGAATTTACCTGATTAGAAAATAATTACCTGAAATTCTTCAGTTGCAGACACAAACCTTTGCAATACGCCTTGTCAACCTAACTATGTGGCATCAAATTCGAAAACTTCCATTTATATGATAATAAGGGACTTTCCTTTCCTAATATAAGACTCTTGTCATTTCTGTATATCGAGACGGGCAAAGGACATAGTTACTACCCGAGGCGGCACCATGGCTGCCGCCTAAGAGGAATAGAAAATTTTCGAATTCTGATGCTTCCAGTTCCTTGGGAAATGCACTCTTTTAAGCAAATTTCATTAAATCAATCCTCCTAATCCTATTGAAAATTGATTTATTTTGCAAACGGACTGAACAGCAGTTAAATTTGCTTTTATTTTGCAAACGGACAAGGCACTAGTTCTCCATTTTTTACCCCTCTTTCCATCTTGGCATTCCTTTAGAATGTAAAAAAGATCTAGAGCTCATTGTGAGTTGCAGTTGACGCTTCTACAGAGAAACTTGGACACAAGGCACATTTCTACCTGAGTAGGATCCGGTTTTTTGGATTTAGTGCCAACAAGAAATCTTGACCGGGCATTTACGCTTAGTTTGTTTACCTTCATTCATATCAAGGAATCATACTTAACCAACGGAGCAACTTCCTATGCATGATCCTTTATTTATTATAAGACGTGAAGGTCTCTGAAATACCTAAAGCGTTTCTTCCATTAAGCGGATTTTACCTGAAATTCCTATTAAGATACAATTGGGGGTGTGACAGGTTGCCTATCTAAATAAAATGATATAGGTTCATACCTCATAATTTCTTGCACCGAAAATGCATAACCATTAATGAGACCAGCATTTTTAGAATAAACGCAGTTGTTGACAAACATGGCGAGAGCAGAACGAACGGAGATATCACTGATCATTCGAATCAGCAGCATTATTATTATCAACGCCCAGAGAAGGTCATTACTGAAATGAAATGAAAATCGATAAGTACCACGAAAGCAACAAAGGACTGATATTCATAAAGCCAACAATCTTCAGAATTCAAAATTTTAAATTGCGAATACTACAAAAAATACCACATTCAAAAGGAGCGTCATACTGACAGACTGAAGTTGAATTTATAAATAGGAGTGATACGCCTTTGGGTGTAGCATAGGGTGGTATTAAGAAGCAACTCTGTGCTTCATGCTTACTGCAATCACCAGAAAGCTGGCTGGAATAATCAATAAAAGCTGTTTGACAAGCAATTTATTCTCAACATAAATCTGTCAGCCTTGCTTCCATTGATCGTTGATGCCAAATACGATTCTGCACGGCCAAGCTCATTCGCAATAACCTAAGGACTGCCCCAGCTACCATGGGTACATCAGTCTCTTTTTAATTAGAATAAAGTCTCAACCCCCCTCGCTTTGGGCTGCCAGAAGGGCTTCAAGGTAACATACAAATTCAGAAATAGAAATGGAAACAAAACAATAAGAAAATTAAATGATTTGGCATTTTTCGCCCTGGCTTTTGGATATCAGGAGTCCGTCCTAAAGCCCAAAGGGTGTCTTTTAAAACATTCAAACTGTAAAAGTAGGTATTCAAATATAGCAGTGGCCTAATACTGCAACTGAACTCACTTCTTGTATGCCTCATTAACAAATGGAAAGCCAGCAGTCATCAATGCAAGCAAAACCAAAAACAACTGGGCAGTCTGTAAGTATGAAATAATTTATTGTTAGTGTGGATGGACAGGCAAAAATATTCAGCCAAAAGTATTCAAAAGTATGTCTATGTTCAAATAGATTCTACAATTTCTATATTCTAGACGCATTACAAGTCAATGAAACAATCTAGACGCCAAGGCTTTGTTTGCAACTGCTAAAGACTTATCGAATACATTGTATAAATAAACAATTTTTTTCAAATTACCCGGATTCCTCCGATGTAACGTTCAACCTGAAATAAAGCGATATTTAAGTTGAACAAAGTCGCAGGTAAAAAATATTAACAACTTATAAACACGAAAACTCTTCAAATGAAAGAAAGTGCTGCCATAACTCGAACCTCAAAGGCACCTGGTTCGAGATAGCAAATATTCGAGTATTGGGGGCTCGAGTATCGGGGGTTCGTGTTTACGGGAGTTTGATGTGGCAGCAATGTCCGCTAAAGTTATAGCTTGGCAGCAAAAATTCCCTTCCGCGGAGCATTGTAGGGTAACAATATGTAATGCCAAGTATAAAAGATGTATTAACACAACCATCTTTGCGAGAATTAAGCTTTAAAAACTGTAGCTCAATGGGTCTATTGAATTGATATGCCCATCTTCAAATAGCACCACTTTTTATTAGAGAGATGTTTATCTTTACGAGTCAGCGATTAAAACTAAAACTTAAATACATTGGTCTGTTCGAAATCTGAACAACAAAATTTTCTAAAAATTAAACTGCGTGTGAATAAAAACGAATATATGTTTAAATTTATGTACCCTTCCAAATATGATAGGCTGAAGTACTACACTTCCCAAGGCTGGCCACAGCAAAGCGACGCCAATAAGATTGGTTGTAAAGCCAAGGCCACCTAAAAAGCAAAAAACAATCTTCAAAACACACCTTAATTACTACGCAACGATGATTGCTTGGCATGTAGTGAGCAAAGAGTACTTCTATACTGAGAAAAAATCAACATTAATGACATTAGATTCAAATGAAACAATATCATACTATATTCAAGAAATAATCTATAATATTTGTTAAAGACTCACCTACCAAGACGAATTTATGCATTTAACAGCTTTAGAAACGAATTTATGCATTGAACCTTCAAATTTTCGTTAAAATTATCTTATGTTATTGGCATTAGGTACATACCTAGCTTTACCCCTGTGGCCATCCACAGTGATGTCAGCTCCTGGAAACCGATAATTACAAAGCCTGACATTCCAAATAGTCCGACACACAGGGATACAAGGCGGTCACTAAAATTAGATAAAGTCTCGGATAAAATATTATGGCAGCAAGATTTTGAACAATAACAAATAAAAAAAAAATATCCAAGCAATAAAGTTTTTGTTACAATCAAATACACAAAAAGGTCCTGAAACTTATTCTGCTTCATAGGCTTTATGTTATCATCATGTTACATCATTAAATATATTCTACTGCATTCAACTTCCACGTTTCATAGCAATTTTCTCTGCTTTGACTCTCATTTTCTTTCAAAAGTACTTTGAGCGTGGAATGTCTAGACGTAGTCAACTGTTCAAAAAGAGAAATATGCTTTACTTCAGCTTTCAGTTAAAAGGAACTACTTTTTTACAAGTTCTTGAAAGCATAGCCTACCTCACCAAACCATATAAAGATGTGCTCTTGACTGTTCTCATTACCACACCACAACAGAGGCAATGGCTGTGGCTACGGGCTCTCTTTTCATTTAATAGAAGCTCGTCCTCATTTTGAAGCTTATTATCCAAGTCTTTTTCTTTCAGCTTTATTTGCTGTTCGTATATCATCTCATCCTCATCCTCGTCGCTATCTTTGGCACTTCCCAACAATTTTGCAGTATCTTTCAGTTCTTCTTCTGAGCCATGAGATTTTTTCGCTGCATCCACTCTGCAAAAACAAGTGTCAAGGTTATAATGATTGTATTCACTCGTCTGACTGCATAAGCACCTGTGTGCAACATTCTTAAAAGGTGAACAAATTTTACAAAAGAATAATAGTAAAAAATTTTGACGACTACGATTCTTGAAATTCTAGTTGTCTCAAAACACGGAAAAAATAAAAGGCGATGTTATAAAACCTGTTCTTAAATAAAAGTGTAATATTTAAGAGCTCATTAGGAGAGAACACGAAATTTTAGTTAAAAATTGATTTTATTTCACATGTCAACTTTCGTCAGCACATGACTAACCGGATATTTATAAACTATTTAAAGTAACAATTTTCATTCATCATTTATTACAAGAAGAAACTGGTATTTCCTCATGGATATCTTTTTTAAAAAAATTCTTTTTGTACCTAGAGAAAGGGACCGGTTTGGAAATTCCTCACAAAAGTAGTAGAAAGCAATAACTTCTTAAGGGTGCTGAAATAATGACTAGGACACGAAATAAAGCATGAATACGAGGCAACGGTTTAATTTACATACTTGGAGACGAGTGTTTCTTCAAAGAATATAAACACCGCAATGATTGACGCAAGAAGGAAAGCTGAAACGACGATGCTGGGAAGGATGTATTCGAACTGTCTGAAAAATTTTCCAGTGCGACCTAAAAGAAATTGCAAATTTACGATACAAACAATTTTTATAAGAAATAACTTAATGTTTGCTAAGCCTCAATAATCTTAAAAATCTGTTATTCTGTGCCTAAAATCATACTTGGGTCAGTCTTGAAAAGATAGTCCACATCTTTACTTCTGTCATTCTTTCTCACGAGACCATTGTAAAGAACGAAACAGCCTAGCACAAAACAAGCTTTAAGGTTTTACCTCAGATAATGACAAATGAAACTGACGTTGGAATACGAGCCTGTCTATTATTCTTAATTATATCTTAAATTTCACCAGCTTTGTGCCACAATATTTTTTACAAAATTTATTCCTATAAAAAAGTGTGTAATACAAGATATAAACTGAGGACGTGAAGTGTTGCAATAAGATTTATGAGAGAGAACATGTTGCCACTGTACAATCTGTTTACGGAAGGCCTTGTGAATCATGAATCACTTGAGCAGTTTTGAGAGCATTTAATCTATCAAAGCCTCATATTTACTGATCTAGCTTTGTTTAGATCAGTGCTCATATTGCATAAACAAAACATTCATCCTTGCTAAGAATCTGTGGAATATCATTAAAATGGCAAAGATTAAACTATACTCGACTCGAATATTACAATACGCGTGGTTCTTGCCATAATTTTTTGTTTTGCTTTTTTAGTTTATTCCAAAATAGTTTCAGCATTTCATAAGATGGTTACTTTTCATTAGAAAGTTCTTCGGACAGCTTCGTGCACTTCTTTTAAAACTGCCTAAAACTGCTAAGTAAATATAGACAGAGGCCCACATACAATGACAATAAGAACAACATTTAGTAAGCAGCTTTAGGAGAACAGACTTGTAGGAGAAGTTTGCAGCTTGTGTAAATAAGAAAAAACGTTAACATGAGATAACCAACAAATTGAACAGCTGCATAGCTGAGATAACAAGTTATTAATGACTTGAAGGCGTTTATAGGAATAAACAAGCGGCAACTTGCATGAAGTTGAGAACATTCTCTTGTGAGAAAGCAAATCAAATAGCACTGATCTTTCATCCATTACAAAGATTTTTGCAAAAAAACAACGGAATTCTGTTTATAGGTTTTCCATTGAAAATGATTACCCAGCTAATATCTTGTTCAATACGGAGCTTGAATAAAATAAGGGTATTTACCAGAGGATGTTAACGTTAACTACAAAAACGTAGGGTTTTAAATTCCATGCAAATGCAAAATAATTGCTCATTTCCTTATTCAGAAGCAGCAGAAAGTGAACATTGTTCAATGTGAAATTTTCACAAACTTACCATGACCAAATACCTTCGGATACTTTTTCGTCGGACTCGCCAGAAAACCTACGACAAAAAGTTGACATTTGATGGAAGTAAAACCAACATAAATTTCAACAATACTCTGGAAATTCGTTAGGCTTTTATACCGATGAAAAAAATCACAGAAAAACGTTAAGAAAATCAAAAAAGAGTTCCCGATCATCAATATTTTATATCGAGTTGACATCACGAAGCAAGGGTATAAATCTATCAATATTTCAACAAAAATTAGGGCTAGCGTTGTCAAGGTTATCAAACTCTACAGCCATTGCTTAGTCTTCGTTCTCTGTAAAGACTCTCAACCTAACTTGTGCTGTTTTCAATATTTGTTTCTAGCTATGTCTATATGACTAGTTCAAAACGAGTCTGCTTTTGGTATCCACCCGAAGCCTTAGTAATGCGCTGCAAGAACTTTATGCAAAAGGGGCTTACCTCCCAAAGCAGGCCCAAGAACGATGGCAGAATTCCAAGCAGCGAAAATCAGAGATACTCCAATGGCCTACAAAACGAAAAACACCCAACTAATCAAAAATATCAACAAATCATTTTTAGAAGCAATCCTAGATGACTGAATTTCAATAATATTATATAAAAAGGGACTGACTAAATATATAGCAATATTCTAATGATGGTTAACAGAACGTTCACTGGTACAAATCTAGATTCTTGTAGCAATAAGATACATATAGTAATGGGCTTATAGTAAAATGCAACTTCTTCTCTGAACAAAAGGTATCGAGGCATGCCATTCTCAAATGAGCTAGCTTACCTGATTGGTATCATCGCAAATTTCAGCAAATGCAGCTCGGCCGCACACAATCACGCCTAATAAATTTGAATAATATAAAAATGATTAACAAAGAAGAGACTCTTGCTATTATTTAACACAAATATTTGAATCATCGTTAAAAAGTTGAAAAAAATCAGAAGTTGAAGCTACCTTCTTCAATGGTCTACTTTTTTGATGCACAACGCTAGACATTTTTCACAACAGGAGCCCATATAATATCGTTTAATACCCAGGAAGACGCAACTTGGCTCAGTTAAAACCAATTTCGTGATAATACCATCATGGTTAGTAGGTTGTAGGCAGTAAAAGATGTAATTGTATGCGAATAATGTGATCTCGTCTAAAGCCAGCAAAAACAATGCTACTTGCTTATAAGCAAAATCTACAATTGCAAAAATCGAAAGCAATAAAATTGCTTGTAAAAGAGATTTGGCCCCCCCCCCCTCTTTTTCTCTAATGGTTTTTCACTCACTGTTGTGTAATGACCCATGATTCTCTGTGTAGATAATTTTAAGGGATCTCTAGCTGTAGAATGCTGCTATTTAAAACGCTGTTACAACAAGTAGATCGTTGTTGAGAAAAGTGTTGCTTTTGTCCATTAGTACAAGTTTAACAACTTTATAGATATTCAAGAATTTGGAAATTGATTACAAATCATTTATGGTAAAGCAAGAAGTTAAGCAACTGTCCATGATATACAGTAAATCATAATCACCTTTGACCTTTAACACTGAATAATAGGTCAATATGAAGCCTTTGCAGAGGGTCAACTTACCATTAAAAAGCCCTTGTAGAAACCTGGCGGAAATTGCAAAGTACAAGTTCGTTGAAAAACCGAAGAGTAGCGTTGAACAATAGGTTAGCGAGGCTGACACCAGCAGCACAGGCCGTCGTCCAAATTTGTCAGTACAATATCCCCAGAAATACCTACGACGAGAGTTTCGATGATAGAATGAAACATATAAATTCAATGGAGAGTTAAACTCTTTATGTACAATTAAGAGTCAGCCAATGGTGAAAATTAAAGCTAGGAAAATGATTTGAACGTAAAAGAAAGATGAGAAATTCCTAGAATGTGAAAAAAGGATCTGGTTTACCATAAGAAGTGTCCTGGCAAACTCAAAACTGCAAATGGATCTGCCTAGATTTTTTGACAAAAATTTCCCCTTAGATCAGTTCAGATCAGATCTGTACGTTAAATAAGCTCAAGGTCGAGAGATTTTGCAATTTCTTTTAAAAATCTAGTGAGAACGCAATATTTAAAAACGCAAAATCGTGACATGACGAGAATACCAAAGGCTTTAGCAAGGCAATCAAAAGTTTACATGCAGAGAAATTTGGAAACAGACATTATGTAAGTTGACAAAGGCATGAAACGAAATTTGCTTACGTAGCCAAAAACGGTAAAATAGATTCGTTGCAGTCTGCCAAGGAAGATTTGAAATTTACGGTCTATATTAAAAGGGGCTACAATAGGTCATTTGAAATTTAAATCAACTATTTTAATGACATAAAACGCAACATTAAAAATTTAACTAAAAGTTGGTTCACATACCCCCCGACGAATCTTCCAACAAACAGTGAAGATGCAACCATGCCTGCATAGTAGCCTGTGAAGCGAATGATAATCATAACTTAGATTCTCTCAAAAACATTCTATCTTTCCAATTCTCTACAACAATTAAGATAATGGAGTACAAATAATTCAACTGCATTCTATAAAACCATGTCACGATTTTATTGGTCTTGGTTTCTCCATGGATCGTTAACTTGTGCACTTTACCTTGCGCAAGGATAGACAGCAGCCTTGTTGACGCTAGCACTTAGGCAAAGCTTTGGTTACAACTCTTGGCAGTCTAGCTAGTCTGACAGTTGATAGAAAACATTTCAATTTCCGTAGCCATCCAGTAATTCTAACCAATTCAAACAAAACAAACGACAATAAATCAAACATTTATTTTGTAGACGTTGCAAGACCAAAAATAAAAAACTTGTTTCAAGCTTATTTCATTAAAATATTGTTTAAAATATTATATTTTAAAATGTAATCTATATATGGGTAGTTTTTTCAAACCACAACCTACTCATCTATCATAACGGTTGTACGAAGGGGTGGAACCAAATTAATGTTTTTGAAGCCCTAGCAGGGGCAGTCTCCTGACTTTGCTCATCTTATTGAAATTATTTAGCGTGTGTCCACCGAAATTATTTCGTTTATTTCAGAAGAGAACGACGACAACTTGATAGTTCTGAACCTCCAGACGCTTTAGGGTTTTCAAAAGACAGAAGTAGCATAATGCATTTGCTTAAGTACTTGAATAAAAACCCGAAGCTATTGTTTACTGCAGCTCAAAATTGTACATGACAGAGTGAAAAAGACGATATCTCAGTCGATATTTTTGAAGGACTCTTACCAGTATCTTTGTCCGAATAGCCAAAACTCTGCAACGAGAATAGGACAATAAAATAGCATGGGTATATAATATTTCAGCCTTTTAAAGGCATAACAAGCCTCGACTTGAATGAGCAACGCACAAGATTGGATCAAGGAAGATCCTCTGTAAAAAGAACTTTGAAAGAGCGATACAGGGGCCAATCAGGGGGCGCCCAACAGACAGGTTAAGTCTTTCGCCTTGATAGTATTAAACAGCATCCGATATTTCCTATGCTTGTTGACGTTGTCTGTGTATATTGTTACAATCATGATATGATAATAATTCAATCTCTATGAGGTCCATTTTGGTGACTAGTTATACGTTATAGCTGATTTGTGTAAAAACTATGGGATGCAATGCTAGAATATCATTTACTTCCTCGCTCGTAAACGAAAATAGTCCATTGCCACCATTAATTGCTCAATAAAAAGGATTTCCCTCAAATATTCTTCAGGTGTTTTTTTAAGGACAGACATTAAAATTTACCAATTGCACATTTAAAAAAGGAATTCACCATAACTTTACTAATTATGGATCGTTTGATTAAAATATTGGTTTTATTATCAACACGATTACAATTGGAGTAACCAATACGTAGCGTGGTCCAGCGATAGATTGCTAATAATAATACTTTTGGCTGAGCCTCCTATTGACAAGAGCAGCCTCCAACTGCATATTATATTACGTAATCAGCTAAACATAAAAAGGCGAGGCTTTGCAAGTAAATGAATTTCATTCTCTGAAACAAAATATGAGAAGCAGTAGCTTTCGCAATATAATAGGCTCCATCAGATTACGTTAAGAGATATTACGTTAAGGGGCAGTTTTAGGTTGTCAATTTTTGACGCAGATGCTAAGCTTTTCAAGCCCAAAAAACAGGCACTCCAACATCATGTCTCTTTGTGGCTATGTGTTAGAGGTAGAATTTGATGAGTTGTAAATTTAAATTTTTGAAAATTGTAAAACAAGGAAAATTTATCAAAACCAACAATGGCGCCTGCACCAGGGGGATGCCGGAGCAGTGGCCCCCTTTCCTTTGTGAAAATGAGCATTTTTCTTCGTTCTACTATTGTTTGACCTTTTTTTGGTGATTTGCCCCCGTTGCCCTCTTCGAGTGCAGGCTTCCCTGTAAGCCAACATTTCTAAACCAAAACCTTGAAGCACATCTTTGGATTCATGACGCGTTGAGCACACCTTTGAATTCATAACGCTGGCAGCAATTTGTCATAAAACGTCAAACTAGACGCAACGTTATTTCGTATCTAGAGACAAAACAATTTATAAATAAAAAACTTTGAAAATTACTTACTTTTACCATGGATGGAAGGTATGAAAATGGTGTAGTCAAAGTTAATTGTGTTGAGAACTAAAAAGCAAAATAAATGCCAGGTAGGTAATACCATGATACTAAAGTAATTTAGTTTAGGTTGCGAAATGCCAACAGTGAAAACCAAAATGCTGCAAAATACCCAAGTCACATACCGAATTCATTGTATTAAAGAGCAAAAATACACAAATTTCTTAAACAAATAAATATTACTCAGAGTAGAGGGGTTATCTCGTGGAAATGGCCCTGGAGTAAAAAGTCTCAAAAGACGATTTGTGGAATGCAGATAGATGATACTACGACTGTTTGTTGGGGAGACGAACAACAATTTTATAGTACATAACATGCTAGCTTTCTTGAAAAACTAATAATTCAAACAGGATTTTAAACTAATAGAACGTGTAAAAAGCTATGTGCTCAGCTACTTCGTCTGTGATTTAAGGCGGGATAAAATACACTTACGTGACAAAAGTATCAGGATGATGAATAACAAAATGGCGGCTCCAAAACTAGCATTCTAAAATTGATTGAACAAATCTTGTTGTTTTGACGGGATTTTGGAAATTGCGTCAGCAAAAACGCGATTCCTAACAAATTCAATTTATTTCCTACTTTTCTATGATAGAAAAGTAGCAAAATAACGGGGAGAAATGGAAAATATCAATGTTTTAGTTTCAATGCCGAAAACACAAAAACGACCAGAAAGAGAACAAGAAGCAATAAAATATTTGGGTCTAGCGAGTCATTTGTTTAAATATTTGGGTCTAGCTGAAACTGCAAGAAAGTTCGCTTGCAGCAAGTCTATGTTATTTACAATAACAATACGTTAACAATGCCGACTCAAATTAAAAGAATGGTAGGCCAGGGCAAGCCGACTATTGGTTGGGCCTAATGTCATCTGCAAGCTGGCGTTGTGTGCGAAGTCAATCAATGCTGAATATTTTGTCCAGTTATTTGTGGAAAATCCCCAGGCAAGTACAGAAACAAGTAATGATTCTTTGCAAAGACCATTTAACTTTTAAGCAAGACAATAAACCTAGCTATGTTGCAATTGTAACAAAAATTTCAAAAATAATAACATCATGGTTTTTCAATAACCCTGTCAAAGTCAAATCCTTGATGCATTTGAAAACAACTAGTTTTCATTAAAAAATCCAAGAAATAAAATCTTCTAAGACAAAAAATAAACTCTTTTAGAATTTTCTTGAGATTCCCTACTGTATCCGAAGATATTTCGTTGCAAAATTAATTCAGCGAGTTCCAGTGCAAATGGCGGCTGCCAGATTTCTGGAGGTCATCCGACAAAAGATAGGATAAAACACATTGAATCTCAACCAGCAATCTCGTTATGTTCCACTGGTTTTTATGTTGTTTTTGAGCAAAAGGTTAACCACATATTGCTTTGACGCGATCGTCCTAATACTTTTGTCACGCAAGTGTAGTTAGCTGTCACGTAAGTGTTTTGAATTGCTACCTGTAGCAATTCAAACTGAGCGTAACCATTGACCCTGCTAAAATTTTTAATCAACAATTTCGATAAAATTAAATTCGTTTGTTTATAAAATAAAGGCGAAATATTTGAAGCAACGAACTAATCAGTTTTAATATGTTTCCTTGTTTTTTTCCTGCAAATGTGGCAAATCTGATAATTTTTAAGATATATATGATTAAAAAGCGAGTTTATTCATAACTTTCAACATTTAACACAGGTTATTGCTGTTTTGGTTGCCAAACCGTATTTCTGATACTTTTCATTTCGGCTAGTCATGTTGGGTTCAATCTTTTTTCAAAACTTCTAGCGACATACCTTTGGCTAAATGCCAGAAAAGGCAAGTTTGCCAGAAACTGGTTATGGCCGAAACCAGTTTTTCTGGACATAAATAGGTTTGACTATAACATGAAAATTGATGACCTAGTTCTATCTCAATAAGTATTCTTCTGAATTTTTATAGGACGGATTGAAAAGGGATTAATAGTTACTTCTTCAATTTTTTCGATCATTTTTGCACATTTCACCAGCGCTAACTGGTTGTAGCCTACTTATGGCTTCACTGTCGTTCCCCAAGCCTCCTAGCCTGGAACATTTCTTATATTTTCTCAAGTAAATCAAGAGTTATCTACTATATACAACACAGTTTTTAAGTTTACATCAAAATAAAACTACACCAACAAAATAGCAACATCGAAAACACTTAAATAATCAGCGTTAATATCTGATATTATGAGAAATGGAATTGACGACCAAAAGAGGTATGGCCAGCGGCGGCGCCAGCTACTGCAGAGTGGGAGGGTAATGGGTGTTGCCCGTGAGGCCATGCCCCATTTGCCTCGTTTCAGTGTTTTGTATCAGGTCAAATTTCCTTAGGAAATATAATCTACCCCTAACTAGTAGTCTGGTCGAATTGTGGCCCGACCTAGAATTAAATGCTACATTAGCAAACTTTATACCATTCGAATCGAAATTTAATGAAGAATAACATACTGAGAGCCTCATGCTTAGGTCTTTGGGCAAAAAAAGTTATAACCGCTAGTTTGGAAGGGGGTTTTGTCAACAATTTGTATGACTTTCGATATTTAGCTGCGAACCCTTCTGTTGAAAAGACATTATATACCTTAAACTGCATATTGTAGACGGTTCAAACTTTGCACCAATACTTTGAAATATGTCACGCTTAATCCAGCAAAGTTTAAAAATAACATGATGACGTCATCAGTGACGTCATCACTATCGAACACATCGGGGCTTGTTAGGGACCTGTAAAAATGATATGACACTTTGAATAGCTATAAAGCTTTACAAATACAAGGGGCCTGGGTCTAATTTCGGAGGGGAAATTAATGGGAAGACCACATTTCCTCATATCCTTTCTGGGAAGGCTGTGCCGAGAGCGCTTAGAGGGCATTTCCTTATCGAGTCTGCATTGGTTTGCAAATTAATGACACCATTGATTGCATCTGGACAAGAAAATGGTGATAGTTGTGAAGAGATGGATCGTCCTACTTTTGAAGAAGCGACTGTAAAGATTGAGGACTTGTGCTCTGATTTGGAAAAATTGAAAAATGAATTCAGAGAAAAGCATCACTGTGACATCAATATGCAACGATGCCCAACCCTCTCAAAGCTTACGTTCAATCTCGAAGAGTACAAAAAGGACCTCGCTAAAACGTTTCGGACATCAAAGTTATGGTTGCAATATTTGGATAACATCGCCGTGGTAAAAATGTTTATTCGTGCGGAGAGAACTGGTGACTGGAATTTGCATTTGGTGTCTTTGAACAAAATGCTGAACTTATTCGCTGCTACAGCCCATGTTAACTATGCTAAATGTGCAAGATTGCATCTACATGACATGCTTGATTTGGAAAGCTCTCATCCTTGGGTCTATGATCAGTTTGCAAGAGGCAATCTGCACACTGTCAGGCGCAGTGAGCGATTTTGGTCAGGCTTATGGACGGATTTGGTCATTGAACAAGTGATGATGAGAGCATTGAAGAGCAACGGTGGCCTGACACGAGGAAGAGGTATTTCGGAATCTACTCGCCAGTTATGGATCGGAAGTATCCATAGGTGTGCAGACATACAATGCAATGAGTGAATTGACTGGCGCATATAGGAAAACAAGTGAACAGCATGTTCAGTTAGGCCCAAGCAGAGTGTCTCGAGACAATAAAGATCTTACGTTAATCAAAGAATGGTTTGATCGCCACAACCCTTTTGGTGAAGACGGGCAACATCTTAAAAGTCTTTCAACTGGCTTGATTGCTAGAATGTTGGACGAAATATTCAAAACCAACTTGGTAATAGGAACATGGAAGATGCGAGCATCAAGTGAAAAGAAAGAGTTCAAACATTTGAAGTCCTCTTACCTAAGACGAAAATTTAGTCGTTTGACTGCCTTGGCTAACTTCCAAAATAACGTTTTTGAAAACTTCTGCTATGAGCTAACTCCAGAGCCGACGTCTCTCTTTAAACAAGGTATGATGAGAAAATCGACTAAAGCTGTTCTAAGAAATCACTTACTGGGTACAGAGAATGCAATTATCCCGACTACAAATGACGTTTGCGTGGTTGATGGTGGTGCATTGCTCCACAAAGTCCACTGGCCAAAATCAACGTATTCTGAAGTGCTTGAACAGTACACTGCATTTGTAAAGCAAAGATTTGGGAAGTACACTTGCGTAAGCGTTGTTTTTGATGGATACTCAGACAGAAAGTCAACAAAAGGTCAGGAGCATCTTCGTCGAATGAGCAAAGCGTCAGCTAGCATTGAAATCACTGAAAGCTCAAAAGTTACTTGTAGCAGGGAAGCATTTCTGGCGAACATAGATAACAAGGAAAGGTTGATTAAGTTGCTTTGTACTCGGTTAGAGAGGGAAAGGTTTGTCGCAGTTCAAAGTAATGGAGACGCGGATATCTCAATTGTGAAGACTGCCCGTGAGTACACAGAAACTGGTAGATGTGTTGTTGTGATGGCAGAAGATACGGATATATTGGTTCTCATGATGAAACATTCACAATATGAAATCAATTCCCAAAAATTGTTTTAACTTCCAGGTAGCACAGTGGAAGCATTTAGATCTTTACTGTTTAAACCCGCAAGACTAGGGATGGAAAATGGAAGACGGTATTATGACACCAATCAAAACCGACCTTGATCCTGCTCCAGAATGGCTGCTTCAGGTTGTTCGTTGCAGATGCAAAACGAATACGAAGCATCCATGTGGAACCCTTTCGTGCTCTTGCCAGAAGAACGGCCTGACTTGTGTAACAGCATGCGGAAGCTGCCACGGTGAAGATTGTTAAAATTCAGCAAAACCCATATCCGAGTTAGAAGATCATGACAATGATGATGCCACAGACATCTTTGAAATTTTATGATATTTTTTATCAGTAGCTACTTATTAGGCTACATTTCCAGCGTTGAAAACCTTGGCTTTACGATTTCTACTTTTCATTAGTACTAGCCCCGATATGTTCGATAGTGGTGACGTCACTGATGACGTCATCATGTTGTTTTTAAACTTATCGGATCAAGCGTGACATATTTCAAAGTATTGGTGCAAAGTTTGAACCGTCTACAATATGCAGTTTAAGGTATATAATGTCTTTTCAACAGAAGGGTTCGCAGCTAAATATCGAAAGTCATACAAATTGTTGACAAAACCCCCTTCCAAACTAGCGGTTATAACTTTTTTTGTCCAATAACCTCAGCATGTGGCTCTCAGTATGTTATTCTTCATTAAATTTCGATTCGAATGGTGTAAAGTTTCCTAATGTAGCATTTAATTCTAGGTTAACCATAATTTTCATCTAATTCAGCCAGACTATAGTGCTTTTTCATCTGTTTTTAGACGAAATATGTAGGCCATGTTTCGACAAAGTAATTACCCCTTTCCTCCCATACCACTCCTTGGTGCCGCCACTGGGTATGGCAGAGAGATACAGCATGACGATATATACCGAAAAAAGGTGCCACCACCACCACCAAAAGGCACCCTTACTCCCTCATAAAAAATTCTGCTTCAAAAATGTGAAGTTTTTGCTATCTATGGGTGCTTAGTCAGCGAAATTTAAAACCTGTCGGCAAATAAAGGATGACTTATCAACTTGTCAGCAAATGGAGCCCGGCCACCACTCTAGGGCACAACAACAAGACGAGCGAAGGCCCTGCCTGCCGTCTTGAACTTTCTACTGCCATTAAACGAATAAGAGTAGATTACATTTATTTCTGCATTGTGCAACTATTCATTTTCTTTTTTGCTCTTTTAAAGAGCGGCCATAAAATTCTTCCTGTTTTGTTGGCCACCCCGCGATTTTTTGCAAGATTTCGGTCCCTTGTAGATTCATCGGGGAAAACCCAAAGTTCTGTGCCTTTAAGTAGGCATGAGAAACATGAAAAAAGTAAAGAGTGGCGTCGTTAAATTAACTAAACGGCTTGCAAAGACAGAAACCAAGCGTCATAGGCCACATCTAGGGTCAAACTGTTCACTAGGCGAAGTTCACTTGCCTAATTAAATAGATGCAAAATGATGATTTTAAATTGAAGTCCGTGGCATTGAGTTCTATAAAGGTTATCCTAAACACTGCATAAAGTTCTTGATTGAAATAACGATCGATGATAACACAACTGATAATACTAGATCGAAAACATACCAGGATGAGGACCAACGCACATGAAACTTTCGGCTCAAGTCGAGTTGTGCCAGGTGGATAGAGGATTCCAGCAATCTTGTCCTTGATCTTTCCCATGGCTCCTTGAGGTGAGCTTAAACTTTAAGAGAAAGCGGGTTACGAAGACATCTTGACTTATTGTTTGATAACCAGAAAAATCATATACTTATCGCTGAATTATGCTGCATTATGTATGGCCTTTGCTTCCACACTCAACTGAGCAATTTCGTTTGTCATTGTCGAATGATACAATCAAAAGACAATAGCGCTTTTATTCAATTGCTGTAATCAAATACAGGCTGTTTTGTCGTAAATAAACAGTAGGGACAATAGGAAAATGGACGTGGGATGTGAATTGCCATGGTAGTCAAGGAGACATGTTTTTTAGGCTATAATTATATCTGAGATAAGTCAAACTTGTACTCAACCTGAAACACACCTCTTATTTACATGATCTTTTCAAATATGTTATGGTGTCCTGTATTTTTTATCCACAGTCTTTAGACTTAACATTTATGACCTTTTCAATAAGATTACCTTTATGCTTATTTCGATTACAAACACCTCTAACTCGGGGGCTAAGTTAAAGTTAACATCTATAGAAGCCACATCCAATACCATACCTATTGTCACACTCTTCACTACACTTCTGTACTTCGATTTAACCGAACATAAACTGGCTTGTAAAAGAGGGCTGAGCCCCCCCCCCCCTAAAAAATTTCTCTCAATTTTGACAAGGGATCCGACCCTTCTACGGAACCACTATTTGTGAACAGGCACCGCGGAAGCAGGGGGGGGCTGGGGGCTAATACCTCCCAAAATTTCCAAATTGTACTTAAAACCAAACAAAAAATCGCCATATACATTGTTGTCTCATGGTCTGATGAATCTTTTAGATGAAGATTTGCTAAATATCATCCTTTATCACTATGAATTACCACTCAATCAAATTCTAAAATTCTCGCTGCAACGCTAAAATACATCCAGGCCACTAAGTCTAAACGTTTTGATTAAATTGGTAATACAAACAACATATTTCCTCTCTCCTCTTTCTTGAAATAGTTTTTTGCAATTCTTTCTCGTTCATTTTTTATTTTTAAATTGTAGTTAATTTAGCTTTATATGTTGATCGTAAATTGCCACAGGGTTGCTATATATTCCCATGCTCCCAGTGGTGGTAAACGTGTCTTTACTTGTACAGATTTTGCGAGAATATAAAAAATCACACTGTTCTTGGTGTTAATCATTTCAAACCCCCCCCCCCCCAAAAAAAAGAAATCAAACCCCCTACATCCGCTTTATGCTCAGCGGTTTTTGCTAGTGGTGTAACGTGATTTAGCTTCCGTAAAACTACCTTTGCTGGTGATAACTACTTCCGGAACATGGATACTGAAGAAATATTATTTTGTGACGTTATTGCAGCTCCCTTTCCCATACAACCGTAGTTGAAGTGGCGAAAGTGGTGCTTCATAACGTGTTTACAAAGCAGAACAAGTTTTATATACAGAACACATTTAATGAATAATATTTTTTAATCATTGGCTTCATCAGATACCATCTTCAATCAGAATGTATCTACCATATCTACCATGACCCTCTAACTATCCCAAATCTGAGTTTTGGTCTGTTGTCATGGTCATAGATAAAACAGTGATGGAATCATTGGCTACATAATGCAAAACAGTGAATGTTGTTTATAGTAGTTTCGTGCCTTTGTTTCGAAAATAAGCTCATCGACAATAAACCCTTGAGCAAGCAGTTACTGAAAACACTTTATTATATACAGCTGGGTCATAAAAGACATAAAAGTAAAGAAATCAGTTATACAAATAATTGACTCACCGATGCATCCTACTGATATCGTGTTGTGTGACGTTGCCGATGAGAAATGATAGAAGAATGAAAGTGAAAGCAGCAGCAGCAACAACAGTATGGAACGGGGAAATAATTTGTTCAAAGCATCTGTGTAAACCACAAATGCTTTTTCGATAAATGTTAAAACGATATGTAAAAGGACCTGCAAATGCATCTTTAAAGTGGACACCTTTTAAACACAGCGTAGCGCACAACGCAAACATTCCATTTTGTGTACCTGCTGTATAACTGCACCTTGTGACAATACAAAACAGTTTTGAATGTATATCATATATTATCGATACAATCAATATTTGAGTTTTGTACTTTATTATTATCGATACAATCAAGATAAAGAGTTTAGAATTAAAATGTTTTTTCAATTAAATAAACTTTTCATTTGGTTGTATAGATGATCTTTGCCTGAGCCACCACAGTTTGACAGGCATGTGTTAGGATTCAAAGAGAATCAGTAATAGCAGATCGTTAAAAAGTTCTTTGCCCTGGTTACCATAGTCTCCATTATTCAGTATCCAAAATACAATTCGAAACTATTTCCAGAAAAATTTCTTGAGCAAGGATTGGAAATGAAGCATCCACTTTCCTTCCCCTCCTCCGCATCCACTCATTCTTTGCCACCGCAGTCATCTATCCCCGAATCCATCAAGAGACTCTGGTACCAAGGGTAAAAAATATTCTAATACTGTAAATTCTCAAACAAACCCCCACCCTTATGTAAGCTCAGGGATGGCGCTAGCGAAATTTCTTAGGGGATGTCAAGAAGGCAGAAGAACTCAAATAAAATGAAGGCATGCTCTGATATCGACACTAGAAGGGACCTTTCCCCCGTTTATCAATTTTCGAAAACATGCCTGCAGCTCAATGAACGTCATTTAAGGTTCAATACTTTTGTTTGTTTATTCATGAACAAATTTATTAATGTCATTATAAACAAAAGTTTTGATATTTCAATTATTTTGAAGGTCAGTCTGCTTTTTGAAGCCCCTCGGTTTTTTCCAACTTTTGAGTATCACACTATATGTTATCTAGTGATTTCGAGGTAATAGCAGTTTAAAGCAACATCAGAATGAAAAATTATAATGTTATCATAGATTCATAGAATGACCTAAAGCAGGAATTTTCTGAACTCAGATTATGTCTAGTGGCTCTATCCAGTTTTCTCAATTGGCCCAAAACCTATGTAATGTAGCCATAGCATTAATTTAAAACCATGAAAACAGGAACTCTGCAAAAAATCTGCAAAAAGACAAAAGTTGTATTAGATTTAGGCATCGATTACAAACACCTCTAGCAGTGGCGGACTGGCTACCCTTTGACCCACCGGGAAATACAAACAAAGGGCGCCAATAGGTGTTAAAGTTGTAAAACGGGCCCGGAAAAATTTTGCCATACTTCACCCTCAAAATCCTTTGCAATTGAAAACTTCCTATTTAGAATGTCGGAACAATTGGCATTGGCATGAAGAAGACTCTCTGTCAAATTCACTGTATTTGAAACGTCTACACGGCTGGTCAAATTTGTAGGTATCAAGTGACGTATTGTCCACAATTTTATGTATCAAATGAAGATATCAAATGATAGATTTTGAAAGTTGGACTAAAACTCAAAGCCCGTTTTCAGTTAGCGAGACACTCCCTTCCAAGATTTTATAAAGAAAGCAGCTTCTCTGGCCTAGGAGACGAGATTATTTTCAATTAAACTCGATCTCAAAATCTTTAGAAAATTTGACGAAATATATGACTTCGTTCTCATCAAACGGTAACATAAAATTTGAAAGTTTTAGAGCATATCATTGAGAAATGTAAAGGGGTGCCACAGCACCTGCTAGCCTAATGACTATGTTGCTCCATGCTCCTGCCTCCATGCTACAGTTACATAATATCATTTAGAAAGGTATGATTCCAGTTCATCAGCGTGCGGAATTATGATCAGGTATTGAACATGTGCTCAAAATCGTAGACTTGTCTGAAAGATATCTGATAACATATCTTGGACCAATGGATTTTAAGGGATCTTGCTGCCATCCTTTTTGTGCAAATTGATGATTTTACAGATTGATAGGCTCCCTCTCTATGAGAGACTGTGCGTAGAAATGGTAAAAGGAATAAAATTTCTTAGGAAAAGGCACAGTTCCTTTCCGGGACAAAAATTTGAAGAAAGATCTTTAATAGCTAGTTGTAAATTTGAAACCAAATTTTTCAAAACAGCAGGTTTAACTTTCCATTAAGTTTCCTAGAAGGTTCTTACATGAGGGTATCAATCCTCAACAAATTCTGTATAAATTTTTTTAAAAAATGGTCAAGATTTTTGACTTCAGTTAGTGATAATTTCTTTTGGTGCAAAACTCCTGGTTTTAACGTACAAAAACAGGATGCCTATGAGTTGTTAGTTGAATTGCAAAACATAATGGCTTGTCACGGACAGGAAATATTGTCCTCTATCATTCATAGAGCAGTTTTCACTATCAAGGGATAGTTGATGGCCCAAAGAAAAAGGACTATTATTCAAGAGAGACAACACAAGGAATATGCACATATTACGGCAATATTTGAAAAATCCCCTTCTCCCTAAACAACTATTTTAACAAACTTTAACAAATAGCCATAATAAGCGTAATTGGCATAACGTTTGTGTAAATCCCCTCTCCCCATCTCTGATTACATAATATGTGACCGTTCCCATTGCCAATAGCCAACACATCCAGTAACAGCCATTCTGATTAGAAAGAACATAGGGTAGTGCTCAGCTAATTTTTTTTCCAAAGTGAAAGCCCTCAATTAAGTGTCTGGCACTAGGATCAATTTGCAACCGCCAGAAGATTAGCCATAATTCAAAAACTAATATGGTTAGACAGAATTCATTGGTTTCACAAAATTATTAGTCAACAATCAATTGGCAAATAGTCTGCTAGTAAGCTAGTGAAAATCCCTACTACCCCCTCAATAGAAATCGAATTAATTCATATATTGTTCACTTGCTTGAAAAAATTGCAAGCTAACCAAAATTATAAGACGTTTCATACTCTGAGGAGTTTCAGATTAAAAAGCTTCTAGAATGTTTAAAATATTTTCTTTTTTCAAAGTCATTTCCAAAGAAAAATATGTTCTTTACAAGGTTTTCAGAAAATCTGGCAGAATTTGCAGATTGGGAAACTTTGCAATCAATCTGAATATTGCTCAACTTAAAGGTGAAGCTAAACTTTTTATGCTAACGTACTTTGGACAATTGATGATTGTAATCAATTTTAGTTCTCTGCGAAGATTTCATGTTTTCATGTTTTTGAAAAAAATTAACTTGGGGCAGAGGGTGCACCGGGAAATTTCCCGGTGTCCCGGTGGGCCAGTCCGCTTCTGACCTCTAGCCCAGGATTGTACTTGTAATCTTTGCAAGGAATACGTTAGCAACATCGGTTACATTTGATTTACATTATATTTAGCGTTGGTAATTTAAATTAGTTGGTTTCAATTAGCTTGAGTATGCATAGCTAGAAATTATACCAACTTTGAATAAAGAAAAATAAAAAATAAAAAAAGGGGAGCCGTGCAAAAATGTTAGTAAGGGGGGCTAAGCAAACGTTAACATCTAGAAGCCACCCCAAGACCACACCTACTGCCACACCCTATATGCATATAAAAGTTGCAGGCACCACATTAGCCTGTGCTCCAGACCCTTAACCTGAAGGCAGGTCTGAAGCACAGGCTAGCAACACATATACACTCCTTTTTTATAAGAACAATTCTATAAGAACACGAGCCTCAAAACTGGTCGAAAGTTAAGAACAAATTAAGAACAAGCTGAGGCTGAACTTCTGCAAAGTGCAATTTTGAACAACGTTTTTTCTCAAAATCGAGGATTTTTAGCGATGTGTGGGTGCTTTTTCGGTGAATGTTCAAATTTGTCAGCAATTCAAGGTCGTCTCACTCACTTTGTTGGCAAATGAGGCCTGAACACCTCCTTAGAGTGAAAAAGCTAGCAATAGCACTGCTTACACCCTCTTAATTTAAGAATAAATTAAGAACAATCCAGCCTCAGATTTTCGAAAAAATTAAGAACAGTCAGCCTGAACTTAATTTTACTGGTTCTTATAAAAAAGAGTGTATTAAATTTCAACCTTGATCTTTTAAGATACGATTATAATCCCATAATGAAAACCGTCTCAAAGACAATATTTGCAAACCTCTTACAGCGACTTATATTGCAGCTTACTATTTACGTATGTAATAGAAAACCACCTCTCATTGATCATATCTGAGTCAATTCAATTGAAAAATCAGATCAACACCAACGTTTGTCTTTCTAGAGAAAAATTACTACAAATAAGATGCTATTGACCTCCATACGAGGTTGCAAAGTTGCTAAATTCCTGATCGATATTGATAATTTTGACTTAAGCTACGACAGAAGCTTGAATAAAAGGATTTATATTTACATGAAAAGGCGCTTCAGAGAAACAGTATCTTCCACTTCCGTTTTTAACACTCGGTACCCAGGCATGTTCAGAACCTGCAAGAAAAACGAGACCGAGCTTTTATGCTATGGTTTCCAAAAACAGAATGCTTCCGCCGTTTTGCTTCTTCATCCTATCTCTAGTGCTTTTGCTGATGGATAATTGAGGTTGGGTTAAACTAAAATTCAGTTGTTTTGACCAGGGTTGAACCTTCCACAGGACCCAAACACGACCCCTTGGTAAAGCAGAAATTCTCATTATTTTATTTTATTTATTTTTATTTTTATTTATTCTTTTTTTCTCTTATTATTCTAAACAAATATTGTAAATAGATATTTTTTGCTGTAAGGTATCTCGTGTAAAATAAATATTGATTGAATCGATAAATACCCTCATTAATTAGAATAGTTCAGCACATTGAAATTTTTCTGACAGGACCCCCGTGAGGCTTCGGAGGCCTTGAAGCAACACCGAAAGACCAGCCCCCCCCCCCCTGCGAGCGGAGAGAGCAGAAATCCCAGTACCTTCCAGTACCTCCAGGATCAACGTTGAGAGTTTTTCAATAAACTTTAATCCTTCCCTAAACCCCAAACTTTAGGTGGAAATTAAGTGGCCCTGGATATTTGAAGTTGGGTTCTATTGATTTTATGACGACATAAAGATAAAAATTTTATAAGAGATTTGACCGTGATTGGCGACTAAGGGGGTAAAGTTTCACCCGGAATGATTTTTGCTGTCAAATCCCTTGCAAGTTTCCAAATTTCCTTTTTCCATAAAATCTAAATTACAAGCACAAACAAAATTAAAAATTGTATCCAGCCTAAATCTATTGCGACAAAACCAAATCTGAGCTTAAAAAAGTCGTATAATTAAATTTGGAGAAATTTCTAAAACGAGGCCGTAAGTCGAATTGGTCTATAGCTATCGTATGAATTAGCGGCAACCAGCAATTAGAAAACAACGACTTGGTTCGACGACAACCCACTCGGGGAAATGATCCGCGGATCGTGTTGTTCTGATCAGTTCCGTGCATTCCGCGGATCGTTTCAGATTGGAATGCACGTTGACATTTATTTCCACAGGATCCTTGCCTCATGACGCAAGTGCTAAAAAAAGTTAAAATGATTTCAACTTTTTTTCATCCGTCTGTGGTTTCGATCCGTCGCGGATCAGTCATGTGACTATTTTTGCAACCAAAGCGCGTGCGCAACACAAAATCTGATCCGACTGGACTTGCTACAAGTCTCTTTCTATCCATTTATTGCGAAGGAGAACGGAAGAGGAAAGGGGAGAGTCTCTCCAGGGTAACAACCCTAATGACACAAAAAAGACAAATGGACTCTGTCTCTCTCTGTCGCGGAAAGCAGGAAGTTTGCTGCGCAAACGCTTTTCCCACGGTATTCTTGCGTAATTAACCAGCGTGTTATTAATCAAGGTCGTGTTTTCAGTATTCTTACTATTTCTTTTGTCTCGTAATAGCTCTACATAGGTTTAATCGTTAACACATTTATTGTTGGTAATATCTTTTGTATTTGCCGGTTGGTTAATTGACTTGGAACGTTTACACGTATCTTTTGTAATTATATTTTCTAATGGGACCGATAACTAAAAACTAATTGCTTATGGTTTAATGAAGTCAGAGTGTGTTTGAAATGAGCGTGTAATGTATATCATATATTTTTACTTATAAAATGATAAATACAAAATGTTGTATTGATTGTTGATTGCCTTACTGCAACACACTTTGTTGATTTGTTCGGACTGTTACGATACTCTCTTTGGTGCCATATCATGAGAATTTGGCGATCATGCTTTGCCACAATTCTCTGTTCTTAGTCATGTGTATTAGATCCATCTCCTTGATTGTTATACCATTTGTTTGGATCCATCCAGCTAGGCTATTCATCCACAGTATTCTCTGCATTCCCCTGCTTCTCTTCCTCTATATCTGTCCAGTTAACTAATAACAACAAAAATAGAGATGTCACGATGATGCACGACATACAAGACTAGTTGCTTAAAGACTCATTACTAACAATGAGCCATTGCGCTACGCAAGCATCCCATAATGCATTTTTAGACAGTCTGAAATCAATTTACTGCCATTGAAGACAATTTACTGCCATTGTTTGGATCGTCGCCACGTTAGCAAAAGCCCATTGTTAGCAACGAGTCTTTAACAACACACCCCCCTGTCCAACTGGCCTCTATCCTGGATCACGCACGCTGCTTTGGGGTTCAGTTGATCATTCGTCGTAAGTGCCTTGAAAAATGGATAACGTTAAGTCATTTGGAATATCCATCACAATAGTGGCCGTGATGGCAAATTTCAGCGTCGCCTCTGCAAGTTTGTTTGTCAATGTCTCCGTCACAGGCCTTGGTATTGTGCAAGGCACAAGGAACAACAATGCTGAGATTTTCAAAGGGATTCCATTTGCCGAGGCACCAACCGGTGATCTACGCTTCAAGCCGCCAAAACCTGCAAGATGGAGTGGTTTTAGAAATGCTACTCGGTTTGGCAATGTGTGTCCACAAAGAGAATATTCGTCAAGCAGACTTGTATTGAACGAAGACTGTCTTTATCTAAATATCTATCGGCCCGCAAAAAGAAACGGAAAACTAGCCGTTTTGGTTTGGATTCATGGAGGAAGCTATATTTACGGCAGTGCAAGTGATTACGACGGGGAAACATTAGCTGCGCGTAATGGTGTCATTGTCGTAACGATCCAGTATCGACTTGGTGTTCTCGGCTTCTTTAACATTCCAAATACGGACATGAAAGGAAACTTTGGCATGTTGGATCAAATTGAAGCGTTGAGATGGGTTAAAAAGCACATTGCTAACTTTGATGGCAACCCAACAAAAGTTACGATATTTGGAGTAAGCGCTGGGGGAACGAGTGTCTCATTGCTCACACTATCGCCTATGATAAAAGATGAGGGTCTGTTTGCTCGAGCTATCGCCCAGAGTGGAGTTGCAAGTAATTTCTGGGCTGTAAAAAAGGTTACGAACGACAAAATAGCAAGACATTTTGGCAGGCTGCTGCAATGTAACGACGTTGAAAAGTTGGTAACCTGTCTGAAAGGTAAGACAACCAGAGAAATTATACTGAAACAAGAGCTGGTGGCAAACACGACGCTTCTTACATCACCGGTTGTAGATGGCCATTTCCTGACAGAGCTTCCTTTAAAACAGGTTGCAAAAAATACCTTACCCAAGTCCCATGTACCACTTATGGTTGGGTTTACAAAGAACGAAGGGACATATTTTGCTGGGGATCCACGGGGTTGCAGCAAACAGTCTTACGAGCAAACTGTTAAATTCTTATTAAAACGTATCTTTGGTAATGAAAATAGAATCTTGGAGACGACCGTTATCCACGAGTATACGAGATACCTTGCGGGTAACCTGGCCCTAAAATGGTTCGACAGCACCTCTGACATTTATGGTGATTCCGCCTTTTATGTTGATACTATAAACTTTGCAGACTCGTGGTTTAGATCGGGGAACGCTGTTTACATGTATTTATTTTCTCATTTGCCAGAAAACTTGGTATTCCCCCAACAAAAAGTAGCCCATGGATTCGAAAGACCGTATGTCTTTGGCTATGCGACTGTAGGATCTGGATGGTTGTATCAGAAAAACTACACAGCTATCGACCGTAACGTAAGTGTTCAATGCATGGAGATGTGGGTGTCTTTTGCAAAACACGGGTTTCCAGGCAAAGGTTGGCCCAAGTACCGTTCGGACACGAGGAATTACTTAAACATAAAAAACCCTTTGACTATAGAAAGTCAACTATGGCCTGACAGAATGGCTTTCTGGAACAAAGTTGTGCCACAGATTATGGCTGGGACAAAGCCTCAAAAATGTGAGGACAAAGCCAAAGCTTCGTCAAAGGCAGTCGAAGGACTCTTGTCGTTGTTGCTTTTATGCTTTTTGTTCAACCAATTTTTTCTATAATCCTGCTCGAGACATATTTTGCCGTTTAAGAAGATTTTAGATCCACCTCTCTTCCATTGAAAATCTGGTCCACGTTACACCCATGTTCGGAATTCGCAACCGGTACGCTTTGCGATCATAATTCAAAGAACCGGCCTAATGCAAAGAATAAGCCATGAGAGCTAAAGGAAAATTTTAGCCAAAAGTGAGAATAAATGTAGTATATGATTCTGTAACTGTGCCTAGTAATCCCTTACATATGCCTTTAGCTTTAGCTTGGTTGCTATGTCACTTATTGAACTTATGTTTGTAGATATCCGTGGGGATATATCAGGTCACGGCTTGGAGGCAGTGTTGCAATTCTTAGGATCATTCTCGAAAATTTTTGGGAAATCTTTAGTGCGTTGGATTTTTTCTTGAATGTTTTTATCAAAAAAAGACCTTGGCAAAAAATTTCCTGCACACATTATGTTACATTTATCAATCCCATTCTTATTATGGTATGCATGAAAATAGTAAAACGTGTTAAGCGGGTGCAAACAGGCACGAAGCCAAGGGCGGGCACGGGGGAGGGGACTCCAGAAAATCTCGTGCACTTTTTGTGAAAATCCTATTGTTTTTTATGAAAATCCCCAGAAAATCTCGTGCGCTATTTGCAAGAGTGAAGTGCCCCAACAGGCTATTTTTCTTAAAAAGGTTCTTATATACGACAAGCCTTGCACACATTAACACTGTTTTCCACAGCAAGAACTCTCACTGACAAAGTTAAACCAGCTTTATTTTTCATGTTAAATTTCAACCAATTTCAATGCAACATACCATAATCTATTTTATTTTTAGATGGTTTGATTTGCCAATGTGAATGGGGTATAAGAATACCTGTCCAAAAATCATTCATTCTTTTGTACCAATGAATAAGTCTGATCAGATTTTTTGGCATGAAAATGTGCGCATGGCCTGTACATTCCTCTAATTTTACGTTTATGTACCATAACACAACTAGTTTAAAAATGACTAGGAAGGGCAATGAGCTATATCGTTTCCTAAAATAAAAAAATGATTATGGAATTTTTTATTCAAACATTGTCATGCTGCAGGCTGTTTAAAAAGTGTAATTTTCTAGCCCCTGGGGGTTGATTTGTACATCTTCTGATTTGTCTGCTGTCATCAGACAGCCTGTTTTCTGAAACAGCCTAGAAATAAAATGCTCTCTTGACTTGCTCCACCTACTTGGTCATCAGGTCTCTCCTTTCCCTGGCACTAATTTTTCCATGCCATTTAATTATATTATCATCCTCCTTTAGACATCTCTCCATACTTTCTACAATCTTCCCCTTAAATATTTTGCCAAAACCTGCATCTATAGGTTGGACTTTGTCTGTATAATTGGCAGGGAGAAGGTATCGATTGTATTGATTTTTTCTCTGCATTCTTTACGGAAAGTTTCAGCAAGTTGAAAGCTGATATTATCAGCAAACAGCACAATTTCTTTCCTCTTTTCTTTCACTTCAGGAACAAGTGTATTCCTGAGCCATCTCATGTTCATCTCTTCATCCAACCAGGCATGCTTTTGAAAGTAGGCACCTACTCTGTTGTCATATTCTGTTCTTTCATCATCCTTAATGTTCCTTTTTCCTTTAAAAATGATGGCTTCACAGTCTGTTCCCCTGATGCACTTTTACATAGCTGTAAGGTAGCCTGATGATTTCCTAAGCCACTTGATGGCTGGGACACCCATACTTGTTCAGAACCAGTTGTAGCATAAGTCGTATCTTGCCCAACAACGAATGGTAAAGGAACCTGATCAACATTGCCATCTGCCATATTTTTCAACAAAGCTACCACCTCCTTCTTTTGCTCTGGACAGCTCTTGTTAGATTCCTATGAAAAGCTTGAATAGCACTTCTACCATCATCAGCAGAATCTTTCTTTTAATTAGTTCTTCGTCTTAGTGAGATTTTATGACGTTGTTTAAATCTTTTGAACCAGTTTCCACTTGCTTTGAAACTCATGGCTTCCATACTTATGGCTAATCTTGGACTTCATTGCTTTACAGAACCAAAGTTTTGAAACCTTAGCACCTCTTGCTCTTCTGAGCTTAAATTCTTCGACAACTAATCTTGCTGCCAGTGGAAAATGTTCATTCCTGCTTGACCTCTTGGATGGCAACCCTCTTCGTTTTGATACCTTGATGTTACCACTGTTTTCTTTTGGTTATTTTTTTATGCCTCAGCAAAGATTTTGCTCAGTTCCATGTTCCACTTTATCACCATTTATGCCACTGGATACACTCACTTCGTTTGAGTGAGTGTATCCAGTAACTTTAATGTTTGCACTTTAAATTCAATGGTGTAAGACTTCTTCGATTTTGAACCCTCCTGCCACTCCTACTGCTGATCTCAGTTGCTTTCTCAAAGCTTTTTGTTGGAACTTCAATACCAGGATCACTTTCAACATTGACACAAGCATCATCTCTTACCAAATCAACACCATCCCCAACGCTGTCCTGTTCTTTAACTGTTTCCAAATTTGGCAACATTGTTGGGGTGACATCACTTGCTTGAACTGAATGTGTATGTTGATGTACTGCTCAACAGTGAAAGTTGCTGTCCAGATTTGCATGGAACATTCTTTGTTTAGAGTTTGATATTCTGTACCTGGCTTCGTGTTACATCATATTTTCGACCAGTTCTCGTTTCTACTTGCTTCTTGAAGCCACAGCTAAACAATGTTTTATTCATTTTCTGACTTTGGCGCAAGTAATAAAGTTGACTTAATTTGAATTGAACTTGTTTAATATGTTAAGAGTTCAATGGCTAATCATTAAAGAACGCTATGCATCTTGGTTGCCTCTGTTTCAGAAAGAGGTTTTAGGCCAAAAATGAAAAGCCAAAATTGAAAAGCCAAAATTGAAAGCTTAATCTAATTTTGAAAATAATCTTTCAATGGCGTTTCATCATGTGTATGAGATGTTTGTACATTCAAGTATTCGTGGATACCATGCTTATAAAGAGACAGAGGTATTTGTTGGTGAAGTAATGATGTGTGAACCTGAAGAAGACAATGGCTATGATGAATGTGCAGTGTTGGTTTGGAAGGAAAATGGCAAAATGGTTGGTCATGTACCAATTGAATTTTCAAAGATTTTTTGCAACTTTTTGAAGGATTATGGTGAGATGTATTGTAAACAGGTAAAATGCAGGCGCTGGAAAGGGACTGGAATTACCTGTAGACTACAGACTGGTTGGAACTTACAATTACCTGATCAGAGTTAAAAAGGAAATAAAAGCCGATTTCAGTTTGTCTATCAAGTGCATTGCAGTAGAACCATTAAGTAGTTTTCCTTACATTCTTTAGTTTGAAAATTAACTTTACATGGCTTTATTTTTAGAAAAAATTGATCAGTAAATCAACAGCCTATGAATGTTTCTTTTCTCATCTGGAATTTTTAGATAAATTGACATAAAAGCTATTATGCATATAAGAACCTTCCCAGTTTCAGCCTCCTGTGGGTTCTTATTTAGGGGGTTTAAAAGATTAAATTTCAGGCTCAAGGTTCTTATAAAAACAGGTTCTTTTATGCGGGTTTCTACTGTAGGCGTCGCGTTTACACTAGACCCACGCTATCCGCAAGAATTTGAGAGCGGCTATCCGAACAAAATTAGTTCACCTAGGAAAGTGGATTAAATTATTTCGGATAGCTATGTGGTACAGTGTAAACGCTTTTATCCGGATAAATTTTATCCACATCGTATCTTGCTCGAAAGCGATTGGCTATTTCATCCAATTTAGTTTTTCATGTTTCCCAATCAAGACCTTTCGCCATCTTGGCTGCCTTGTTGTCGATAAATACTCGTGTTAAAAGTGCAGTATCTTGCCAGTCCACGTAAAATTGGCATCCTTCTCAGCTTTCCTTACTTTTGTTGCTAGTTCAGTGTCATTTTATTTCAAGAACAAACTATTAAAACAAACTAGGCCTAATTTGTATTGAAAATATCTTTGGATTTGGTCTAAAAGAGGAGCAGATGATTCTGAAGAGAGAATGAAGTCTTTTTACGTTGGCCGAGATTTTGTTATTATTTTGTTGCCCAGAGAAGACTTCATTTTGGGCGTTCTGTGCATGATTTAGCTCATGTGACTGCAGTTATCCGGCACAGTGTGAACGGGATGGCAAAGTGGATAAATTTTATCCGGCACAGTGTAAACGCAAATAAATCCGGACAAGTTTTATGCGGATAAATTTTATCCGGCACAGTGTAAACGGGGTCTTTAACGCAGATAGTGGAAAGCTGTCGCTCTCTGCGCCCATTCACAGCTTAACGAACCAATCAATGAAATTAAACATGGCAATCTCAAGAGACGACGATGACAAAATTGTTCAGTCGCCCATTTATCAAATATGAAGCAAATGGTACAATCTCAATACTTACAGTTCTGGCTTTACTGACCAAATTTAAATACCACATCCTATCTTTACAGCAAAAATCGGCTTAATAATCAAACGCAAAGTGATTTATCAAAGATGATTATCAGAATTCCCAATCGCTCAAGCAAGCAAGCAAACACTACAAAAAAGGTGATCAACACGCATCACTTTTTGGATATGAATTACCTTATGGGATGAAAAAAATCAGCCAATCAGCAGAAGGAAGCCAAACAGACCAAGACGTATAGGTTAGCTAAATATTGACTCATCACGAAGGTCGCTGCGATCCTAGGGCAGCCCTTTCTCTCAGAAAACTGGATCTGAAAGACGTATACAAGTGCCTAGAAAAACTCAATAGATATCTGTTATTAATACTACGGTATAAATCTAGTGTGTGGGGATGATCTAAGAAACAAAAAGTGACACGTGAATCACATTCCAAGAAAAGAAATAAATTTACTTGATTAGAGGGTCTCTGGAGCTAGGCCCAATAAAGCAAAGCTTCCCTCTTTACTGATATCGAACTAGAACGATTTATCTTCCAGTTTGCGCATTACATACAAATTGTGAACATTTATTGATCAACGAGTGCAAATGCCTAATTTAATAAACGAAGTATGTCCTCAAGTAGAAGGTTCGAAGATGGAACATGCAATTAGATTTACTCAGTTCAGTGAGCTTCACCTGTGTTGTGCTTGGAATTCAGAATTCAGCTAACAAGAGGCTCATCATCTGAGAAGCGATTAATCATTGCAGAATCTTCACCTGGAAGAGTAAATGCCATTATCAGGTATGTGCATTAGGAGCTACTACAGTGGTTTGTTATCAAAAACAATAAATAACCAAATCTTTGTTAATGTTTCTGCGAGCAACCTCTCGTCTCATTGCTAGCTAAAGATATCTCAATAGGCCGCATTATCGCAATACCCAAGTAACTAAACCCAATAGCTAATCTATTGGCAGTTTATCAGATTAAGCGTGAAAATCATTGTGATTACTTAGATCATACAGAGTTGCAATGGCTTTAAAGGTGCAAGTAAAGCCAAAAAACAAACGCTTAAGGTAGCCTTGGCCAAAATTATAGACTTTTTAGAAAAGACTTCTGGGTGACCGTCTAGGTTTCAAAATTCACAGAATACTTAATATCAAGGAGAGAATTTTCACTACAAATAGTAGTCTCTGCCATGCCATTAAGGATGTTGTATGTACGGTCAAAAATCTCCCCAGGGCAGTTCCATGGTGTTGGATCCTATGAAAAATTTAAAAGTACGGGTCTGATAAGCAATTCTGAAAGCTGACCTTGGTGAAAAGTGACAGCAACCTCATCGTCGTCATCATCCGCTCTATTGTAGCCTCTGTTGGCAAAAGCCATGAAACTTCTCTGTAAATTTCTGTATTTGACCAGCATGACGACGAATGCAACGAACAGAACCAGAACCATCAGCCCAACAGGTATCGCCCACACAAGGGTTCTTTTAGTACTCGAAGAAGATGTGCTTTTGCCCGCTTTATGTGGCTGAGGCTGGGCTCCGGCCTCTAGAATATTGATACTTATATTATGTCTATTATAACAACAACAAATTGGATATCCAATATTCGAATAGTATTTATAGTTAATTAAGACCTAAGAAAGCTCATTCCCATTCTAGCATAATCTTAAATCCTTCATCAGAACATTAATAGAAGTACCATGCTAAAACTGGGGACTTCTATAAAGCCATGAAAAGCAATCACGAACACCATGTTTCATGTGTTTTTATTGTGTCGCTTGTGGTTGTAGCAAGACTTTTATGTGTATTGAAATAACACTATATCTTGGTACTAAAACTGTGCTGTTTATGAAATTTACACAAATATATATATATTGTCTCAAAATGTGAGGCTCCTTTCAGGATATAAAAAAATATGAAACATAAACAGCCATTCGCTTTACAAGAGCAGTCCTTGTTATGATGTCATCACAAAATCAAAGATGACGACTTATACAAATACAGAAAAGACTGGTGTAACAGTGTTAAAATGAAACTTCCATTCGAAAAAAAGAAAAAATTTTCATCATTTGAATAAAACAAAATACTCTGAAGGGCATATCAGCTTTTCAGCCCTGCCTGTCAACCTTCTACGCACCTGGAATAAAAGTTATAGCTTCTGAATCCAGCAGTTTCCTCTCGTCTTTAAGCAAGATCCACACACGAATCTGTTAAAGGTAAATAAAATAAATGGGAAAACCATCCTATAAAATCCACTCACTTTTAAACAGCGAAGAAAACGGGAAGCAGATTTGGTCAAGAAAGTAGGATGGCTGATATTATATTCTGGTACTTCTCTACTCAGATTCCAACTGAGCCAAAACATCTCTCTAGAAATACTTTCACATTTTGCATGCATAACTTCACTACTTTTTGCATGCATAATTTCACAGCAGTCGTTACTATTGAACTACGATTCCGAACACTAGTAAGAAAAGCAGGGGTATGCATCATTTGGTTGCCCTATAAACATTAACATCGCTTACCCTGCATGTATAATTACCACCAATTGTTAAATTGTTAAGCTGCACTGATGTTCCGGAGGCTACAGGATAGACAATTTGTTCCGTATCTGTGCTCTTAGGCTTGGTATACTCACAGTGAACCTGAAAAAGAAGGCATGAAGATTATCAAAAAAGTTCAATTTCCTAAAGCATTTGCAACAAGGGGTTGTTAAAAGCGTCATCCGCCGGTTTAATGCATCAGCAGCTTATAAGGTTGTGAATTGAAATGTTAAAATTACTAAGAGGAAGAAATCTGTTGCCTAAACTCAAGTTGCTGGCGAAGGTGAAGAATCCGGTTCGGATAATCCGATGCATCTTGTGTCATACACGTCGAGGAGTTTTTGACTGCATCAACGAGTCACAGGTCGCCTAGGGTCAGGGAACGCTCTCCTAGAAATATGACATCAGGCAAAACATGGTACCTCTCCGGATTATTCATGTCCGCCAAGTTGCTGACATGACCGCTACTTTGTTATATAATAATGCCGTACATTTGAAGTTTCTTTCATCGAATCAGAGTCTCACATTTAATTGCAACCAGATGAAGTCGTACCTCTCGTTCTTCCGGTTTGCAATACTTTCCTTCTGTCCAAGATAAAAAGCCAAGATGCCCGTGTAGTGTTTGCTCAAATTTCAAACTTCTTGGCTTCACCAAAGCTGAAAAGAAGTATTGGTTCAAAATATGAAGAATTAAACAGTCTATAAATACTGTGTAATTTTAACACTGACAAATAAATACTCTTTCTGTTTCTGTTATTCACCTGCTAGCTCATATTAATTCAACTTTATATCCTATCACATCGCAATCGTTCTTTCGAAAAATCCTCAATTTTCTATCAAGGCACTTAGTTAGCAGCGTAAATTAATCTCTTTTCTGTTTCTTCAACCTCTTTTCTGTTTTCTCCATAAATCTGTAAGCTGCCTGTGTTACAGCTGTTTCTGAAACAAGGGTTGATAAAAAACCTTTGTCCTGTGTGCAACCTGCTTCCCTTCCAGCCCCCTTATTCGGTCTTAGAGCATGCAGATGAATCAGTACATACCTTCATTTGGCTGAGTAAGCACACGAGTAACACTGTATAGCCAATTTCGCTCAGGCAAACCCTTTATTCTAACGCCAAGTGCAAGCATATACTTGCTGCAGCCGTGTAACATCTTTGCTAGTTTATATTCATACGTTCCAGTGGCAACGTTAACTGCAAGTTTGCCTCGGTGATTCTCGTCATTTCTATGAAAAAAGCATACAATAAGTCATCGGCAGGCGCTTTCAGGTACAGGGGGATTCCACACTTTCAATATTCTCATGCTGCCAAGGGCAAAAACACATTGGCTTTTCTTTTTCCTATTTCTGCGCGTTTCAATATCCCGAAACTGGAAGTTGCTACATAAATTACATATAGACAGAGAGGCCTTTAAAATTATCAAAAACGGCTCTGATTGACAAGTTTATACCTCTTTTTAACGTGAGAATAGAAAAATTTTCTTTATAATGCAACTCGATGGCTTGTAACCTAATGCTGCGATAATGTGACCATGAAATTGAGGAAAAGAATGAATAATCACATAATCACTGTCAAAGCATCGCAATCAACAAAATGCTGAGGAACAGACCTATAAATGAGAGTGTAGCCCTTCACATTTTTTATCTTCTTCAGCTCCTTCCACTGTAGATGCACGTGATCGGCTTCTGCTGTCGCAACTAAACCTTCCGCTCTTACAGCTGCACCTGATGAAGCAAGCGGTATTCTTGGTTACCTATCCTGCATCTAGTATTGCTAAATCATTTTGCATCTACAATTCTTGTCACTAAAATATCGCATAACTTCAGTAACATCTCACTCTCCCCCTTGAAAAAATGTTGAATAACAACAGTTTCAAAGCTTGAAATTCATCTAATGTCATTTTTTCAGCAAGGGTAAGTAATAGGCTTTCAACAAACATTGTTTTAGGGGGAGGGGGATATTTCTGTATCTCAAGATTGGAAACTTTATTTCATCAAAATCTTTCATTGACCGCAGGGTGTTCCAAGGACTTTTGTCAAGGATTGCATTTATAAATGGTCGTCTAGAAGCGAAATCTCCTGCAGCTGGTTTGATGCACAGCAACAATGATCTACTGTTGTTGCACTACTCTTTTTTCAGAAACATTCAACGATCCAGCGTCTTTGCAAAACAATATTACTAAAGAGACTGTTTTGTATACAGATTGAGAAAACATTGTCTTCATTACCGAACATATTGAGCAAGCATTGAACGCTTTAGGTAAAGAAGATTGCTCTTGATAGGCATGTTGGGTAGTGCTCCATGACCTCCAAGATCTAGTTTATAAACCCCCACAGTCCTTAGTGGCAATTTCAAGTTTCACAGATAATCGCATAAAATACAACAGAGTAACGTACAAGAAGAGAGTTTGCTGCTGCGCAGTTCCACCATTTGGGAATGATAACCAATGCGCTATAAAAATTCTGGATCGAGCCTCCTATTGTCTTGAAACACCAAAGTTTGAAGCCGATCAATTTTAAAAGAAAGAGGGTCCCAAAAGCAATACTTGAAGGAAGCCATTCCTCAAAAGCAATAATTGAATGATATGGAAACACAAGAGCTGCAATGCTATGAGCACTGACAAGCAAAAAGGCCACAGAAGCGTGACGTGTGAGTGAAGGTCCTCCACTCACATGGGCTGCCCTGGGGCCATCTTCTCGGATGGCGACACACTTGTTACAACAGAAGCACGATCCAGTCTTTTTTATAGATCAGAGATAGGCTTTAGAATTTGATAATACGCTTTGGAACTTTGTTGTTGCATTAGCGACTTACCACATATGGTCTTATTCTCATCAGAACGGTCTGAGCAAGCTAGTCTACCATCGCATCTCATATCCGCAGACAAGCACACTTCGCCATTCGTGCAGTTGAAGCCGAATGGGAAATCGTAACATGAGAAGTCAGGCTTTCCGGTGGCTGAAAAGCAACAGAAACGAGATACGATGAACGACCGGGGTGCATAAACAATTAGTCAAAAATACACGTATAAGTGTAGTATACCTAACTCACAAAAACTGGCCTGCGGAATTGATAGAATAATTGCAATTTAGGTATATCGGTTGTGTCTTGTGGTATGTCTAGGAAAAGCCTGAACGTGTTGCATTGAAAATACCGAAAAGGAACTAATGTAGACACTGTATGATCTCCATATATGTATCTTTAGCCAATTATTCCGTGTAATTTTCATAAATTATTGGTATAAATAAGTTATTTCTTCTTTAAAAACAAATTTTCTCTATTGTAAGCTTGAATTTGCTTTTACTCTTTAGCTACTAATGCACATGCCTACTTTAAGTGATAATTTCTATAATAATTAAAACCTAAAAATAGGACCAAATTAGATAGCAAAAATAACGACAATATGTAAGAAGACTAAGTGGTGAAAATGAATCCATCAATAAGCCAGCTTGCGAAGTAATAAAATTCATTAAAAGGCTGCTTCTCTCAATCTGCTTATGAATTCATTTCTTGCACAGTTGTAAAAAAGATGTAAATGGACGAAGAGTATGACGCTGTATGCAGACAGATGTAACAAGTATATAAGTGAACAAGGCATTGAACAGACTTACGACAATTCATTTCATCGCTGGCATCAGTGCAGTCGTTGAAACCATCGCAGACAGAGCCTAAAGGCACACAAGTCGGGTACGACTTGCATCTGAACTCACCAGGGCAGACAAATGGAGCAGCTTCATTGAGAGGGAAGATAACATATTGATAAAATGGCAAAACAAGATCTAAAAATAAAAAGTTACAGAATTTTCACAAGCCTAGTGTCAATTTATTAAAATCTCGACATTTTACTTCTTACAAACACGTTTATTCAGCGTCCACCTTGCAAGAAGTAGTTATTCAAATCGTAACCTGGTAATTTACAAGACAAACAGCAAAATGAACTAATACTCCATGTAATTATACACGCTCGCACAAATTTCAAACGAACTCTGGGCCTTTTTAGATCTGTCAAACTAAAGAGCTTGTTAAGATCCTCTATCCATTTTGCAATTGTTCACAAAGCGAATTTCACTGCCGTTCCTTTGCAATTGGTTTGTTATCAACTGTCATTTTTCTCCATTCATCTCCTCCCCCCTTAAACAATTTTAGCTTTCGATACCTCAGCATGCAAACCAAATAAATGAATAAACAAACGATCATTTTGTGGAGTTGCTTGTTAATTTGCATATGACCAAAAAACAATTTGTGAAGCAAGTGGTAAGCGCTTTTTCAACAAAAGTATACAACACTATGGGGAGCATAGCATGAAATCCACTCAATCTAAAAAAGCAATGTCTTTAACCTTAATTTTTTAACCTTAATTTTCGCCAGGAAAATGGACTGAAATGGGGTTGTGAAAATCTTTAAAGCAACGATTCTCTTTAGGTAGCTACCATAACAAAGACTGAGGCGGGGCTTGAGAAGCGTAAATATACAATGGAAAAAATGTTTGCTTGACTTCTTGAAAAATAAAGGATCAAAGGTGTTAACCAAAGCATACTTGTTGGGCAGATTTTCTCATCATCTCCGACTGGGCTTTCTCGCGGCGAAAGACAATCCCTTTTGCCATCACAAACGAAACTCCGTGGAATACAGCTGCCATCGGAGCAACGAAATTCGCAGCGTGTTGATATTATCCAAGGGCGTTTAGTTGTCAAACCTGCAAAGCAAAGATGTATGAAGAATGAGAAATGCGCCTCTGCATTCAGTATGCCATGCCTCGGTTCGATGCGTGTTCTCGGCTCGGCTCGGTTCGAATGCAGTGGAGAAACTTCTTTGATGGAAGAGTATAGAGAGCAGGCAATAGCATAGAAAGTGGGGCTGCAAATCACAAAGGAGCTTTATAAAACAAACTGAAGGCACTTTCATAATAACTTACATAATATTTCTATTTTCTCATACCTATCTTCGACAAGAAGATATTTAGATATTTATCAAACACATTATTCTTCAAGCTCTAAATCCATCATTACAATTCACTTTCACAATTCACATAACTTACAATTCATTTCATCTGAGTTATCACCGCAATCATTTTTCCCGTCGCATTTCTGCATGGACAGTATACATTTGGCAACTGATCTGCATTTGAATTGGTCTGCCCGACAATGAAGAGCTGAAAATATTGCAACATATATAAGCATTGCACTACCAGCAATCTGGGGTAATAGGTCTTCACAATGACGATGGCAAAAAGATGGGAGAGACTGAATGTTGAGTTGGTGTTTTAATTACACCCCTCCCCCCCCTCCCCCTCTTCTAGCTATTCCAGTTCTTTTTCTATCTAAATCTTCTGGGCAATGTCAGCGGATAAAACTTGGGAGAGCTCTACATCCTACAAAAATGTCTCAAACAATGTGCAAAAATAGTTTTGTTCCGATAGAGTTTTTAAAAGTTTATTTTGCTATCTATTTTGCACTCCGAATAATCAAAATTTGTTTACAAATCACAATGTCTCGAGTTGTCTAATTTGTTTACAAGTCAAAATATATCTCGGGATGATTCAGTTGCAAAACAATGTTAGGGCAAATCCTTACTGCAGTGTCTAGGCTCATCCGAACCGTCGAAGCAATCGTTTCTACCATCACAATAGTGAGAGCTTGGATAGCATCCACTGTTGTCTTTGCATGGTGAAAGACCCGAAGAGCACCTGAGTGGTGTCGTGGAGAGTGGAGTTCTCTGCGTTGTGTCTGAGGAAAGCAAAACAAAATTTAAGGTAGAAGCGATTGCTATGAGCTGCAAAAAATATAAATTGAAATACTTAATGTTCGACTACATTCAAGAACCTGATTCTAATTATTGCTCACAATTATAAAAGATTTTAAATGATAACTTAAAAATTACTTTTTTCATATTTTTGAATTTAAAGCCTACTGTTCCATGATTCGTGGACAATTTGCTTCCGTTACTGCGCAGGCGCTAGATGGTCGATAGCATTTATCAAGTAACCTCCTATCTTTAATCTGCTTCATGTAAAGGAAAATGCAAATTTTTTATCGAGAAATGCCAAACCGATGTGTTACTGTAAATTACGGCAACTTTGCAAAAATAGAGAAGAAATAATCGTCTTATATGAATCCCCTTTTTGGCGATGAGAGGGCAAAAATAAATGAATGAATTTGTCAAGGTAAGGCATTGCTCAAGACATTGACCTCAACGGCTGGGTTTTCAATGCTTTGTTCAGCGAGTTACTGGATGCACGTCACCAAACACAAACGCTAGGCATTCATTACAACAAATAATCTACCATCAAAACCCACAACTCCACAGATAATTAATCGTTCAATTTTCACAATTCTTTGCTATGAGCTCAGTAGGCTGAGAACTTAGTAGCCAGCTTTCAAAAAACCTCATAAAAACGTCATAAAAAGTTTTAACATTTTCAGAATTTTCTACTTCTACCGTTTGGCCTGAAAAAGACACCAAGAATTACCCAGAAAAAGTGTATAATCAGTTAAGTATACTAGAAGTTGATTGAAATATGGTCAATAAAAGATTTGACATTTGCCAATGGTATTTTGTTATTTTGGAGTGGTTTTTCAAGTTTAGAACCGATAACAATTTGCGATGATTTGATGGGGAAACAGCCTTTGTGCATGTAGCTATTACTCAAACAATTGGTAGCAGATTTAACTTATATTGCACATTCAAAGGTATTTCATGACGCTCTTTCAGGTTATTTGGTCTAAATCCAAAAATACCAGAAAGATATCTTTATGTCGATGTTGGCCAGACCTGTTCAAAAGGGAGACAGCAGTAAACTGGTCACGGTAAACTGATCTAAAGAACGTCATACGACATATGGTAGTTTTCGTTAAGAACCTACAGTTAAGGCAATTGACTTCATCCGACCAATCATGACAGTCGTTATCCCCGTCACAACGCCAAATTCTAGCTATACAGCGACCATTGCGACATCTGAACTCACTTGCACGACAGGTACTGTCTGAAAAAGAAATAACATCAAACACTAATGATCCTCTGAAAGGGAGTAAATTTATACATATAGTCACCTGGTGATCGCATTAACGTGAACTACTGAGTATCAAATTAAAACCGTCCTGTTTTATACGCCAAATAGTGTGTACAGCGCTGCCTATATGGCACCCTGCACTCTATGACAGACCGGTAAACAACAAATTTCATGAAATATATATATAAAGACTTGTCGAGCCTAGCCAGCAAACTCATAGTTTTTTACTAGCGTGCACGTGTATTATATACATACCCTCCTGAAGTTCGCGTTGGAAAAACCCCTTACACGTTGGGAAAAGATTTCTCGCGATTAACAAAGCACTCTCCTGTCGGAAAAAGCCCCCCTGCTATGGAAAAAGCCCCCCTGCTATGGAAAAAGCCTCCCGCGATGGAAATGTTCTCCTTCTCAACAAATTTGATAATGGTTGGATGTAAGAAATGACCGGGCAGGTTAATTGAACAAAGAACTGACTTGGTCTTCCGATATTCATTTTAATTGTTTTGCTGCTTCACAAATACTCTACATTCATGCAAAATCATCTCAATATATTTTCTAGGGGATAATATTTCAAAGGGTGTAAGTGTAGATGGCGGATATGCTCTTGCCTCGTTTTGGCTAACGATACATTGGAACGGTAAAGCAAAGACACTCACTGCATTCTCGTTCATCAGAACCGTCGCTACAGTCCTTGTCTCCGTCACAAAGCCACCTTCTAGGAATACAGCGACCATTGTTGCATTTGAACTGCGATGCTGAGCATGTGCTGTATTCTACAAAAACAGAACGCAAGATTATTTACACATATGACTTGTCAATATGCAAATTAAGTAAGAAGAATAAGATTGACTGATTGCATGCTAACACTTTCAATTTTCATCCAATAAGTCGGATTTTAGAAGTCAGATAGTCGGATAGCAAAAATAGCATCATCGGACAATTGAAACAAAACAAAGATACTGCTGCATATGTTCATTTCAATGGCCTTTTTGAGAAGAAAAGTCGTCAGCTACTCTACCGGCAATAATGATATGATTTATGTTGTTCATATGATGATATATCTATTCTATCTAAACTTCAACTGAAAGCATTAAACATTTTATTCTCTGGTCCTGGTGTCTGATAGGATTCTTCAAAGTCTAATTTCGGTTCTAATTAGCAAAGTTAACCGGACTACTTTGTCCCACCCGAAGAGACCCGACTAAAGGCCGATTCCCATTTGACATTTTTTGTGCACGCAGGCGTAGCGCCCAAATCTGAGCATGCGTAGTTAGAATCAAGTTGTCTCAATTTTGCATCCGCTGTGAGCGCCAGAAAGTTGATAGGGTCTCAACATTTTGTGTGCTTGGCCACTTGACAGCAGCACTTAACTACGCATGCTCAGATTTTGGCACTACGCCCGCGCGCACAACAAATGTCAAATGGAAATCGGCCTTAATGCAAGTTGGAATGGACGCCACATTATCTGAGTTGTCTTTGACAAAGCCTTTTTACATCTTTCATCGATTGATTCATCTGCAAGTCTCGGGTTCTATACTGCATATCAAAGAGCACAATAGCCTACAGTTCTAGCCATCAACTGTAAAGCTGACACTGATTTGAAAGTCCCGAAGGGTATACGTACAATCCTTGCCAAAATTGTTGGCAAAATACTTAGGTAAAGCTAAATATTTTTTTAAAAAAATTCCCCCTACCAACCCCCCAACCCCCCCCCCCTCCATTCAAATGTTTTTCAATTTCGCTGTTTTGATGCTTAAGACAAAAAAATTTTCACCGAAAGTTGTATAAAGAGATATTGAGAAAATAATGAGAAAAATTTTGGAAACAACAGTATTGGTAAGAAAGTTTTAGACCGGTTTTGTCTGTTTTGTATGCCATCAAGGGAAGGCGTTCCAACTAAATTGTTAACGAAATCGACGTTAACGAATCCGTACACGAAATTGTTAACAAATTTCAAAAGATATTGAGTTTTGGACGAAAGCTTGTAAAAAACACATCATTCTTGAAATTTGGGAGATTCTTAGTGTTAACTTCCTAGTTTGTTTGTAAATATCAGATTGTTCATCCTCTTCTTGAATGACTGAGATCTGGGAAGGTAGTCAAAGAGAGCCTACGTTTAAAAAAACTATTGAGTAAATATTGAAAAAATAAATATTTCACTTGGTTAGCCACCCTTATCCCTTTTGATCAATACATTCGGTTAAGATGTGACAGTTTATGACATATTAAGAATACACTTTCTACAGAGCACGAAAAGTGACATAGAGGCTGAGCAGGGGAAAAAATAAAAACATATAAAAAGAAAAATTCCTGAAATAATAGCACAGTTATAAACAATTATAGACATACCACAATTTCTTTCGTCGGAGAAATCATGGCAATCGTTGTCATAGTCACATCTCCAGCGTTTCGGAATGCAATTATTATTGTCACATTTGAATTCGCTTGGGCTGCAGGTTCCATCTAGACAAACAACGTAAAGGAGAATCTTTCAGGACTGATGTAAAAATGGGAAGAACGAGGGGATCTGACAGTGGCCTTGATAGAATGAAAGTGTTTTCAAAATGCTTGCTAGTCTTGAGAGAGCCCTTTGAAAAGAATTGCTTACAGAGACAGTTGATATATCAACAAAATTATCAAAGAAAAAACGTTTGGAAGGAGAAAGAAAAAGAAGGATCACACTTTTCTGACTCAAGACCTTCGCATACAAGTCTTGAAGATATAAAACGTTGCCATGACGCTCACCTGTTGTCACGCATTCACCTTTATTCATCCTGGTCCCCGCAGGGCAAATACAGTGTCGAGTGCCCCCCGAGACAACCTCAATAAGATTGTCAGGGCATGAGCAATTGACTCCACTTGGAGACTGTAGGCATAGGTACGCGCACTTGGCCGTGGCACATTGGCTTGTTCCTGGAAATAAGACACGTCTGTAATACACACACGGTACTGGAACAACTATTAAAAACAATTTTTAAAAATTTGCTTGAAACAATTCCCTGCAAAAGTGTTGTCTAGTTTCTGGTTTCTGTACGACAGTGCGAATGGGTTGAATACCCTTACATAAAAAAATGCACTTTGTTCCTTCTGCCAGAAGCCACGTATGCTGATGTTAAGCCTTGCCTCTTCTCATTTGTTGGAATTCTTTGGGAGATTTTCACCACTGAGATGTTGTAGAGGTGGCTCAATTCTAACATCGTTAGAAATTAATAATCATCATTCACTAAGAAGCCAGCTTGCAACTGACTGGAGGTGCAATTATATTCTGTAGCAAATGGATAGTATCAAATTGATATTAATTGATTAATTGATTGGTATGATTGATTGATTGATTGATTGATTGATTGATTGATTGATTGATTGATTGATTGATTGATTCATTCATTCATTCACTCACTCATTCACTCATTCATTCATTCACTCATTCATTCATTCATTCATTCATAATTAATTAATTGATTAATTAAATAATTCATTCATTCACTCATTCATATAACCGTTCGTTTGTTCGTTAATTCATTCATTCATTCATTCATTCATTCATTCATTCATTCATTCATTCATTCATTCATTCATTCATTCATTCATTCACTCATTCATTCATTCGTTCGTTCGTTCGTTCGTTCGTTCGTTCGTTCGTTCGTTCGTTCGTTCGTTTGTTCGTTCGTTCGTTCGTTCGTTCGTTCGTTCGTTCGTTCGTTCGTTCGTTCGTTCGTTCGTTCGTTCGTTCGTTCGTTCGTTCGTTCGTTCGTTCGTTCGTTCGTTCGTTCGTTCGTTCGTTCGTTCGTTCATTCATTCATTCATTCATTCATTCATTCATTCATTCATCCACTTATTAATTCATTATCGAGTCAAACAGCGGCAAAGTTGTAGCATGCTTCAGTTAAAACTGTCCCTTACCTTGCTGGGACGACGGCCCAAATGCCTTTAATTCCATAATGCCTCTAGCATTGTACTGGATTGTTCGTCTGTCATTCGACGATATCTTTGATCCTCTTTCGATGGTGCTGAGAGACCAGTCATCCCAATATATGTAATTGCCAAGAACAGAAATTCCATACGGGTGTCTGACGTTGTAGTTAAACAGAGTCTGCAAACGAGTATCAGTATTGTGTTATAATTAGTAAAATAAAAATATGAACATAAAGTGAGTAATCGTTGTGCTCAGGAATATAAAAATTTTCCATCTTTGCAAATGATTATTTAGTACCATCTTTACTGCGATAATCATGTCGTAGAGCGTGAACGAGAACAAAAGACATATTGCCTATTAGTGAGTTATTTTACTTCACTTTAAAGTAACGTTGGTGAGGTAAATTCTATCGCTGCTGGCATCAAAATAACAAAATCTATGCAGTGTGCCTTTCAACTACATAACAGCTCTTAGGGTAATAACAAGTGGGTGTCCTTTATCAATGAATTCGAGAACCTTGCCCTTTAGCACGTTAACAAAATGTCCTAATCTTGCCTGTTTAGACTCTTCATTTGGTTGACCGGAATTCTACCCTTTGAAGCAATAGCAAAACACACTCTAGTGGAAAATGTTACATTAAATCAGGTTATTTCTATTCCAGATAGTTACACTAATAAATTGCTTTTGTATATTGCTAAATTGCTAAATTTAAAGTTGGGCTCTCAAACGACAGTAGTCACTAGAAGGCGAGGTGAGATCATTAGAAGACAAAAAGTGATCTCTGAAACAAAAGAGGTATAAAGAAAAACCCCTTGGCAAGTAAAGAAAAACGGAATTAAAAAGCACTCACATCTATGCAGAGAAAAGATCAACACTTTCATTTCAATATATAAAAGTTTTAGGAAAATAGCCTAGAAATGGTGCTGATAGCAGGTTAACGCCTCCGAGCTTCAAGCGAAATGGTAGCATTAAGAATGAAAGCAACTTGTTGGCTTTATGTCAGTCCTATTTAACATTTCATGTTATACATACAAAAATTCTCTCATAATTAAACGCAGAAATGGGTGAGCGAGAAACAACTCTTTCTGGTGCATTTTACAATCAACATTTAATATTTAACTTTTTATGTACCTGTTTTAACACTACCATTTGGACTTATATGCCGTCTTGTAGCACTTCAGTAAAGTAACCTAAACCAGTCATAAATAGACAGTTTCTTCCTATAGCACCCCGCGGCGAGAAATCGACGTTAATCTTTGGCACAGTTTAGCATGTCATTATTCTATTTAGAAGAATCCATAGATATTCAAATGCCTGCATATTAAAACAAGACCCCCAGTTACAGCGGTAAAATAACAAATCTCCACCAACCTGCCTGTTGCTTCCATCAAAATTAGCTACTTCAATCCTGTCCTTTCCAGCGTCCGTCCAGTATATCCGCGAGCCAGTGATGTCAACTGTCACTCCATTAGGCCATACAAGATCTGACCCAACAACCACTTTGCGGTTGGTACCGTCCATGTTGGCGCTTTCTATTCTTGCAGAGCTGCCCCAGTCCGTCCAAAACAGGATTCTGTAGAGCGGTATTTGGTTAGAATAGTTAAACAATTTGTAACTACGCATCTACATCGTGAAAATGAAAACCACAGAAATTGCAAAAATTTATTTCAACTTCAAAACAGAATTTTCTCATGAATTCCTGTAAAATATCAAACAAAGTCCTCGTCGGGAAAAGAACAAACTTTGAAGGCCACTGTACGCTAGATATTGTCAAATGTTTGGAAAACTGTTATTCTTTTTTTGCATACATTAAGATTTTCGGACACGAAACAATTTTCGGACAATACGAATTTCGGACAGTTAAAGTCGGACAGTTAAAGTCTCGGATAAAATTTTTTTGGAAAGTTTGATCGTCCGAAAGTTTGGATTATAACGTAACAAAGATTAAACGATTTTGTAGAAGGCCTGCGATAGCGCACGCAAAAATTCGATTTTAAGGTTTTTTCGTGTTACTCTAGCATTTTTTTCATAAAATTAAAATATCACCAAAAAGCCATCAATACAAGTCATTAAACGAACCCTTTCACTGGATTCAGAGCAATGCCCCGAGGACGGCCAAGGTTTTCTGTAAACAACACTTTAGAGACTTTCATATCCGGCATGCTTAAGATTGGATAAGCTCTCACGACACCGATTTGTTTCATTCCAGTGTCTGTCCAGTAAACATTCTCACCCAACCAGTCGTACGCGATTGACTCTACATGAGACCTTGATTCGTTGAAGCCACTGATCTCCTGAACATAGCTAGCTGCAAGACAAAAAACACAAGTAGATGAGGAAAGTTCCAAGGAACAAACAACAAAAAGGATAGCAATGGAACTGGGAGGGGCTGGCTTCTGGAAGGAACGAAACTGAGCCTGTAAATGTGGTCTGACGAAGTTAAAGGCTTGAAAAGAAACGTCTGCCGGCCAGACTAAACTCAAACTAACATTTCTGCATTAGCCTTGCCTTCATACTTTTCTACCTGACCCAGGTAATGATGGTCTGCAAGTATCACCACAATTTTGATGTATATAAAAATGATTGCTTACACCTCCTCTGATGTAGTTATACACACTTTATTTAACAAATTCTCCACAATAATTTCATATGAGTGTTTTCTTCCTCGCTCTGTTGGTGTTCAAAGGACGGTCAAAACTACAGCCAAAACCATGATACCAAGGTAAAATGTGATGTGCTCACAAGTTTAAGCCATTTTTAGCTTTGAAACTTATGCATAAATAAGGGATTCATTTCATCTCGGTTGCAAATAAATGAAAGTTCTTTGCATCGATTTCGGGGTTCTAATGAGTAATCTCAAGCCCATTTCATGTATCATGTTTATTTTCTGGTCAAACTGCCTGCTGTGAAACATCTAGATTGAAGGTAAATTCTGGATACAAACTCTGGTAACAAATGCCCTCATTAAGCTTCCTTGTGTGTTCTGATCCATAGATGTGGAAACACAGGCATGCACATAAATTTTGTTGTTAGCTTTTTAGCAAAGTTTTGAAACTTTTCAGTCGAAGGAGAGTTGGCAATCAATAGGCAGTCCATGTTTTTTTCTCTTCAGGGCTGATTGTGATATGGACTGACAGTAACTCATCCATCACATTTCTGCACCATCTGCATTTCATTTCATGAAGTTGTGGAAAACTATTTTGATGCTGTATTACTTAGCTTCGACAATGAAAATGTTAAATAATTTGCTTCAGTTGTCTTCAAATGCTTCAATTTATTTTGACCATACTCGTGCAAGAACAAATTGAATGCGTTGCAACAAATTATTTGCAATGAAAGTGTAACTTACAGCCATTAAGATGAATACGATTGATTTTGTCTGTTGTAATATCAGCCCAGAACAAAACATTCCTTTTGTAGTCGTAGTCCAATGCAATTGCGTTCTTCAGACCAGGGATATTGAAGCTAATATCTCTGTTTGGCAAACCCAGATCAAGTCTATGCAGAGACATCCGCTTGGCATACCATATAAAGCTGGTAGGATCTAAATTACAAAAATAAGTTACAAAAATAAGTTACAAAAATAAGTACAAAAATAAGTTACAAAAATAAGTTACAAAGTTACGAAAATAACTCATCGAAAGCAGTGAACGCGCTAGAAAATAACCCAAATCATGAAAGGCTATGTTATACGGGAATCTGCAACAAGGATACGTTTTATGTTTTCATATGATCGACAAGGAGGGCAAACAAATGTTATAAACATATTATAAATGGTAGAGATATGGCGGAAAACTTGTAATGGAAACAAGATGGCAGAAGCAGGCATTTTGTGAATTTTGTAAAGCTACATGGCAAGCAATGGTTATGGCATGAAATTTTATGCAAGTATTACACATTAGTCAAGATATAATATGTAGAAAAGTTAGCTAACAGGGATGCAATGAAAGCCCGAAAATAGTTGGAGCAATTTGGCAAATAAAATATCTATATGACAAGGAAGCTACTGTGAGCAGTATTGCAGGAGCATCAGTTGTATGACGGATACATAAATAGTAGAAAAAATAGGAAGACAGCAAAATGAAGTAGAAGTGCCAAGGAAAGAAAGATTACAAGCGGCAGAAGCCTAGGACAGAACAATTCAAGCAACAGATGGATAGAAATCTTACTGTTGAGAGGGCAAGCCGTTGGGGTTGGTGAATAGTACTTTTCTAATCCTCCGGAACATGTGTCTCCAGAAATCTTCCGGAACCTGAAGTGCAAAAATTTGAAATATCTTTACGTTAAAGCCTGAAAAGACAGCAGAGTAAATACTGATAACGCTCATAGGCTTTCTACAAACGTCTTTTCTTCTAGCAGTCTTGGTACACCAAGCTAAAATTTCGCATAACTTCAGTAGCATCCCACTCTCCCCCTTGAAACAATTTTGAATAACAACTGTTTCAAAGCTTGAAATTCAACCAATGTCTAACTCTTTCAGCTCGGGTAAGTAATAGCAGGGGCGTAGTTGGAATTTTTATAGACCAGGAAAATCAAGTTTTCAGGGGCACACCATTTCGATGCTGATTGTTTCTAGTTGTCATCACTTAAAATATAATGGCAAAGAGTGTCGCTGAGGCAACGTGGGGCCTCACTTCGTTTGTTTTTTCTCAAGAATCTGATGTTACAAATGATAAAAGCTTAAAAGGAAGAAAAACCCAAGGGACCCACAAGAAGAGTTTCGAGGGGCCTACGGGGGAATTTCCCGCTTCCCGGTGGGCCACCACGCCACTTATAGGCTTTACAACCAACTTTGTTTTGGGAGGAGAGGGGGATATTTCTGTATCTTACGGCCGGAAACTTTCACTTCATCAAAATCTTTTATTAACCGCGGGGTGTTCCAATGACTTTTGGCAAGGACCCTACGTGTTTTGCTAAACATGTAGCATAACCTCTGTTACAGGGATACGAGAACCAGGAGCGTCATGGCCTCAGCTTTATAGAGGAAAAGGCAGAGGTAGCTAACAATTTAACAACAGGGAGTATTGAAGCTGGGGTCTTTTCAACCTTTGACAAAAACTCAACAAATCCTTACACAGCATTTTAGCCTACAGCAGATACCTTGTTGTTAGAATGACCTACTGTATGTTAACGATAAGTGAGAGTTAAATAATGCAAGGCTTTAAACTATACATAATCTAAATTCCTTTTTGATCCCCGGAATGCAGTAATGCACTGTTTTGAATACCTGCTTTTCGTAATTTTTCATTGCATCAACTTTATGGTTTAAAGTAATGAGATGGTGAACAAGACATATACTGAGTTGAGACGGGGCTTAATGGATATCTTAAAGGTCTTACCCTTTCGTCCTATTATAAAACATGCCAGGCCTGCAGTTGGAGGGCGGCTTGGCTGGGTCATAATAATCACCAGGATCATCAATACATCGGGTTCTAAACCAGTCTGTGGATTCCATGTAACCGTAGTCGCTAAAAAGAAAGAGACAAGCTGACATCACAATCCAAAAGCACAAAACAAGATTGAAATGGCCACATTAAATGCTTAACAGCCATACTTCAAGTGGTTTTACCAAAAACCATGCTTCAATTGGCTGCATATAACTTCTACTTCTATGTCTTTTTACCTTTAATCTTAGACTGAATGATAAATTCAATTCAACTTTAATGACAAACTGCAATTCAACTCAACTTACCATTCAAAGTCTTCTCTTACACAAGGACAATTATATGTAAACACAGGTCGATCGTAATTTTTCCCATTGAAACAAAGCTCTTTTGGCGCCCTCTTTTCAAACATTTGTCTTTTTCCAAGAAGACAATTATCAGTATCGTTTGCTGGGTCAACCATGGTCCAGTTTTTATATTGGTTTGATGTACAAGGTTGGCCTGTAGAAAAAATAACGGTTCAGAATAGCTGAAGACCTTCAAAATCTGAAAAAATATTATATGAAATAATAAAATAATAAAATAATATAAAAATTAGTTGTCATTAGAGGTTAGAAAGGCTGGGCAATAAAATTTTGTAGGGATAGTATTGTAAATCACATCGGAGACATTCGCAGGGGCAAAAAATCTCAATTAGGTATTCGACAGTTTAGTGTGGTTTGGCCAATAGACTTGGTTGTGGTTGCGAAGCGACACATCCACGGGCATGGTATAAAGTTTCTTGTCACTATAACTGACCAAAAGTTTACAAGACCTCAAAATAAAAGAGCGTGAACTTTATGTTAGATGATGGTATCGATAAAGGGTTTCATTGAGAGGAAATTAGAATATACGTTTTGTGACGATTTCGTTAATCTTACGGAGAGATATCTTAGAGGATAGGTGCCCTTTTCTAGATAGGGATGCAGTTCATTACAAGTCAGGCTGTATAATGAAATCGTCTTATGCATCAAGGAAATAAATAAACATATTTTGTCATGCAATCCATTCGAGAAAAAAGAAAATGCATTCGGTATAGGCATTTGGCAATGCCGACCTAAATGCCGAGCCGAATAAGGTCAAGGGCTTTTCATACCAACCTTGTTTCTTGTTTATTGTCGGCAGGCTAGAACTATCGGCAGAATTGGCTAATTCGAAACTTTAGACTTCTTGATCAATTAGTTAGTTAGTCGCCTTTTTGACACTTAACATTTTCGATACCTCACACTCTTCTTGGTCATTATTTTTCGCTGATTTTTTATAAAAGCCCCCTACCCCAACAAAAACGTCTAAAAAGTCTTGGCTTGCGTCCACCCAATCCCTTCGTCATAAATGCATGGCCCCTTTAGGAAAATTAAGTTTGCTAATACTGCTCATTATATTTCAGTTTATAAAAAAGCTAATTTATTTTGCCAACCAGTAGACTCACTAACACAGGGATTGCCAAACTTAATAGTCTCCGTTGTCGACAAAATTTTCCTGACCAACGGCCTCTTAAGGTTGGTACTCTTGTGTCGACCTTGCCTGCGCTGGAATAAAAGGATGGTAAACAGAAATGCTACAAACCTAGGACATCCTTCATGTCCACTTGAATCAGAAACCAGGAATGCCTTTGCGAGTAGGACCCAAAGATGGTGAAAATAGTTGTTGTCTCTCCTGGCTCGGTGAGAAGTCCATAAACTCTAGTTTTCACATTTGAAAATTTGAAGGAGTTCCATGTCTCTCCATCGTCCCATGAGTACCTATATTTCAAAGAATGAAAATTACTGTTTTCCAGTCACTCATTAAGTGCTCGATGCCGTATAGACAGAGCCGCACACGCTGAACAGGACGGTTCTAAGTTGCTACTCGGAGTTTCACGCTTAATACAATTATCAGGCAACTGAAATACATGAACTGCTACCAGCAGAATGACTTTTACTTCAGAATTTTAAAGTTTAGGAACACAGCAATGCGTTTAGATTGAATAGAAAAATGAAAAATCTTGAATGCCATTTATAGGTTATTTCGACCCGACTTTCATGACTTTTTCAGAGCTATAAAAAATCAACATACAATCACTGCCAAAATTACTTGGAACACCCAGCACTTTGCGCTGTGCTTTTCTATTTTTCATTTGTTTTCTGAATAAAGGTTGAAAGTATAGGAAGATATCAAACAAGGCACACGAAAAAGCGTACTCCATAACCCCTCTCTTTTTTCTAAAGTAAATCAACATTGTTCTTCGGGGGAGAGGGGGATGGCTGAATTTGCCTTTTAAAACTGACATTAGTGTTCCAAGACTTTTGGCAGTGATTGTACGTACAATTTATTTAAATGACAAATGACATTCAACATTTGCGAAAAGGAGTAAAGAATTGAAATTTTGTATTAATGACACTGAATAATGTAAAAGATGAGGGAAGGTTAAGATATGAAAGAAAATCTCACAATAATGAGTCAGCAAGCCCATATCGTTTGATGGCGACTATCATACCACCATGGTCAGCAAAACGATAAAACCAGTGACCTTTGAGGACCTTAAAAGTACAAAGAAACCGATTATACAATGGTACAGAATTTGAATAATTGATAGATAAAGTAAGGGAATTACAGTCACGTCCCTTTGCCATCGATTCTAACCGTACTAAGTGACTGCTGGTCAGTTGCAATTAGTTTATTTACTAACGTAACGTATTCACTTTGTAATTTAAAGAGTATGAAAACGTTATGCCCTTTAAATTAACTGAACATTCACGTATATTCTCTCTATTCGACTATTTTTACCTTCAAAACAAACAGTATATTTTGCTGCAACTTGCATGCGAAGTTAATTTTGCCTCGAAACGTTGCATATACTGACCTCTCTCCACCTTGCACCACCATCCGCTGACAAATATACATTTGGATACGTTTGCAGGCTTTGTCCAAGAGACCCTAATGAAAACGAGGCAATGACAACATGTAATAAGAAGCTGTCTTTGAAAATTAGAAACTTTAGAGACTTCCCATAGAGTAAATATCCAATTATGAGTTTTTCGAGTTAACGACGCAATTATCAACCTTCGTTGCTGAAAGATGGTGTTAAATGAAACATTTTTGTTCTTGGATGGAAATGCTTATGAAAAGTAGCAAGTTGTAGATAAATATGCAATATGTATATGTTTTAAAAGTTTACAAAACTCTTTGAAGTATTGATTCTATACTAGATGATTAAGCTGAAGGTCTTAAATACAGTTTGAGCAATAACCCGATCATATGCAGAAAGAAAAGGTAATTAAAGAAGAACAATATTGGATAGTATACTAGGACCTTACCTTGTGCTATGATTAATCCGGGTGATGACTTCTTCGAAAGCATTGGTTGGAATGTTGAATATATACTGTATGTACCATAACTTTGAGAGAGGTGTAGTGAACAGCCACGCTGTGGTGTGAATTAGGGTCATTAGTAGTGCTTCGGTGTATCAGAGAAGAATTTCATGACAGCAGCCTTATGCCAACGCCAATGAAAGTTTCAGATTAGAGTGATGCGTGGTATTCTAGCTTTTAACAAGTGATCGTCTGTGTCTGACGTGCGCAACGGGTCGTTCTGCTAGGTAATTTTTTCTTTTGAAAAGTGGGCTGACAATGATGGCTTAATTAGATATGATTTCATGGTTGCTTGGAAAACTGATGCGTCAACTTGAAAAATTAGGCAAAAGAATGAAAAAATGTTTTAACAAATAAACTCACAGATAATTCGCAATTCGTTGGCCTTCCGTATGAATCGACCTTAGGGGCAGACACATTCATCCACTCGCCGCCTTTATCGAAAGTAATCAGCGTCTTCAGCTTGCGATGACCCGGTCGAGCATTGGTCAGCTGGGTCGCAATGTACACTCCATATATACCCTCGACGCGGTAAAGGTCGATAAACGATTGGTTCAGACTTGACCTTTGAAAAGAAACCACAAATCTTGCCTTTACGCAAAATTAGACAGGTTAAAGCTATCTCAGAGCGCCCATAAACAGGGAAGAATTCTACAGATTGAATCTTCATATAGCTGATAACTAAAGACAAAAGTGAAATTTATCCTGTCTGGACAGCTTCAACCTTTAGATGCAGTAAACTTTCATGATTAAAATATAACTTTTTTCAAGCTACTGTAAGAACTTTTGCTATAAATAATAAGGAAACGATGACTTTTACTTAATTCAGAATGGCTTTTAGTGACTTAATTTGTTTATGTATATATAAATTAAGGTTAGAAAATGCAGCGATCGTTGGAATCAAGGAAATCAGAAATCAAGGGAATCAAGAAGTGAAGGAATCAGAAAGTTAGGAAATAAAAAAATTAAGGGAATCAGGAATCAAGGGAATCAGGAAGTGAAGGAATCAGAAACTTAGGAAATAAAAAATTAAGGGAATCAGGAACTTGGGGAATCAGGAATCAAGGGAATCAGAAGGAATTTAGGGAATCAGATGGAATTTAGGGAATCAGAAAATGAAGGAATCAGGAACCAAGAGAAAGAGAAGCTGAGAGAATCAGGTATCAAGGGAATCAGGAATCAAGGGAATCAGGAATCAAGGGAATCAGGAATCAAGGGAATCAGAGATATACAGCACATGAGTTTTCAATAACAAAATAAGCTGAAACAGGAAGTGTTTTTCACCTGACAGGCAAAGTTGGGTTGTAATCTTTGTTGTGATACAGAATTCTTTCCAAAGATTCGCTGAAAACAAGGCCTGTTCGATCAGAAATATAGAGCGAGGCACTAGAATTGTGGTCGACTGCCACAAACAATTGATCTTCAGATGCATCTCCGAATACGTAGCTCTGTAAAAGAAATGTTTGTTTTGTGAATTACTTCAACAACTTCTGCAAAGATTCATTAATAGGGCAACTGCCTTTATGAATGCCATTGCTGACTGCTAGTACTTACAACTGGATATTTTAGCATTACTGGCAATTTTCTTGCATACTCTTGCATCCGAATTAACATGTAAGAAATAGCTAATTTCATAAAACTATCGGTAGAGCTTCTTTGACATAATAAGCCATTTAGTTACATGCGTTCAACTACAATCTTACATATTATTGATGACTACTTTAGGATACATCTTCAAAACAAGAAATCAAGAAATGTGTGAAAATCGTGGCATCTTCAAATCGAAAAAAACGGTGCGAAACTGAAAGATCTCTTCGAGTTCAAGATACAACAGCAAGATATCGCAATCTTACCAAGGCAGGGTCTTTTCTTTCTTGCGGAATTTGGGCCATTCTAAAACTGTTTCGTTTGTACGAGATTTGTATATGAACACCACCCATTGTAGTCTGAAAACGATGAGTTTCCGATCGTTCAAATGCAGGAATTATATAGAAAATAGCATATGATTTATTTAAAATACAAAAAGGTATGTTATACAAAAAAACATAATTCAAAGTATGCAAAATTTGATATGTAGTTTAAAATCAATACAATGTTTCATTTTGAATCCAAATTATGCAGGGATATCTTAAGTCTGTGTTACAACCTTGTATGTCCTTGGGACTAAGTCACTTTATAAACAAAAAGAAGTTATACAGATTAAGACTGACATGATGCCCACTTTTGCCGATCTAGTATATATATTTTTGGATTGTGTATTCTAAATCAAGTTAGAAAAGGTCTAGACAAGCTTATCATATCATATCATGACATCCATATCAACAGCCTGAACTCCATAATTTTGTACAAATTTCTGGCCTCAAGAAAGCCGACGTGTTAGTTACTAAGCATATGCCGAATAAGACTTACATTGCGTTGAGATACGAACATGTATTTGTCTTGCAAGTCAAAATCTTCGACGTTGGTGATCAGTGTCCTTGGATACCAGTACCAGTAGTTGTATCGCATAATTGTCGAACGCTGGCCTAAAGACAGGGTGATAATTACAAACGACTTAACTACTTGTCAAACTGCATAGTGATGACGTAAAAGCAGCTAAAATACCTGAAAAAGCAGTGTCAAGCAATACCTTAAAAACATGCTTCTGCACAAGTAATCAAGAAAAAATTGACAATTCTCATGTAAAAATCGAGACAGTTAGGTTTGGATTTAATATGACAGCATATGTACTTGGTGGTCCAGCTTAGGATGGGGAGTTGAGCAATGCCGGTCAGTACCAGAAGATTACATGATATAGAAGCCAAAGTTTAGAGTACCCAAATTTTCAAAAGCCATATTAAGCAATTATCGTGAAAAAGTTTCAGACCTTTGAGAATAAACCGGGATTAAAAGCATCTGAAAGTTTTTTGCCCCTGTTCTAACGAAAGCCTTTTTCTCAAAAAGAAGGAACGAGCAGTAGCGTAGTGAGGGGGAACCAAGAGGGGGCGGACGCCCCCCCCTCCCCCACATCTCTTTGAAAAAGGGCGTTTTTGGCTTCCCAAAGAGTGTTGGATCCAATTTTTTTTCGCTCAACTCGCCTTTTCCCCCTCCCAATCTTATCACCCTGCACACATGGGCCACAATAATGTATTGCTCTATAAAAACGCCTTTTAGAAATAGTTCAAGAAAGTTGATTCAAGACAGGTGACTAAAAGTGCTGTTAAGTGAGACAGTTTACATAAAAAGCATCGATGTGTTCCATCGAGGAACTTTAGCTCTTTATCAATTTTGAACATTAATCAGTAAAATGTTACGGCAGTTTGTTTAGGGCTAGTATTTACTGAATCGTGTCAAAATCGTCGATTGTAGATCATGTCCGTCGCGATTTGAAGCAAACCGCAAAATAATAGCAAACCACATCGTCTAAATGCGAATCATTGGTTTGAGGCCATTATATTCACTTGGCTTAATGCTTTTGGCAGATGGAATAGTCTAAGATAATCTGACTCAGTTCAGAATACTCCTATAAAGAGGTTTGGTTATTAAGGAGGTTCGAATATTGGTACTTCTGAGCAATCTTACTTAAGAAGCTTCTTGATATTACTTAATCATTTAATAAACAAGTAAGAACGATCTGATTAAATCATGTTGTATAAAAATTGAAGCTAAGCCGCAACTGGTACCTGTCTGCCATATCCAATGCCTTTGAGGACAACAAATATCATTCATTAAGACCTGCAGTTGCTTAGCAATAATTTGAAAAATAAAATTTTATGGCAACTGAGTGGAATTCAAAACAAAGGAAAAGGCACCAGCAACAGAAATTGTAAACTTTAGAAAAAGTAGTTTACCAACTGGTTCAATTAACTGGTTTATTTAGATAGGGCTTCAAGGGGTTCCATCCTAAAAAGTTAGATGGGGGTATTCTGTAGGCAACTTCTAAAAGTCATAGCCAGTGACACACCTATTACTATAACCAATAAACTTGCATTTGTGTTAAAAACAATCTGTAGTGCATTTTGAAATCAATCAAACTATTCACTGACTCTAAAAGGCTGATAGAAATTGTACATTGTAAAAGAAAAGGGGAAGTTTACATCGCCAAGTAAGACATTTACCCAAGCAAACATATACTGGCTTGTTAATGGGGTCTGAAATTTATAAAGAAAGCTTGCCTTCCCCAAACGCCTTCAAAAGTACCCCTAGCTATTAGCCTAACTTATTAGCCTGGTAATAAGCCTAATCTGCTCAGTATTTGCCTAATTTAGGGTGCAAAAAAGTCAAGGTCTGCACAAATACTAACCTACTTATATATTCTGCCCTCCTTACCTATCAACACATTATTAAGTATAGATCTTCAAACTGGTCTCCCTCACATAAGCCCCCCTTGAATAACCCCTCACCCAGGAAGAAAAATTTTTACATGCCAATTTTTGCATTTCAATAAGCCCCCATTGAAGCTTAATCAAGATCAGACTGAAATATATTCCATTTTAGTCCAAGGTTGATAACACATTAAATCAGCTAATGAAAAAACCTAAAATAATGTGACATTGATGAAGAGACCACCTAAGAAAATCAAAGTATCAAATTTTAGACTGAAACATCTTTTTGTGCTTTATTTTATACATTGGTTTGATACTTTAGAAAGAAATATTAAGGAAAAATGCAAATGAAATGAACTAGAAAATTTATGAAAAGATACGGAATGAGCTAATTAGTATGGCAACTTGGAGATCAAATGATAAGTCAAATGATAAGCTTTTATTGTAGCACGGAAAACAGAAACAGCATATTAAAGTACTTTACATACAACATTCTTCAGAGATACATACAACAAACAATGTTGGATTATGACCAGTGGTAACAGAAATTATATTCAGATGTACATCAATGATAATGCAAGAGAAAGAATGTCTGATTGGTTTCTTGTTTTTTACCAATCAGAGGCTCCTAGTTTCTCACCTAGTTGAAAAGACCAAGAGAGAAGAGGAACTCTTTCTTTTGACATAAGTTGATATGCATATGGTAAAAATTAATGCAGATACTACTTTTAAGCTTACCAGGTAAACGTCTTTCAACATAGAACTGGCTTGAATAGTCATATGGTTGTATCCCCCTGAAAAAGCAAGACAATGTGGTTCATTTCCAATCCACATGTTTGAGGTAAAAAAGCCTAATGTTGAAAACTTAACTGCATGTTAATAATAACTAAAAGCAAATATTTATATCTTAAGCAAATTTACTGACCTAAATCAACAATTTTGCTTGACCAAGAGAAAGAAAGTCAATCAGTCTCTTGTAGAAAGTCAAGAGAAAGAAAGTCAAACATCACTTAAAATATTCAAGGCTTAGGGCAAAGAACAGCTAATTCTCTCTATCTCTGAATTGTTAGCCTGCAACTTTCAAATCAAGATCTTTACCACTGTTCTTAGCTTTCAATAACAACAGAGGTAAGCTTCCATTACAAGTACTGCTTGATCAAGCTCTCTGAATTTTTTTAAACAAAAGATAAAAGCAATGGTTTTGAGAAAAGTAGAAGTCAAATTCCTTACCAGTAAAATGATCTGACATAATTAGATTTAAACAACCAGGATGCCCCGAAATTTTTGGAGACATACAACTAAAAAAGTAAGAGATAAGGAATCTGAATGAATTAACCAACAATCCTGTGTATTTGACTACCTTTAATTTGATGCAAACACTTAATTATAGTATCAATGAAATCTTTAGCAAATGGCTATATGAAGACAAGGTGGATTCCCAGTGTGGGGAATCATATTTGTGAAATTTTCAGTTTAATACACTGCTTAGATTTGTGTTGGCTATGGAAAACTTCACACAAAATATAATTTCTGGCTAAAAACTTTGGTGATAGTTCAAGTAAAGAAATCAAGCAAAAATATAGCTATCAGCTATAAACAGTAGCATAGCCAGGGTGGTATAAGAATTAGAGGACAACAGCAAATTGAGCAAGGGGAAATGGGGGTCCACACCCTTTAAAATGTTTTTGCCATTGGGGGTGGGCATATACCCTCTTTTGCCTCCTTCTCGCTAGGCTACTGGCTATAAACATGATATCATATCATCATAATTTATTTCTTAATACTGGTTAAAAGCCATAAACAAATTCAAGGTTATAATGCAATGGATTCTTGCAATATAGTTGGCTTCACCATATCAGTAAACTCAGAAAGAGTTCAGTACCTTGTTCATTGGATGATCTTCATCATAGGCCAAGAGATATCTGTAGTATGTTGGGTGAAATTTAATTTTGGTTGGTGTGAACGGGACTCTAACAGTCCTGAAAGTATTGCAGCCATCAGAGGAAATAAATATGTACTTGTGGAACTTGGCAGTGATTATGTAGTGTTGATTATTAATGGGACTTGGATAGTAGTCATTCAAAACAGGCAATGTCCCATTGACAATAAACTTGTGTGTTATGTTCAAAAAATTTTTTCCATAATCTGTGGAGACATAAAAATAGTTTGGTCGCTTTGGTGATGGGGTTGGATCCCGCATCAATACAAGCATCACAGAACTATTGGAACCAGCCCAATGAACTTCTGCAACATAATGGCTGTCATTGAAATGGAACTGCAAAAAGAAAAGGATGCTTAAATTTAATGATAAATAAGTTTAGGCTTGTTATTTATATGTCTATTTAAAAGTAATATTGGCCTAAAAAGTTATCTGATATAAAGCGATTTTACAAAAGAAATGGAAATAGGGTTTTTTCAACATAGCATCTATAGTGAAATGTTCTCACTGCAGCAGCAAATTCTAGTGCAATGTACAGAAAAGCTTAACTTTGAAAATTGCATAGTTCCCAGCCTGACAGTACACAAATACAGGCAACTTTCATCATATGATTAAATTCAACATGAAGATTCCAATTCTATGATTACTTTTGACAAAGGTCTGTTGATAGTGAGATGCAACATCAATGATGTCAACTCTGAGCTGGAGCTATATAAAATTGTAGATTTCAACATATTTGTTGCCAAAATACCGTTCACTATTCTTCAAACCCATTTAGGCACATTTTCTTCATTTTCATTAAAAGGCACATTGTACTGGTTACAACTGAGCGATAAATCTAACAAGTTAATTATCAACATCAGTTGATTCTTTAGGTACAAAAGGGTATGACAATGACTTTATTGATGATAAAGTTTATCCAGATCAATCTTTGAAAAAAATAGTACACTGAAGTTCTATTAGAAAGGATCTGTTTATAGAAATGAGGCATAGATTAAACCAAAAAACTTAATCAAGCCATATTTTCTAAATTTGTCAGGCTTTTTTGCTGGCATTGTCAGGTTGAATGACTTATGATATACAACAAATGCTTGAAAATTAAAATTTTGTAAATATTAATGCATTTTATGGGAGGATAAAGATCACATTTCCGTGGCTGAACAGCAGCAAACAATAAACAAGTATGGCAGCCCATTAAAAGAAACGTTAGAAACTACTAATGTTTGTTACGTAACAAAACGTAAACATCATTGTCGCAAACGACAGCGCCTAGCGGAACTATACGTTTCGAATTCTGCTGATGCATTACATGGAAGCATTGAGTCATTATTTTGGATGACGATATTAATTGCAAATCAATTCCTTCGTTGTAGTACCAAAAGAAAACGAGTCATTCTGTATAACTACTATCAGTCTAAGTTGATGCTTGTCTTGTGCTATAATTCATTTATCAATATGATAGGTATTGCCATGCAAACATAGGAATGACAGACTGGTCGCAGTTCATAGTCGTGAGGTAAAATAATACGCATAAAGCTGTTTTTGTTTTCATTCGATATTATTTAACGCAACTGCGCTTGAGTTGTAAACGTAACAAAAGACCGTCTAACATCTAAAAGACAGCATACCTTGTTTTTACTCGGTGTTCCTGGAGTTGATCTTTTTGCTCTTTTTCTTGCTTCGGTGAAAATGTTTTGAAATGAACCGACATCGGGTTCATGCTTAGGCCAGTTCGAGAGCTCCTCTCTGCTATCGATAGTAATAACATCCCTCCTCTCGCCTGGTTCTGGTCCATTTCTTGCAAATCGCAGCGTCTTTTTTAATTCTTTCCATTTTACACCTTCACATATCGTTGTGGCCAGGACGACAAGAAATATTGATTTCAAAATGTACATGTCTCCAAATAAACTTCCTCTTCGATTAGAATGTTCCCTCGATGGCCGCTGCGTTGCAACTATATAATACTGCGCAACAGACAAGTCATGTGCAATGGGATGATTGCCCCCCCCCCTATTTATATGGCCCCCATATCAGGGCCGCCGGACGCAGGTTTGAACAGGAGGGCCAAAACGAATCAAAAGGGCACGAATATTTTTTATCCGAAACTTTAGTAAGTGTCAAAATGGTACAGATTTCACGGTAATTTAGACATTTATAAAAATAATGACACACGTTGGACATAGTGAAATTTATCTTCGCTGAAAGCAGACATGGCTATCTCCTCCATTTAGGGACCACGCACTCTTGATCATTATTAATTGTATAGCTTCCCATCTCATGGCAACCAAAGTTTTTGAGAGTGTAAATCTTTCTTCCATGTATCATTTAGGCCTCTATTACAATAGCTGTACCTGTTTTCCTTATAATTTGCATTGTAAGTGGATTTGGCCCCGGGTAAGAAGCAGGCACACACTCTTCTTTCATACGTGTGGCAGGCGTAATATGCTCACCAAAAGTTCAGATTTATTGCAACATACCAACGAATCCAACCCAAAATATGAACTGAAAGGAATTTTCAAATTCTTAGTCTCTAAATACTTTCAAAGCCCATTCGAATAATGATTTTGATTTTCTCACTTTTCTTATGTTTAAACAATTAAGTCTCCCTTGGCATTCGCGCCTTTCCATCACCACTTGACATGGGCTCCGAAAAAGGTTGAAAAGTGGGGAGGCCAAGGGAAAATTTAACACCCATAACAAAAGATTTTGAAAAAAACTCTATTGTTTTGCAAAAAAGTGGGGGGGGCCAAGGCCCCCCGCCCCCTTCACTTGAACACATAAACTTGTTCGCCTCCGTGGAATTTTTTTTGAAAGCTACCAAATTTTATGTTTAAGTCATCTTAACGCAATCGGCTGAAGGTGCGAGCACATTCTTCACTTCCGTAGCAAAATTAATTTGCAACATTGATTAGGTTTGTCTCATCAGTCTTATGAACGAAACAAGTTTTTAACTCTCCTTAGACTTGATCCCGGCGGGCTCAGTCAGTTGGTCAAACGTATTACATGTGAGTTTCGAAAACTTTGAGAAAGGGTAGTCTGGAAGCTAGACTTCTAGGACACAGAATCTTGAAAATAGGGTTGCTTTTTTAATCAGTCAGAGGAAACACAAAAGGGATTTACAGATATGATGTACAGATCATTTTTTAAGTAAACCAACGGCATATTGAAGTACAACTAATTTTGCAGTAGCAGCTAGTCTTGTATATTGTTCTAATCCTAGATAAGAAATTTAAGTCTTTGTTTAAGTCTTTGCTAGCATGCACTCATTGCAGGGACACAACTTGTTCATTTCTTCATAAAAAGTGAGCAATATAATGCAGTTATAGTTTTGCACCATAAGGGATTGTTGTTAAAATCAAATTTAGTGAACTCTGCTTTTTGATAGACCTAGATATAAGTTTAGGAAAAAGAATGATTCAAACATGAATTGGTATCAAAAATTCCTGCTCAAGCTTGAATATTCACAGTGAGTTACACAATTTTGGCAAAGTCAAAGAATAGGGTACATTTAACGCAACCCAGAATCAGAGATAGTGTTCCAGTTTCTACTTTCAGGAACACACACAATATACATTGGACCATTTGCCTGTGCCCACAGAGGACTTGATGCGGACATATCAGTGATGCATTTGTTGATGAAGATATTGTTATACGACTAGTTTTGTCTGTCGTGCATCGTGTTTATGGTTCGTTATCGTATCGTTAACGAGGATGTCTTTCGATGTTTGCTTCAGTCCATTTTGTTTTTCATCGTTCCATCGCTATTTTAGTTTTTTTAGTAATTTGCTGTTGATTTATGTCCTTAGGGTTTTGTGTGCTTCACTCATGTTGTTAAAAACGTATTTTTTCAGTGCAAGTCCAGTCTAGTCGAAATTTTCGTTGAATGAAGTCGTTATTTTGTAACTGTTGGTTGCTGCTAATTATACGATCGCTTTTGTTTGTTTGTTTGTAACCTTATTTTAATTCGATATTTCTTCTAGCTATACATATATATATATGGATATATACACATACAACTAATCTAAATCGAATCTACTGTATAACAAGTGAAGAGGAAATAACTAAGGAAATAAATACGTACATACATAAGCTAAATATTTGAAGCAACTTGGACATGAATGGACAAATATTACAGGATATTGATATCATTATATTTGCAAACGTTACATTTACAGCTAGGACCATCCCATCTTGTTATCATACGTTCATATCGCTATTGAAGAATCTTGGTTTTTTAGAAACGTTATTGCGAACTGGAGTCTGATTTATGAGCTTTACCTGTCCTGTAAAATACATTATTTTACAATATACTAAAGAATATTTTTTCGCGAAACTGGCAGTCTCCTTTGCAATTAATATTGTTCATCGCAGGAGCTTGAACTTTTTGCATCAAGACCAAGTAAAAGTTTAAGGAAATTTCAGTGAATGGTCCTCCAACAACGCCCAGATTCAAGTTATTTTACTTAGCTTCTAAAGGCAGAATACCTGGCAATGAAAAAATACACGCAATATATTTTTCAAAAAGGGGCACTTCTTTATACTTTTTGCAAACAGGGGGGCCTGTGCCTCCGTGGCCCCCCTTGCTCCGGCGGCCCTGATATGTGTTTGTCTCAAGATGCCAGCAAATGAGAATAATCTCCAACAAGCTCAGCTTCCCGACCAGAGTTTCAGCAAAGTAGTCAAATTAGAGAGGTTAGGATTTCCTAAACCCCCTCCCCCTATTTTGTGTGGGCTCCAGACAAGCAGCTGTCTGCCTACTGGAATTGTTGGGAAGATTTGTTTATTTTTTTTATTTTTTATTTGATTTATTATTATTCAAAGTTTATTGTTGACAGAGTTTTGGTGAAATCAATTGTTATCTTTTTTAAAAGGGCACATTTGCCTCCTCTGCCCCTCCTGGTCAAAGACAAGGGGGCGCTGCCACTCCGGCGTCCCTGCTCATGGTGCAAAGACCGAATGTTCGAACAACCAGAGCCCATACGGCATAGCGTTCGATGGCGATCAGCTAAGTGGCAGTTTCTCTATCAACGTTATTTAGCTTTGTTTTTTTCACGTCGTTGATCGCTATCATACTCACTCAGGGATGTGCCGATTGGGGGGACGTGGGCGGGAGGACGCCCCCCGATGTCTGCAAACTTCAAGTAAGTTGGTCATGCAGCTGAAACCTTAGCATTAGTTATGAAGTTTGACCAAATTTCAACCTGTAATTCATTCATTTTATTGGCCATGGTTGGTCATTGGTCAAAAGTCAAAGACAAATTAAGAACAAGCTGAGGCTGAGCTATTGAAAAATGCAATTTTGAACAACGTTTTAGCTAATAAACGTGGACTTTTAGCCATTTATGGATGCTCTTTTGGCAAATATTCAAACTTTTCGGAAAATGAAGGTTTTCCACTTTGTTGGCAAATAAGGCCTGAAAACCCCCCTTAAGCGAAAAAGCTAGCAATCGCAATGCTTACAGCCTATTAATTTAAAACCAAATTAAGAACGATCCGGAAAAACAGTCAACCTGACCTGATCTCGAATTCACTGGTTCGTCAAAAAAGAGTGTATTGCAAATAACTTGCTATCTTGTAATCAATCTTACCTTTTGCAAAATTGACGTGTCTCCCCAGTCAGCCCCATCCCCCCCCCCCCCCCCCCCATGGCTGTAGCAGGATCTTTATCGAAGAAGTGTGAAGAAGAGAAAAGAACTTCGTTTATGTTTTCTGCCTCATCATCAAAATCAAAAGTCCACAAATTGACTACGTGCAACAATATATATCCTAAAGTTGAGTGCGTGATAAACACGATAAAGAGGCTAATACTGAAAAGGAGAATATTCCTATTACATGGCGTCGCTACTGAGTGGGTAAGATTTTAAAAGGGGATCCAGAAAATCACGAGATGAGGCACCACATCAGCTAAATTCAGGGACGGATTTAATCAGTAATTTATCAGTATTTATCTTCTTATCAGTAGCGTAGCGGGGGTGGGGGGGGGGAGATATTCCCAAATGTATTTCAAGCTAATCTCAAGGGCGTCGTCGCAAAGATTTTCTGCTCGCTTCCCCCGCAGGAGAGCCTCTGTGTTTAGTAATATCCCCTCGTTTTGGGATTTGTATGGAAAAGTCTTTTACGCTCTTTAGACATTCCTGATAAAATAAAAAATAAAATGCTAAAGCAGTCCAATCCTTGTAAAAACTGGATTCTAAAATGCTTTGCTCCAAGGAAAACGGACTTGGTTTAAAACTTTTGAATACTGTTAATTTATTTAGATATTTGATTAAAACTTTGGAAAATCACTTTTTACACGTAGAGATTCCTCGCCTTACACAATTCAGGATATAAACGTTAGTGGAATTGTGAAGGAAATAGACAAGTTGTAGAGTATGGTCAGCCACCTATGACGTTGAATAAAAGGAAATTGCCACTTAAAAACGCCATGGCTTTTTCAAACACATTTACAAAATGGGTGTTTTTCCAAACTCTTAGTGGAGTGATCAGCAAAAATATCTTCCTCTTTGGCCTACCAATCACAGTTAAAGATCAAATTTTAAATATGGGCATTTCCATCATTTACCAGTGACCTGAAGGGTGTGGCACCAAAATTAGTGTCTAACACATTGTTGCTTAAAGTGCATATGACACGAAAATTTTTATTCGCCCCCATCACGTAATCGAGTATGCTGATCACGAAAATCACCATAAAATTTTCGAAAAACAAACACTTTCGTAATTACAGCTGTTTCAAGGTCGATTTTTGCTTCAAATTCTGTCATAAGGGATTGGGTCGAGTTTGACAGGAAGTGACGTAAAGTGGTTGTGTTAGCGAAAATTTAGATTGCTAACTAACAAGAAGTTATACGGCGGAGTTTTACTTGAGAGTCTATGAACATGTCTCACGGCAAATATTCAAGCTCGAGGGCGTCAGCTTTTGACGAAAGTGAAGGGGAATAGCTTTTGATGCTGATGGGCTATTTTTGCCTTGCAAGAACGAACCAGTCTTTTTTCTGCGGATAATTCAGACGCGGAACCAGGCATAGCTGGCATGGCTCGAAGCTTTCATGACCGGGCAGAGGACGAAGATGGAATACAAAAATCCCAACAGCGTGATCGATGGCGAGGAAATATTACTTTGAGTCAATGGTGAGTGAAATAAGTTGTCATTGGGTTTTTCAGTGTTATAAATTCAGTATTCCCTGTACATCTCTGCTGTTTTTAGGCCACCATTCCCTGATCATAGCGACCTGGCCTATTGCGTTGTATGGGCGAATGAAGAATAAGTTATACAAATACTGTCTAGTTGTTATACTGTATAAGTTATACTGTCTAGAAATACAAATTCTGTTTGGCACCTTCAATTCTTAGAATTAGTAAATTTAATATTTTATTTTCATTAAATCTGGCAGAAAAGAGTATACCATATACATATAATATATATATGTAATGTTATGATCCTGCCGATTCTAAAGAATGTAAGAGAAACTCAAATCAACCATTATATTAAGTCATACAATGTTTTTGTTCAATAGATATCTCTCTGCAATGGCATACAGTCTTGGTGTCTGTCAGAGACAAACGTAGATACTTCAATTCCAGAACTTCTGAGAGATTCAAAACCTTGTTGATGCCAAAGCAACTCCATCTGTGCAGAGCTTCCGTTAACGCTGCTTGCCTGTGAAGAACAAGGAACACAAATTTCAATGTTTACATTTAACAACAAACATGATCCAAGATTAATTTTTTGGTCTTTGACCAAGGCTGACCAGGTCAAAGACCACCATTTCTGTTATACAGAAACGACTGAGTCCGTGATTTAATTGAAAGTTTTTATATCATGTTTTGTTACTTGGTGACTTCTGTTTATTGTTAATCGATTCTCACTTGCATCTTGAATCTTTATCCCATAGAATATCATTTCCCTGCTTCTTAAATATTTCTTGAATTGCCAACCCCCTGCTTTTTTAGTTTCCAAAACCTTTTTCGCTTTTGTATAAAATATTGAAGTAGTTTACATTTGTTTAAATGGTTTATTTTTATGTATTAAAAACGGTGATATGGACTCCACACAGAGAGACAAGGAGTCCCTTTTTTCCATAAAGCGAGTGCCCCCGGTGTTGTCGAGTCATTACCAATAACGTATCTCAGCTGTTACACAATAGAACGTTGTTAGGCAGTTATAAAAAAACAATAGGAAACTTATTACTCACCATGCTTTTTCATTCTTGCTTCGTTCTTTGTCTTGTTTTGGTTTGCGGACTGAGGGTAGAGCATCACGTCGAAAAAATGTTTTGGTATTTTCGGTGTAAAAAAGGTGATCTTGAAAAAGATGATGGCTCGATATCTTTACGCTGCATTTTTAATAAGTAATGCCAAGCGGCGAACTTCTGTTGGGGCAGGTTTTCCAGGATGGTAGTCAAGCACAATGGTATCTTCCTCAAGGGGGTATTCGTTCCATAAAGTCATGCACAACACTTTATTTCAATTTTTATCAATTTTATAATGAACCAAAAAATTTTTCTAAATTACTTTCCGACCTTTGATGGCATTGCTTGAGTTATCTAAATAAAACTTATTACAATTATGGAGGAAAAAAATCTTTAGGGCGACAACAGTAGTGCCCGCACATGGTGAAACCATACAGAAGCCTTGTTCTATTCAACGGATACACAACCACTTTACGTCACAGGGGTCACGTGACCACAGGTTCGACCGCGTTTTTCTTGTGACACATTTTAGCTCGAGTGGGTGTCGGAAAACCCCGTTTTTTGCGGAAAGTAAGTCGCAAATGAAAAAACTAAGTTCACCGTCGTTACCAGCGATGTTTCTTTGATGATTTAAGCGAATAAAAATTTTCGTGTCATATGCACTTTAAATCAGCCCCTGCATAGATATCACCCCATATCAAACTAAATCGTTACTGTCGTCAGCATTAATTTATGTTGTGTTCTGTTCAACGTTTTACACCAAAGCTACGTTTATTGTTTGGATGTGACCTTCGAACGTACAGAAATCTATACACTTGCTCCTGATTGGTTAATATCGGCACACCAGAATGAGGAGAGGGGCGTACTGAAACAGACTCTCTCTTATTTGATAAAAAGTGAGTCTGGTACTCAAGGTAATTTTCAAGATACCTGCAGAAGATCAAAATAAAATGGCAGTTAGGAGAAGGAATTACTAGAAGCTGGGAGTTATCTCTCAAATGCCCTTTTACTCAAGCCTGTCCCCCTTGCCCCTTGGTCGTTTTGGCGTCCCTGCCCCTTAGCCTTGTAGTCTTGAGCACAGGATTTTTCTCCCTTCAATCTTACCTTCCAAAAAATACAATGAATATTGTGAAAATGTACACAATATTCCTTCGACAATTTGGGTGTGTGCGTACTCCCTTACGACTCTGACGTAATTCAATCTAGAAGCCATTTTATTTTATTTCGAGTTTTATTGTTCAGTTTTTTCTATTACAGCCAATGCTTAATAACAATCCAAGCCAATCCAACATGGCTGGTTTAGTTCCTTCCAAAGATATGGCTCCCCATGCTTCCCTGCAAAGAGTGTCCTTTGAAGTCCTTCACCCTTTGCAGGACAGAATTTGCATCTCTAGATTTCGAATGAAATAAACATACTGAAATTTCAGCGAAAATTACACAGCCTCTCCCTCGGTAGAAAAAAATTGCTAACAGCCTTGTACTATACATTAAGTGAGTACAGTGATGTGCCTAGACAATTTTGTTTGGGGGGGGGGGGCGTTCAGAAAAAAAGTGACCAACTTTTCTTGTTTGACCGACTATTTCTCCATAGAAAATTTATTAACAATGAAATAGATGAGCATATACACACTTAATGATAACTAGTAAGAGCAAATGATGGCATAAAAGCATAAGGAAATTAAGTTTGCGGAAACTAATATTCCTGGAGTTCGCGTTTTTGGGTGAATTCGTGAGCATCTTTTTGCGAAAAGCAAATTTTAGGGTGCAACAATGAACTACAGCTTCTTTTGAGCTTCTCATAACAATAATTTCAGCTTATAAAATGTCCTCTAATCTATAGAATTTTATAAGAATTGAAGGGCAAATATGGCTGGAAAGCCGCCGAGATTTCAGAGTCTCTGGGGCAAAATGGAAAGACGATGCCCTTGGGGTAAAATTTTTGGTGAAGATCAAGGCGGTTTGATGAAGGCGGCCCACTATGGTGAGCGGCAGAAAAAGTTTTGCAACTATGATTTTCTAGTGATGGCTGGAAAATGGGTCTGAAACGGTCGATTTACAATATCGACTGAAAACAAAGGATCCTAGGCACAACAGACAAATATTCTATCTTAATTATACTCCATAGTTCTTTTGGGTTTGATTATGACATTAAGATTGGGTATCTTTATCCTGGGTGCCAGAGCCACAAAATTTCGAGCACGGAAATGAAAAACCTTGCGGAGAAGCGTAGGGTAACTTTGAAAGGCAAGAAATTGAACATTGTTTCTTTGAATGAAAGCAGAAATAAAGGAATGCAACTTTATGGATAGACTTTGTTGCAGACATGTCAACCCAAAATTTTCATAACCTGGAGAATTTAGATTTTTTTCGTAATACAGCAGGGAGCTTTGGCCAAAAACAGGGAGATCCCAAGAATTTGTTGATCAAGATGAAGTGATAGAAATATTATTATGTTAAATTTTTAAACAACATACCTGTAAAAGTCATGTGGGAAAACAGTTAATGACAAAAAAGTTTCTTCTTCATAATTGTTTTTAGAGTTTTTTTTATTAATTCGTAAACACTTACAAAAATGTTGTCATGAAGAACGCCACTGCAACCATTTTTGTTATAAGAATGTAAAAAAATCGGTAGGCCAGGAGAAAGCAACCAAAACCTTGGATCATCCGGCGTAATCGGGATAGTTGACTGGTCTGTTTATTGTCTTTCAAAGCGTGACATTTCTAGCGAAACATGATCCATTTTCGGAATAAACAAGTTAACTTTGAAGTAATCCTTGAAGTAAATGAACTTATAGGCCTCAGGAACTATTTCACCTGATTCTCATACTTCAAAAAGGGCGCACAATTTTCAAAAAAGGGGCGCCAGACTTGCTTCAACTTCGCGAGGGAGGAGCAACTGTCCCTAGTTGCCCCCTAGAGCCGCCACTACCTATCTTTGCCCCAAAATTCAAAATCTGCAACCGATCATTTACTTACAATGAAATAAAAACTTAACACGACATTTACGATCCTTTTGCGAACCTTTTATAAATTTTGTGGTACCATGCGCAATAATTCCCAGGGAAGTCAATACCAACCCACTCATGTTTCTTCTCGCCAGATGACTTTTCCAGCATTATTTGCCCCAGTTTCCATAGATTTGTTCATAGTTTTATCCAGCGTACGATAAGATTCGTTGAGCTTTTCATGCTGTTGTAAGTTCTATAAATTCTACGTAACCAGTGCTTCAACGGCAGGTCACGTTGCACTTTGTTTACAACATTGAAAGTCCCGCCATATTCCGAACGCTTTGTCTATTGTTGGATCAACATGCAAATTCTCCTGTCGGAGCTCAAGTTTGATTGACAGATCTATGGTAACAACGCGCGCGTCATCGGCATTCTGGCGCGCAACTTTTTTATATTTTTGAAATTTGTTATTCGAGGAAAAAGATTTTGAAGGGATTTTTCTGACTTTATTTTGATCTGATAGTTGACAAATTACTGGAGGCCAAAAGGTAGCGTTACCGATGACAATCTAGCTGGAATTCACTCAAAGTTCAAAGGATCTTTTGCTTAAAGAAATAAAGAGGATCTGGAGCGAATAGGAACTACATTTGTTGTCGCAATTTGTCCATGGAGAAGGAAAGAACTTGTGAATATAAAAGTCTGAGTCAACAGTGAGGAAACCTCCACCTTTTGTGCCTTGCAGATGGATAACAGAGCTGGGGGAAGTGGTTGATTTGGTAAGTTACTAGTCAAGGTCGTCTAGAAAGGCGCTATTAAACGCGATCTGGCATTAGGCCAAAAGGAGCCATGCTTCATGTACACTCGGATTTACGATCAGAAAATTAGTATAGCTTCCTCTCCCAATATTTTGCGGTGATGCTTGATCAAATTGGGCTTCCTCGCCATCTGTTATCGTGGATGTAGATCAAGTGGATCCTGAGTTCATTCAGGAAAGTAAACACAAAAATGTGATGTCTAAATTTTCACACGTCGCAGGCCGCGAAGTACTTCCCACCTGAACAGTTTTTGCCGCGCTTTGGTTCTGCTTGAAGGGCAGTAACGAAATCCAAAATGAATATTTATGGCGGCCAGTTGTATAAAATCTTCAAATCAGTTTAAGTAACTTTTTGTTTTGAATCGTTTAAAATGGCTGTGCTCATAAGTATCTCATAAGATGTATCTTAACACTTATTGTGAGAAATCTTGATTTTTTCTTTTGTACTACGAGACGAAGGTCGTATATAGGCGCCATTTTGAAAATATCCGATGGGAGATGAAGTCTGCTAATAAACAAAATGGCACAATTTAACCCATTTGAAAAATACGGAAATAGCTAGCCATGCGCCAAGTGAGAAAGTCATGTATGGGGTCAAATTTCAGATCGAAGAAGTGACTGTAAAAATGTCTTTTGTGCACTCTTGTATGCCGGTATTTTTAATATTTGCGATCAACAAATTTCTTCCCGTTTCACTCAAAAAGTATACCATCGACTTCCACTCCGTGATCTAAATTCAAATATATTGATTTAGAAAGTCGATGTCAAAAAATACTAAAAGATTCTATCGTATTGTTTTAGTTTGTTAGGCTACGATGAAGAAACCTAATCTTACAATTTTTGACAGAAAGAGGGCAGCTGTTTTTTTAACAAAATCCCTTGAAACCCTTTTATATTTTTTTCAAGTACGTTTGGCCGTGGATTAAGAATATCAGTATGCTTTTGTTAGCTAGTTATGATAGCAGAGAATATTTCCACAGCGATTGTTTATATTATTTATCATTAGAGCTTTTCAATTATACCCACTGGCTTAAATTGTTCAAGGTTTTTAGGGAATCTTTGAATCTTGAGTACAAATCTTGTTGCCCAGAATATTTCCTGTAGTGGTGATGTGGCTGGCTACTTCAGCTTTGATGTTATAGATCCAAACACATGATCAGATTTGCTGATCGCAAACCAACAGCAAGCTCAATATTATTTATCTTCAAAGTCATTGAATTGATCATCTAAAATGAAGAATTTCTGTTCAGACAGAATAATATTTGTTTCATGTATGCCACAAAATGTTGCTTATTGCCACACAAAATCTTCAGATTTGATAAACCATTTGAATGTTATCAGCCATTTTCCTTCTTTCAGTGCAGCAACTTATTAAGTGTACATAATTCTAGGCATTAGTTTTAAAGCAAACTTAACTGTTAAAAACAATTTTTCCTGTCTGGAATTTTGGCAATCACAAGTCTAGATTCAACCACAGGAGATGCCAGAATTCACAGCATGGCTTAATAAGTTAAATCTGTGCTTTAGCTTGGGCTCACCTTTTCTCACTGTGCTATAAAATAATTGTAGAAATAAACACAGTCAATGTCCTTTTTCAAGAGTTAGACTTTGATTCTTGTCAGAAAATTTAACCTCTAGTGCCCCAACCATCTCTGATACAAAACAGATTTATATAACTTTTCGAAAGATTACAGCTATGTTTTCAATTTCACACTGATCATGTTCTTTGAAAATATTTTGATAAAGGTATCATGGTGCTATGCCAGTATTGAAAAGAGTCTCTTCTGAATCCAATGTATTTTTTGTCATGCTTTTACTAGCCAACCTAGATTGGTCTCTTTTTCTCTCACTGAAATTTTGGCTAGTGAAATCTATTTTAGGATCTTGCTGCTCTTGATTCTCAACGGCTTGTCTAATCAAAGAAGTGCACTTAAAAGAAAATAATGCCGTAGCTGTAGCTATATGGTAGGAAGGATAAATTTAGTGGCAGAACATCTTTATTTAAGATAAATAGAAATACAAGTGATTGTTCGATGGAACTAAGGGTTTTTTCATTTTAATAAAGGGCATGAGCCCATAAGAACAATGAAAGTTACAGCCCTGCTCTGTCCAGCTTTCATTTTCTACACACAAGCCTCAATTCTCCTACCTTAGGCCTTGATGAGAAATAATGCACTTTCCTGTTTTGGTGCTTAGGTTGCTGCATTTATTTCACCAACTGTCATTTGCAAGTTTTTTTCAATAGTTAAAATGTATTATTAAATGACATTCTCAATACTATGCTGTTTTGATTTATTAGAAACTTTAAAAACAACAATTTCATTTTTACTCTCATACTTCACTTTACATCAAAGAATCATATCTGTACATCTTCTTTTGTTCTTTTAACCAAAAGATTGTTATCAGTTAGAACCATTGATCTTTATATCTGTATCGATAAAAGCACATTTAAAAGCTGAAATGATTGGAGGAATTGAATTGATCTTTTGTCCCAATTCACATATATACTTTCTATTTCGGTGAAATATGATGTCAGTTTAATTTCAATGCAATAAGAGCAAACTAAAGATCACTTATTTTGTTGCCATTCCAAATATATAATTCCAAGAAATTACAAGTAACTTGAATTTTTCTTTTTCAGGGGTATTATCAGAAGAAGGATTGCTAGAATTATGATGTGGATTGTAAACAATCAAAGATAATAAAAGTTATTGGTATTGTTTGCAATGGCAACCAATGAGCAAACAATGCCAGACTCAAATCCAGAATCAGCTTATGATTATTATGTTAGAAAAATCCCTACATCTTTTCGTGAGCCCGGAACAGCACCGCTCAGAAAACTTAGTGTTGATCTTATCAAGACTTACAAGCATATCAATGAGGTAAATGAATCTAGTTGTTTATTGTTCAACTCACTCTATGTTTATTATTGTATATAAGAAATTTTTTTAAATTTTTTTTAACGATTATTTTCATATAAGTTTGGTTATTCATGGGAAGATTTTTCTCTATATCAAACTCCAAAGGAAAACAGTTTCCTCAAGGCTTCAAATAAATGTCGGTGAAAATAGGCATCTTGTGAAAATAAACATCCAGACTAAATCCTCTTTATTTCCATGTATCTTGTCAATTTTCTTGATTTTTTAATTTTGACATTATCTTGTTGTAGTTTTATCTCTTGGCCCTGGATTTCTCAGCTAACACAATTTCAATGAAATGGGCCTGTATTTTAAATATCTTCTAGTGCCTGTAAATTATTAGCCCAAGATATGCCATTGAATTCAGTTATCAATGATTGAAAAGTAATTCTTGAATGGCCGGTCTTTGTGAGAAGGATAACCCCTTTTGCTAATTAGACAACAGGAATGATGTGTATTGTCCTTTTAAGGTTACATTTTTATTACCCCTTTTTAAAAGAAAACATTTGTGCTGTGATCTGAACTCAAGTCAAGTCAGCCATGACAAGAAGTGTTTTAAACTTACCTCAAGGCTGTCTGGCACATTTTCTCTCATTCTGGTAAATACCAACAGCTTCCAATTTTTGGTGTGTTGTCACAAGTCATCTGCAATAAATGGTTTCTGATGAAATTAAGATAACTCAGCTCATGCAATCAATAGAATTAAACTGATCAGCTTAAATATGGTTAAAAACAGATGTCATTTTTTGCTGATAGCCTATGTTAAATCAAACCATGTACAAGCAATTTTGAACAAGGAATCTGGATTAACATTCATAAACAAGGAATGGAAATGGTCATTAAATTTGACATTTTTAGGGGGGATGCTTATTCAAGCAGGGCACTAATTTGAGGGGGTTCTCATTTAGAGATTTATGGTAAGTATAAATTTTATTTGCCATTAACAAAATATGTTGTGAGGCATCCATTCTGTTACTTACTAAAACATTATTGCCCAACCAACCCCCTCTCAAATTGATACTTGTGTTGGACACTAAAAAAACTCCCTAGTGTTCTTGCCTGGTCATCACTGTCTCTTTGGTTTGCAGGAAGTATGGCTCCATATCTTGAAACATGCACCATTTCATGGAGGATTGGTTTGTTTGTATTACAAGAGAAAACTTTTATTTGAGTTTTTGTTCTCCTTAGGTCTACTACTCACAAAAGAAACGAAGAGCAGAAAAGGAAAGAACAGAAGAGGGCCGGACTAAAAAGGAACGCAGACTGTATAACGATGGATATGATGATGAGAACTTTGATTATGTTATACGACATGGCGAAAAATTTCTCGATAGATATGAAATTGATACACTAATAGGAAAAGGGTCGTTTGGACAGGTACAAATTTTTTTCCTTGCCCTTTAGAATTTTTATATATCTTGCAACGTCTTGTTTATAACAGTTGTTGCATTGGATTTGTCCTTTCTTGGAGTTTCTAAAAGAGGATATAAAATGTGTGGACTATTTGGACAATGAAACTTTTAATTTGTTTATGTTTACTAAGAAAACCTTTTTTCTAAAGATGTTAGGAAATGGGTATAATTCTAACTTATGTTGCTTGCTCTTGTTAAATCCTCCTGAATGTTGAAACTTTGATTTCACCAAACTGAAATAAATAGGTGGTGCCCTGCATAAATTAAAAGATGTGTGAAAAGGATGTAGATTTGCCATGTCAAATTTTCTTTGTTTTTTAGTTAGAACCTAGATTTGGGAAAAATTAATTGATTGGATAAATTGTGGAATTCAAGGTTGCAGCCCAGAACTTCCTTGCTCTAAACATCTGCTCGAAACATCAAAGCACTTGTATACTTCTTATGATATATGTATCACTGTTAGATGGTTTTTGTGCTTGATGCCTTATAAACCATGTTGTATGGAACTTAGAGTAGCAACCATTCTATTTTCTGTACATAAACCATTCTAGATTCTGTACATAAATTTTCTGTTTTATCAAAGGTTGTCAAAGCGTATGATTATCAAGAGAAAGAAGATGTAGCAATTAAAATTATAAAAAACAAGAAACCATTTTTGAATCAAGCTCAGATAGAAGTACAACTATTAGAACTTATGAACAGCCATGATCCTGATTCAAAATTTTATATTGGTAAGTTTTCCACCATCATTCTATTCTAGTTTTAAATCCACTATCTTAGTTTAATTAAACAAAAGACAAAACTTACCAGGGTTCTCAGGCTGCCTTACATTTTGCAATGACCAATAACCTATATAAGTAATTAGTATTTTATATTCTGGTTTATTAACATTTAGACAACCTTTTCTTTGCATTACCAAGATAATCAGCTTCATTGGTTGAACAACAGCAAAATGGTGCTTCATTGCTTTCTGTTTTGTGCATGTGTTCTAATGGGAAGCTTATTTGTTACAGTCATCTGACACAGTAGCGGCACCATGAAGGGACTGAGGGGGACACCCCCCCCCCCACTTCTCTGAAGGAACGATTTTGTATTTTGTCTGAACACAATGAGAAAATGTTGGGGGAGGGGTGATATTTTGGCATATAGTTTTTTGACATGGCTCTTTGATTTTTAATTTGCTTTCATGAAACCAAATATTTATCATGGGCGCTTGTTATTGGGAGAATTAGCGTTCTCTGCTGAAAAATGGCATTTTCTGACAATGGCATTGCCTAGATTTTTCAACGTAGAACCCTGAATTGCTTAGGAAAAAAACATCCAGTTTTAAGCCCATTCAAGACCAATTGATATGCAATTTTTATCACTTGTTTTTTTTCTTTACAGTGCGACTGAAGAACCAGTTTATGTGGCGGAATCATCTATGCTTAGTTTTTGAATTACTCTCCTATAACCTGTACGATCTTTTGCGGAATACGAACTTTCGTGGAGTATCACTTAACCTTACTAGAAAATTCGCTCAGCAGCTCTGCACGGCCCTCTGTTTCCTTTCGGCGCCAGAACTGCAAATTATCCACTGTGATTTAAAACCGGAAAATGTACTTTTATGCAACCCAAAAAGAAGCGCTATCAAGATAGTAGATTTTGGGAGTTCCTGTCAGCTTGGTCATACGGTAAGTTATTTTGTTTTTTTGATCTCAAGTATTCTTCTGAGTAAAAGATTTAGTTGACAAAGGCACCGAGAAGAATTCTTCAGAACTTTGGAGTAGAAAATCCACTTAGAGTGGCAAAGTATTTGCTACATAGTATTAGATTACAGTTTTGACGAAAGTGACTTGTGATATCAACTGCTCAAGAAAAGGAAGAGTTTATGTGTTCTGACAAAGTCCTGGGAAGCGACTACCCAAAGCAACATGGAATTTAAAAAAGGGTAAAATTGGGTCTCACGTAGTTTCACCTTATGACTAAAAACCACCTTTTCTTCGCTTCTGTGACGACTTGATGCAATGTTCTGGCTCATGATCGTTTGTGCCATCCCAAAAGGTGCAAACGATTCAAACAGTTTCATCATACTGAAAGATCCTCCATCTTGTTTAGTATTTCATGCTGTATTGTATTCATGGTGCCATACAAGAAAATACGGTTATGATTTATACTTTCGGTGGAAGGCTTTATAAAACCACTTATTTTAATGCTGTAGGATTGCCTCTACCACTTTACTTCATTTTTTTCTCTGAAAATGTCGTATCTGGGTTCGAAGAGAAGAAATAGGCAAATTCAAGTATTATTGTCTTCTTTCTTTAAATATATAATTACGATTATATAGCCCCGATTAATATAAAGTGCCTAAACGTAGTCTCAATTTCAAAGCAAAAAGTTCCTCGTTTGGCCGTTTGTGATTTTGACTGGGTTTTGAATAAGAATAATGCATGAAAGTGCTCAAATGCTGTCAACGCATTCACGAAAGTCATAGATTTCTGCTTTTGATGTTTATAAAAAAGTATGGAACCGTGAGCTTTTCTACAGTAAACAAATTCACCTTGGGTGACATTGATAGTTGACAGCTGTAGTTTAGTTTAATATATTTTTTTGGAAATACCTTGCATTTTGTTTGCAGATTTCAAAACAACGTACAGTTAACATGTCTGTATTAAACTGCCTAAGTATATAAAAAGATGAGAGCTGCCCATTTCACAACATGATTGGACCAGTGCCGGATAAGCCCCTATAGCTCTCAACGATTTTCGCGATACAACAACTCAATGAGCCTTGTCTTGTGTTTGAACTTCTTAATAGTTGCCGATCACCCTTTTACTGTTTAATGTGATACAATTAATAAGGCCGATGTCATTTCATGTCGTTTAAAAGTCGACACCACGGACTTTCTCGATTTTAGCAAGCCTGTTAAAACGAAACTTGGCTTCAAAATCAATTGATTATCCGCTAAGAATCCCTACAGAATCATCTAATAATCCTCTGCAAGACTGTCATCATTATTAAACAAAATTAAACATCTTAATAAAAGTACATTCTCTTGAATCCAGATTTTTAGCTTTGCTTAATTTCAACCCTGCTTGCGCTTAAATAGATACTAACATGTGTTTTGAGGCTGTAAAGCCAAGCAAAATTTGCCTTTGACCCATCAACCTAGGCCCAAGCGTTACAACTGCATGAAACTACCATTGCTGTTATCACAAAGCTAGCAGAATCTGTTGTTTGTTGGCAAAAAAGTAAAAATTGGAGAGAATTCTTTTATTTGTGATTTTTCCCAACTCTTCATTATCCTTTAATTGCGAGGTGTCATTTGTTTTTCGTAGTGAATATTTTCGACAATCGAGGCAATTCAAAGGCTCTTATCCTTAAGTTCTTATACAAATTTTGCTAAGTGTTTACTTATGTTAGTTGAAGTATTTACTCACCGGAACTTTTTTTCGTTATCTGTTTCCTAGTGTCTCTTTTTTTAATGATATTCTGGAAAAAGTACTTCCAAAATTTTCACTATCAGTTTGCAAACAAACTCCCTCCTAAATATAAAACCGCATCGTCATGTTCCTGTTGTGAATTTAATTGTCTACTATACGTGCTAGAGGCAGGCCAAGACACATCTGGTAGAAAGTTACGGGAAAATCCTTTCGTTTTCGAATGGGACGTTTTGTCTAGAAATTTATTCGTCTCTGGTCTCGTTTTGACAATTACTGTAAACTTCTCTATTTTTAGATTTTTCAATTCATGTCCTGACTGAGGGCCAGAATCTAAGTCTTTATCCAATTTTTCATGAGTCTAGCTTTTTCAAACTTTAGATCGTCGTGAATCTCCAACAGATGCCCAAACGATATAAAAGATTGTTTCTAGACTAAAATTATGACGTGAAATCCTTTATTTTGGCTCAAGAGAGTCGTATCGTACAGTGAAGTTTGCAAGTTTGGCATAGTTTCCAAAACGAGGCCGTAAGGTCGTAATCTAAATTCAGATACTAGATTGTGATTATGCTGATGTTGACCTGTTATAGCAGCGTATTTCAAAGCTAGGGTAAAAAACCCTTTTCCCTTTCCACCAAAATATTGAAATGGTCCATCTGTAGTAATCACAACTTCAAATTTATGTGAATGTCTTGCTCTTCTTAGAATGTCTCAAGCAAAACATATCTGAAGCAAAACAATGGCTTCAACGCAGGAACAAAACTGTTTAACGCAGTTGTACCAAAAGTACGCCATGGCTGCCATGGCTGGAAAAGGGGCTTTTTCCTCGTAAGACATTGGAAAAATTGACAAGTATTGAGCAGCACCTCTCGCTTCCCCTCCCAATCTGTTCCAAAAAAGTTATCTTTATCCGCAAACAGTTTTCCTGTATTTAGGTCTAGCCCCGAAAAAGGTTTGCATTTAACGGAACGAGGTTGACTAAACGCGCCGCGCGAAGCTTCCGTACGCGTTTTTGTTGCTCTTGAACTCAACAATCAACAAAAAGTAGCAATTATATATTTGTCCAGTCATGTTGTACGAATCATTGATGTTGACATGAATGCGGAACGAGGAAGAAATCTGCCATTTCCGATTGTCAAAGAGGGTAAGGGGGGTGTGATTAACTTCATTTTTTCTTTTCTGATATGTTACTTTATTTGCCCCCTTTTCAACGACTTCTGTAAAAGAAACTCAATTCGCCCCCTAGACATTCTCCTCCGCATAATTCCGCATAAGCATATCGATTCTTTTGGTTGTGTTCTTATAATAGAAAGAATCGTGACATGTTTGCAATTCTTTGTGAGTACCTGTTAGGTGAACCATCGCTTTGCCAATGTTGTTAGCAATTGTTCACCTAAGGCCTGGTTTGGAACAAAACATTCTGCTCTAGATGCATTGAAGAATAGAATCATAGTGTAGAACTACGGACTTGTTGGAGGGAACTTGCTTTACATTTTACATTACTGCGCGCTCGATATCTCATGGATTTTCGCATGCAGATTTCTTTGATCGTCGATGACGCCGCCGTCCATGGCCTAGAAAGTTTTATCCAAAAGCCTCTAGTCTTTATCCACTTTATGTTTTGCTTTTAAGTTGTCTTTGTTTCATACATTTCTCAATTGTCTAAGATGTTTTGGTGCAGTTATTCTGTAGAAATATTTGTGCAAAATTTGGTTTGTTAGTTGGCCTTAAAGCGGCCAAAACAGCGTGCTTTTTGAAATATCAACATGCATTTTCTCCTAACTCGACCACGTGCTGGTTGAACGGGTGTTTAGTCTGGATGAGTTGCGCGTGGGCGACCTTGCCCGCTTGATGATTTTTAAGTTCTCTCATCCTCTCGGTGTCAAATATTTTAAAAACATACAAATTATCACCGCTTTTAATTTTTTTTACTGAAATGTGCACCTCCAAATCTCTTTTTAGATAATTGTTGCTTATAAAACTGCCCTTATTTCCAAGTTCGCTACGCCTCATTAATTATGCAAAGCCCCGTCTGAATATTATGTTAATTGTGTTTGAATGTATGACTCATCTTTCTCTGAGCCTGAACACGTGGGGCCGACGAGAACAAAGAGATTTCCTTACCTGCAATTTTGCACTCTACAATGTATGAAACACAACATCCTGATAAAGTCAGTGCACTGCAAGCTTTTGGGTAGTCCAGCGAATGTCAGTTTTTAGTTTACAGCTACAGTAGAATCCCACTATAACGAATTCTGTAAAGACCAAGAAAGAAGTTCCTAAAAACGAGCTATCAAAAAGAATAATTTTTTCTTAAATATTCTTGACAAAGAAAGCTCAGTATAAGTCAGTATGGGCCAAATTGCCTCGTTGCATTTTTTCATTCAATTTTCAATAGGGTGATACTTCTTTTTGCTCTTATAATTGGCCAACCGAAAATACACTCTTTTTTATAAGAACCAGTAAATTTAAGTTCAGGCTGACTGTTCCTAATTAATTCAAAAATCTAAGGTTATATTGTTCTTAATTTGTTTTTAAATTAATATTGTGTAAGCAGTGCGATTGCTAGCTTTTTCGCTCTAGGGAGGTGTTCAGGCCTCATTTGTCAACAGAGTGGGCGCGACAACCTTAATTTGCCGCCAAGTTTGAATATTCACCGAAAAAGCACCCGAACATGGCTAAAATCCTCGTTCATGAGATAAAACGTTGTTCAAAATTGCATTTCACAGTTGCTCAGCTTCAACTTGCTCTTAATTTTTTCTTCACTTTTGACCAATTTTGAGGCTCGTGTTCTAATAAAAATGTTCTTATAAAAAAGAGTGTGAACGTTGTAAATGTTTTCTCTCAAATCCTTTGATCATTAAAAGCACCTTTTTTTAAAAGAACAACCCTTATAAGAAACATCAGACTGAGATTTTCCCGAAAAATAATAACAACATAAGACAAAATACAGGCTGAAATTCAACAAAAGTCTAGAAATAGAATGCCAGCAAAAATTGAAAAATGAGAGAATGGCAACAGGAAAGAAGCGATAAGCAAATTAGCATTAATTACTAAAAAATTCGACAGGCTATGTCCAGAAACTACTATGCATAGGAATTTCCATTGCAGTGATTTCATATTGTGAAATAGGCCATATTCCTGCTTCTTTATCGATAATCCATCACCATGACATCCACTTACGTCATTCACGGCATCACCTAGCACAGGACATTCCCTCACCATTGTACACATGTCACACATCTATGTCATGCTGATTTCTTCCCAAGTCTAGATCTTTCCTTCTCCATTACATCATCATTACATCATCCTAACTCATCCTTAGTCAGCAATTTGATTTCTGTATCTTAATTTGTATAAAGTTCAGTTCAGATCAGATCCGAGTTCTCTGCACGTTAAATAAGATTCGTCGAAGTAGCATAAACGGTGGAAAGTCAGAGGATAAAGATAGGAACCACGGCAACACTTGCAACATACTAGCGTTCCTAAATGCAGGCACCGCGGAGCGTTGAGAAAAGTGGGGGGTCTAAAAAAAGTGGAAAGTCTAAAAAAGGGGGGTCTAAAAAAAGTGGGGGGGGGGGGTTAAAACCTAATAAAAAGAGGCTTTACTGGTAGTTTAGTACTAAATATTGGGCATTTTTTGCAAAAAGTGGGGGGGGGCTAAAGCCTCCCCAGCCCCCCCTGCTCCGTGGTGCCTGATATGCTAATATAAATTAGCCAATTAGATGCATTCTATTTTCATTTTCACGAATTTGTGTAAATCCTTTGGCTCTTGCGAAACTGCCTGCCTGTGTTATTCAGAGCAAATTATTCATAATCATCCAAGAAAATTCTTTCCTCAGGAAGGTAAAGGAGGGTAAAGACCCTGGGTAAATATTGAGCAAGGTGTACCACACGAGTCGACATTGGGTCACCTCCTGGTTATTAAGGTCCTGAATGATATTTTATGCGACCTTAGAAATGGGTCTCTGTGTGTCTTTGCAGACGATAAGGTCGTGTCTGTCGGTGCTAAAAATACTGATTATTTTGAGCATTGAAATAGAAGCAAATGAGTACAATGTCTGGTTAAAGTCTGATGAAGTCCCTCATGTTTCAATTCATTGAAATAAATCATTCAAAACAGATATAAACGTCTAGATAAATTTGAAACTAACTCAGGCCACAATGTAATATTAGAAATTTAAGTAACAAACTTGCTTTTAAATCTGACATGATATTTTGCTGTAGATGAAATTTTTGAAAAAGACGCGAAAAAATTTAACGCCTTGAAATGATGAACAAAATTAATTGATGATCATTGAAGAAGTTGGTTGAGGAGTTTTATTCTTGGTCATTTTATAACTACATGTCGTATGAAAAAATAGCTCATTCAATGCACAAAAGCTACCGTGTACCGTCCCACCTCGATCTACAAGGTTCTTTGGCCTTGAAGTCCATATAACTTGAATAACTTAAATTTTGACGAAGAGTATTTTGGACCGAGAATTCGTTACCTAAAAACAACTTATACCTAAGAATATCTTACCCTGTCTGGATTTCAGTGGGTAGAGCTTTATCCCAAGTATTGGATCAAATCGCTTAGCCTCAACGGATCCGAAATTTGAAATTCGCTTTTCCATGAAACAAAATAGATCTAACATATGAAGCATTTTAAAATTGCACTAAAGACATTTCTGGACGTTTCTTGCAAAAATGCGTTTGTTCATGCACCAATTTGCACAATCTCCGATGTTTTCATTAAGCTGAACTAATATCACTGCTGTCCAAATTATTAAATGAATGATACTATACTACTTAAAATAAAAACCTGTGTTATAGAGGACATGATAGGCCTTTGAGCTGTCATCCTGCCATTTGTGTCTGAAAGAACACTGTATCGAAAGCAGATGCCAAGACAATGTTTTACAGTTGTGGGGTTTAATTTACGTATTATAACTTACTACGTTACCTAACTGCATAAAACTATCATTGGGAACCTTTTTTGTTTGTAAGTGGACGGGTATGCGGGTTTGGGTTTGAAGAGTAAAGAAACAGTCAATTCTGATGAAAATTTAGTTAAAGTTGTCTCTTTATAGAATGACATGCAGAATTCTTCTTTTTGCAGTTATATCAATACATACAGAGTCGATTTTATCGCTCCCCTGAAGTTCTCCTTGGTCTTCCCTACGACATGGCAATAGACATGTGGTCTCTTGGCTGCATCCTCGTTGAAATGCATACAGGCGAGGCTTTATTCAATGGCTCGAATGAGGTTTGTTTTCTTTTTTTCTTGTCCTTAATTTTATTTGCAAAGATACCTGGTTTGGTAAGACCTTTATTAAGGAGATGGTAAAATGTTCATTTCTTGGGTTTTCCTCTTCTACCTAGGCCCTGTCGACTAGGGTGTAGCACAGAGTCACTGACAAAGGCTTACACTGTATTTTACATCAATTGATTCAGCAGCCTTGATGTCTTTCTCAAAACCAGAGATGAATCGGTCTTTAGAACTGACTTGGGCCAGCTCGTTTCCGTGGATGCAGAATTATTATCAGCCAAAATCAAACTGTTTTTATAGTTTTAGTTAAACGCGATAAAAACTTAATGCGTAGCTTTAAGGCCTCCACCGTAACCCCCCGTCCTTGTAGAAAAATGTAATATTCAAATATGTAAAAATGTAAAATTCGTTTTTGTATGCAGGTAGATCAAGTGAATAAAATAGTCGAAGTACTGGGCCTGCCACCGGCCTACCTTTTGGACAAGGCACCAAAAGCTCGGCGATATTTTGAAAAGATATCAGATGGCTCTTATATCGTCCGCAAGTATAAAGATAATCGAAAGGTATGCAACAAATATTGATTGTTTTTCATTCGGGGTCATTGATTGTTTTCATTTAAACCTGCTTGACACTTTGTTTCAGGCGTAACCAAATGACGGATAGAGAGAAACTGATTTGTTGAATAGATTGTGCGAGTGGTCCAAAAGCATTAAGTAATAACGATAATAATACCCCATCGTCGTTGGTAGCAGTTACTCTCCTTAACATGGGTTTGTAACATAGGTTGTGCCTTTGTAACATGGGTTTTTTGAGTGAATTAACGAATATAGTCTGCCTGTTGTTTTATTCATTCTAGTTGTCTAGATGGACGTGTATTTCATCATATTTGCAATCTCCTTTTTGGACATTTCCATTAATGCTCTAGCTATTCATCATATAGACAAGCAGATTTGTTACCCCTTTGTTAAAGGTCAAAACATTGTTGAAATAGTGGTATGATTACCATCCACAGTTACAAAACTGTTAGCCAAGTCTGTTTCTGCTTTGCTCGGTTTGTGGATGGGTATTTTTCTGCGTAGGTTAGCTAATGCATTCATATCCAATTTCCAGCAATATGTCCCACCTGGTACCAGGCAGTTACACGATATACTGGGCTGTGAAAAAGGCGGACCACAGGGACGGAGGAAAAATGAAAGTGGACATACGTTGCAGGATTACTTGAAATTCAAAGACCTTGTCCTCAGAATGTTAGACTATGATCCAAAAACTCGTATTACGCCATTCCAGGCTTTACAGCATTCATTTTTCAAAAGGACTACAGATGAAAGTACCAATACTACTTCATCAACGTCGCCTGGGGTTACCCAGTTGGGGGGATCCAGTCGTGTTCCTGCAACGTCATCTGGGGCTCACAGTTCAACGACTGTTTCCCGCCCATCATCGGATCCGACGACGGGTGCAGTTAGAAACAGTATCAGTATGGACTGCGATAGCCCGCGGCAAAAAAAGACGACGGATAATCCGCGGCTTCTTAAGCAGGACAGTAAGTTAAAACAAGTTAATGTTGCTAGTTCGAATGAATACTTGAGTAGGACTAATAAGTCGCAGCAAGATCTTGAAAGGACATCAAAGAACTCAACGAGAAAAGAATTCGGATACCACTCGAGTACCAACACGTTTCCAGGCGTTGAAGGAGGCTACTCGACTTACAGTGGACTACATAATCCAATAGGATATTCAAGTGAGCCCTACGGTAACTATCCAATGTCGTGCGGAAACGCGGTTAATTCATACAGCGGATTTATCGATGGTCCTTCAATTTCATCGTACATTGGCGCCCAGCAAATAGACCCAAATATTGCTAAGCTCGCTAGTATGACGCAGCACGGCATGATGAACGCCGAACGGACGGACGAATCTAGGGTTATAAGCGTATGCGTTCCTGATGAGCAACGTATCGGCCACTAGGTAAACGTGTTCGCGTAATTGATTCGGTTCAAAGTTGAAGAATTGGTTTGGATGGAAATGCGCTAAAACTGCGATCCGCCAGGGCAAATGATTGTTGTTGTCTATAGGTTGCTGCAGGATCCTATAAATGGTGTGTCGAGGAAAAGTCAAGAAGACATTAGCTTCAGGCGCTATTTGAGATCTTTGTAACGCTTCAAGTCGGAACCGTTGCTCGGAACAAGTGAGGGACACCCGCGTGTGGCCGATTTGTGTACTCACGACCCGTCATGTACACTGGCAAGTGCAAAAGGCCCGCAGATCCCGCAGCGCCACGTAAATTTTTTGGTAGTGAGACAAACTTTAATTGGTCTAGGTGCTAAAGGCAAGGCCAATTTCTTTGATTTGATGGCAGTTGGGAGAATATAAAGATGAAAAAGAATTATTGTCGACTTAGTTTCGTACGTAACAACTACCTACTAATGTCTTTCTTAGTTAATCATAACACCGGTGACACGAGTAAACAAAATACTTTTGTTTAAGCCCTGATTTCTCTCTTTTTCAAGCATTTTGTTTGGGGTGTGTGTTCTTCTAACTTTCTAACGATTTCCGAAGGGCAATTTTGTTGTTTTTTTGCAATACTGTTAAAATGACATCTTCGACGATGTCTGGCCGGGGGCCTTAACGAAAGCTGATTGCAATCTTAAAAGTTGTCACATCCCTTGCATTCTGTTTGTCACTAAAAAAGAAGCTGCTGAACAACCCCCTCCCCCATCTCCCCTCCCCCCTCCTCTGATGTGATTGCTTACTTTCCCAGGAATAGAATATTGATTTCCATAAAGAACATGTATTCATGAAGATCCATGAAGAACTTTTAAGCCGCGAAACTCTTTGCCACTCGATATTCTTTTGTTTTTAATACGCAGCTTCTCTCAAATTAATAATTATCTGTGCTCTTATTTTTACAAGTATCTTTTTCTTGCAAGATTCTTTTAAAGTATGATCATCTTCCGTTTTCTTGTCTTGGTTATTTAATAGCAGTTATCTCCGCGTTTTAGTATGTTTTTATACGGAGCCAATAATTCAGAATATTTGTTTCCAAACCCTCAGTGGCTATCTTAGGATTTAAATTGTTGAAAATAAGTTGTAAATGAAAAACCTAGATGCATTGTTCGAGACTGCTAAGAAAAACTGATAGTGATTTTTCTTTCTACGCAACAAATTATGAGAATTTTTCTTCGTCTACACAGTAGGAACCTTCACATGCGATGTGGCTTTTATGATATTTCAAATATGCCTTGGTCTCAACGTCTTCCGCAATGTTACCTCCAACCCCGACCTTCCTCACACCCCCCTCCCTCTCCGCGCCAATGCCCATCCTACCCAACAGGTTTAACCCTAGCTAACTCCCATACTCTACCATTCTTTTTTCTGTTTATATATATTTCCTTTCTCAAACTTACTCTCGCCTCTGCGTCTATATTTTACCAAGATAGAATAAGAGAACTTATTTTATCTTTATTATACTAATACCCTCCCTACTGGATTCCGACATTTTTCGCTCCACTGATTCGTAAGGCAATACCAATTCAACATGATTCGATAGTTTTAAGTCTCTCCTTACCTTGTTAAAAGCACAATTTTGTGGTCAAAAATTGAGCTTAACCGTCAACTTTGTTGCCAATCTGTGTATTGACTTGAACTAAAATGTTTCCTTATTTTACCTTTACAACCCACCATCTTGGCAAAATTTAGGTTAACTTAACCAAACCAAACCTTATATGAAATCAAAACCTTTTCCCTAGTTGCTAAATTTATCAGCTGTTTTGTTCCCGCGGAAGCTCAACTGACTCGCAATGTTTTGTGGGATACACTCAGAATAATGACGTCACCTCTAACAGGCTTAAGAAATAGCCCCTGCTAAGAATACATCGTTTTTATAGATTTTCTGTATGTAGATCGTGCTTTTAAGGATATAAATTTTAATTGACTTTCTTTTATAGGAATGTTTGATGTTGTTACAAAAATTGAACTTATTGGAACGATACTGTTGTATTTTTTATTTTGAAAACTTCGGCGGCATAAATCTGTCAGCTCACATGCTATCATTTGAGATGTTCTTAAGTTTGATTGGTATCGCTGTTAATATTCTTTAATATTCAGTAACACATTCTCTAGAAAAAACATAAACAGTATACAAAAGGGGAGCTCTTTGAGCTCTTAACAATAACTGGTAATTCAGACACACTTTTCAAGCAACCCCTTTGCTTGACTCATTGACTGATGACTGTTATTTCTTTCAAAGAAAGACCTTACAGAAAAAAATTATCCTGCTATTTTTATTTGCAATTTACGCATATCTTTGATAAACAATTTGGTGGACTCTAGATCTATTTTCAATAAAGGTATTACAGGGACATATTGAAGGTTCCATTGGAACTTGCCCAGAGGTAATAACGAATGCTCGCACATCTGAGAGCGAACCAAAAGGTTTGGGCGAAGGGTTCGGTAATGAGGGCAGTGCAGTGTTATTATTATCGCTGAACCACGAGAACAGATTGGAGATTAATGTCTGAAACGGTTTTCAGTTTGGTCACTAAAGTGAGGAAGCTCCAATTTTAAGTCAATGAAAAGGTTTTTTTTCGTTGAAATAATAACTTTATTCAGACAGCATTTTTAACATTTTCCATTGCCACGGAGAAATACTTATATTTTCAGGTTCACGGTAATGGTCTTTGCAAGTGCCGTGTTAGTTTTTACGACAGAAAAAGGAGACATGTCATCTGCAAATAGACTACTTAACATGATACATTGAGTGAGACTTTTATTTTTACGAGAAAGAATAAAGGACCAATGATTGAGCCTGAGGTACACCTGCTGATACACTGGATAGATTACCCGTTTAACACAGCACGTCACATTTAAAGATGATTTAAGGTGCGAGGATGGCTCAGTGATTAGGATCGCTGACTACAGACCCAAGGGTCGGTGATTCAAGTCCTGATATGACCAGGCACAGCGCTGCCATTGGGCTAGCAGGGGCTATAGCCCCTCCACTTTTTTGCAATAATATGTTAGAAGACTTTTTGGAAAGTCTACTCTAACTTTGCTCCAACGCAATATTGGATAGTATACTCCCAAGAAGTAGCAGTTCTTATTGACTGGGAACCTTTTTGTTCATTTTCTTGGTGTTTTTATTTATGTTCTATTATCCCCAAGTTAATTTCATCTATTTTTATAGCTATTGATATCTTCTCTGAACCAGACTGTTTATAAAACTTCAGTAGAAATAAACAAGTATTGTCGAAAAGGGGCGTTTTTCGGCGTTCTAGAAAGCGTTGTCTCAAAAAATTTCGGTCACGCCCTTTTCAGCCCTCCCGCATTTAGACTGGTGTGCGGTCCCTGGATATGAACACATTTTCTCTCATAGAGAGAAGAGTCGCCAGCTCTCTGTAATTCCAGGCGCAGGAATCACGAGGTGTGGTCACACCGAGAGGAAGGACCAAGACACTGCTTGATAAGGATAGCTTTTCAGTGTTCTGAAAACTACCTTCGGAAGCTAGGTAGCTAGCAATACCATAAAAACAATACAATATTTATGAAGTGTCGGAGAAGTCTTTGAAGATAACCATCTATGCCTTGACATCGAAGTATCTATACTAGACTGACATGTTATACTCTGTCAAATGCTCTAGGCAGGACTAGTTTCGCCAATAGAAACGTCTTTAAACTGAAGATCCATAAATATACTAGATTGCATGCAGTACAATATAATGCTATAATAACGATCAATGTGAGTAAATTGTACCAGGAACAATTTTTTAGAATAGATAACGAAGTTTCGAGCATAGCCCGTTATCAAGTAAAATTTTATCAATTTTACTTGATAACGGGCTATGCTCGAAACGTCGTTATCTATTTTAAAAATTTTTCCTGGTACAATTTACTTACATTGATCGTTATTATATTGTCTTTAAACTGACTTTAGAAAGTCTGCTTTATTGATAAAAATATGCGCACAGTTCCGTGTCAAAACTAGACTGATTCGGAGATGTAAGATTTTATCCACATATGTGCCCATAAAACACATCAAGTAAAACATTGTCAAAGGTCTTACCAAAGATCGCACGCTCGTTTGTGATGTGTACTGTCCTTTTACGCACAGGAAGAGTGTTCTCGTACTCCATTAAATAGAGTATGTACAATTTTCTTAGTAACTTTTTTGTTCCTGCAACATTTTTTGTAACTTTAAGTTTTTGCAACATCGCACATCTCAATAATTTCGGCTAATAGCATCACAACGATACGCCTTTTTAAAATCAAGTGAGCGAAATGTCATGAGTACCTTTTCTCTAATTACACTCTTACTCTGTAATAATGTGGAAACTGACTCAAAATATGAAGGTTACTGCCTGTCGTTCCCTAAAACAACTCTATCCTTATTTCTTCTTTAACAACTTATGGTTGGTGAATGGCGTTAAGTCTTATGTGATCTAATTACCTAATAAACCCAGCCTGTGCGACCAGATAATTGTTATTACCAAACGTAATGGAGACCATGACAAGTATTTGCTCATAGGATATAAAAGCACAACATCAGAAAACAAGATTGAAAATTCACTATCCAAATCCATAGAAACAGTCATATCCATCTGGGCGCGCTGAAATAGTTTACGAGGTCTGGAGGCCAACTGGGAGACACGCCCCCCCCCCCAGTTCTCGGCAGGATCAACTTTGTATTAAGTCTAAATTCGACGAAAAGGGTTAGGAGAGGGGCAATATTTGGCAATGTAATTTTTGTGATGTAATATTTGATTTTGAAACTGCCTTTTCATAACCAAAAGTTGGTCATGCGCTTTCCTAATTGGCAAAATTTTCCTTCCTTGTTGATAAACGGGCCTCTTCTGACAGTAAAAAAGGTGTGGCTTAAAATGTTTCCAACTTCTCTGGCTTCTTTTGAGCTCGGGAAGGGGAAAATCCGTCACAATAGGCATGCTTGCATGCCTCTAAACTTTACTGAAAGTGCTTGCTTTTTATAGAAGTAAATATGCATAGGCAACTTACAAAACACCACCCTTGACGGAAACTGTTGACCCTTGCTCCCAGTCAATTGACACAGAATAGAGAGAGGCTATTGAGGACACTTAATAATGTGCAAATGATTATGTCGATAGAGAAGTTTAATAGATGAACTGACTCACCATTTTGTGGCAAGTTTGCTCTGCACGTGTGACCTAAGACGATGCTTCTACTTTGATATCTTCCAATTCAAGGGCTTCATGCGATTGGTCAACGCTGATACGAAGCTTCTATGTCTCTTACATAGAGGTTTCCCAAACCTTTATCTTAGTTTGTCGAACTGAGCTAAAAGTTTGGCCCTACACTTAATAACTGGCATCACAAGCCTTGATATAACTGTGCCACGAAAACAACACGGCTGTCAATCACCTGCCCGAGCACAAAACCCTATTTACTGTGACTTGGTCCCTATGGAAAATATCCATTGTTTCAAAGTAGACGAGAAAGGCACGAATTCCAGTTTTTCCCAATGTGATATTGAATCATCGAAAGATGCCAATTTCTTGTAGTTCAAATGAAAGGTAGTGAGTGCTGCAGAACGTCGTGGGACGGTTATGCATTTTTCGGGCTTATTGTTCTTGCACAGAGTTTGCAAAGCTGATAGAAAGTAGTCTGCAATTAACCCAGCTTACTTGAATTCTCTTCGAGAAACATGTTAATTTAAATTTCTTGGACGTATGGAAATCCTATCTTTTTCCTAAAAATTCCCCAAAAGTCCAGGCCTTGGTGCAAACATCGTATACTATATGCAACATTAAAATTGTCCTCGGATTAAAAAATTGATGCAAAGCTACCGCAACTACATTGATATAAAAACTTTTTGACGATCAAACTTTTTTGTTAGAAAATTTAAAAACATAAAGTACGTGCAGGCTTTTTACAGACAGTCAAGATCTGAACCAGTGGAGGATGTTGTCTTGAAATTCTAAGAACTTTATCAGTTTCTTAAGCATTTTTAAGGTTAGCAGCCAATTGGACAGTGAGCTGGCCAGATTAACTGAGGCCTTTGAAGCAGGCAGAGCTTGTCATTTGGTTGTCAGCAAATCAGCAACAAAGAGAAGTGCATAAAAAGACAAACTGTTTAAAGAGATAGAAAATATCATTAATGGAATATCTAAAAATATCAATTGAGCTTCTTATTCTCTCAACTCTCCAAGAAAATCTTCTAGTTGACATGGAAGTCGCCATTAAGGCACAGGTAGAGTTCATCACAGCCTAGTCAATTTAGCAGCACAATTTCTTGGAGCAGTGACTACTTTAATATTGCTCTGGGAGTAAAGATGGTGATGATGTTGTCATTTCTTTTCTTTTGAACCCCTGAGGGTTTTTTGCAACACATAGGCATCTGCTGGCTCAATACGTTTGTAATAATTCTGTTTGGTCTCAATGATTTCAAAACCAAAGTTTCTATAAAATTCAATGGCACCATCATTGCTCACTTGAACATGCCTAGAAATTAATCATGTTAACTTCATTTAAACACATTAAATACTTGAAATTTGCTAGGGTAACAATTTCATGTCAAGGAAATTTAAAAGTTTAAAATCAACAAAGGGAGGATTTGTAAAGTATGTAGGCCCATATACACTACAGAAAGGTGGGATAAGACGTTTCACAAAAATACAATACCGTACAGGGGAGGTACAAAGAAGAACATTTCATATATTTTCAAAATACTTTTGACATTGAGTTTCTGTAGAATTAACAAATAAGGGCCTTTCCTATACTTTTGCCACACAAAAAATGGCAAAGAATTTGATCAAATAATAATAATAATAATAACCAAGAAAATAGAAGGAAATTTAAAAAAGCAGCATAACAAATGTGTTTCTCTAAGTAAAAAGCCATGAAAAACCACTTAAAGAGGTGACAAAAATGGTACACTTTCCAATAAAGAATTTTGGGATCTCGTAAAACCTTTTCTTTCAAATAAAAGTGGACTAATAAGTAGCGATATTTCTCATGAGAAAAACGACACTGTTATAGAAAATGATCAGAAACTGACAGAGATCTTTAATGATTACTGTGTAAACATAGTTGAGAATCCAGCAGTAAGAAAGCCCGTTAACCTCGCTAATGATACTGGAATATCTGATGACCGCCAAATTGTTCGATTAATTCTGGGCAAAAGTATAAAAACCACTATAGCAGTCGGACTGCAGGTTATGCTTATGACTTTTGCACCTGAATTAAGTATAAAAACCACTATAGCATCCTAGCTATCATTCAAAATCAAAGTATCAAACACATTTTTGTTTCATGAAGTTAATAATCAAGAAGTTATGGAACTATTAAAATCCCTGGATGGAAAGAAATCTACTGGAGAGGATCAGATACCGCCGAAGCTCGTATCTCTAGCTTCTAATGAACTCTCAGCCGCATTAACTATTGCAATAAACTGCAGCATTCAAAATATTAGGTTCCCAAACGATGCAAAAAAGGCAGTGGTCTGCCTTGTAGATAAGGGGGAGCCAAATCGTACAGTGGAAAGGAATGTCCGTTCAGTTAGTATTCTTAACACCTTTTCTAAGCTACATGAAAAAGTCCTTGAGCAACAACTGACTCAAAACTTAGATAACACACTTTTTGTTTTTATTGCGGCCTACAGACAAACATATAGCAACCCGCATGTCTTAATATGGCTGACAGAAGACTGGAGGTCTAGCCTTGATAATGACTACCTTGTAGGAGCAGTCCTGATGGATTTTTCCAAAGCATTGATTGCATTCCACATGACTTGATATTGTATTGATATGCATATGGTTTCGAGAAAGATGCACTTGTCCTAACCTATTCGTTTCTTAAGTGACGAAAACAAAGCGTTCAGATAAATAATACATACAGTTCTTTTCTAGAGGTCATATCTGGTGTACCCCAAGAATCTGTTCTAGGCCCAATCCTGTTTAATTTTTATATAAATGATTTATTCCTTTTCATAAAAGAGGTGACTCTCTATAATTATGCTGATGATAGTACTCTCGCTTATTTATCCGAAAGCATGTGCAGTCTCGCAATATTTTGGAAAAAGACACCTAAGATGCTTTAATCTGGCTAGAACAAAATGAAATGATTGCCAAACCTAAAAAATCCAAGCTTTATTGCTCAGAGAAAAAATATATCATCAGGAGCAGAAAACAACACACAGCATGGAGTAGGAGTGATGATAAAAATAGAACTATTACTTGAATTCAAAAAAGGAGAATGACATTACCAGATAGAAAACTTGATCAAATAGGGACAATTAGTACAGATTCATTGACCAAAAGTAGCATGAAAACTCTATGGCACACTTACAGGTAAATGCTGTCAAAATTGGTGTCCTTTTCACAAATTTTTAGCACATGCTCAACCATTTTTGTACCTTATTGAGAAAAAGTTAAAAAGAAACAGTGTAAAAAAATAGATGATAGCCTTAGCTTAAAATTGATAAAAATTTTATCATGAAAATGAACGAGCAATAATTAACTGGTGGAAAATATCACTCTCATCAATTTACATTTTTGAGAATAACCTATCAATAAAAATAAATCAATTTACTCTATGCAACAAATACTAAGTAGAAACTTTAAAAAACTGACAATCTGTTAAAAGAAAAAAGTACTTACACAGAAAAGAAGCTAGAGCTATAATAGGTACTTGGCAATATGTTGACACCAAGCTTTGTTTCAAGTCAGGCACAGAACACGCTGTTCTGAAGCACTGATATCTTTGCATATTCATACCATTACAAGTAACTCAATTTATTTACTAGTCACTGAAGAAAAATATATAATAAATCTTTGCAAGACAAATTAATGGTAAATTTCCAGATTTATTCAAATTATTGACTTTCTAACATAGAGAGGGAAACTTACCAATACCAAGTCTTCTGTACGGAGCAAGACAACCAAGGGTCATTATATAAAGCCTCCTTGCATTATCAGACTTGTCAACACGACAACAGACTGCTCCAACAACAATGTCATTGTAGTAAGCTTTATGAGAAGCAAAAATTATATCATTATTAGCAGTTCAAAGAAACATTACTACATGTTAGTAATCACAACCAAGCTCTTAAGATTAAAAAGATTTCTTGAAAAAGGATGGCATTACCGAAGGCACATATCAAATGTAGGTTCCCTTTAAGAGGAGAAAATAAGTAAGAAAGAGGTTTTCTTACTTTGTGCTTCATTGATTTTCTTAAATCCTAGAGAAATTGCTTATCTTCAGTAAGGGAATGGCCTTAAAATTGGAATTTTTCCTTTAATGAGCAGTAATACATTAAAAGAAGATTTTACCTACCTAATTTTGCTAACTCGCCCACTTCAAGAACATCTTTGTAAAACTAAAATAAAAAGAGATTGATGCATATGCATATAAAAAATATCTCAAAGCAAACAAACATAATTTAACATTACTTTGGGTAAAAATGGGAAAAAATTCAACATTGTAGATCAATAGGAATGAAAATTTTTTAAAAATCTTTGAAATAGCTTACTCTCCTTAATGCATACAAAAAGGCAGGCAACAATACCTAAAATTAATACTTATGTAATTTTAAAAATTTATGCTTACATTAGTTTTTTGCCTTTGAAGTATGAATTAGAAATTTCCTTAACAAAATTTAAATTATAATCCCAACAGGAACAGAATCATATTACCTTCTTAAATTATCAAATAAAAAAACATTATCCGATAAGTAATTTATAAACCTTTCAATATGGATCTACAAATTGTCAATCAACAAAAACAAAATATGCTATTAACAAACCTTGTCATTATATGACACTGGAAATACAACTGAATTGAGCTTTTTTAACTGCTTGATATTGTGTGGAGTTATGTCACCAAGGTCTATTCGTCCCATCCTAGAAGACAAAAAAACCATCCTAGAAGACGAGAAGATGGTTCATCTGGGTGATATGTGAAGTGTGGCTGGAAAATCAACCGTCATAAACCATTGCAAAAAACTCAGATCAGCAGTGTTGTGACAATGACAATTGATTAGTGTATCTGGGTCAGAGTAAAGCCAACAATAGAAAGGCAGCTGCTTTCTTCTGTTACAGGATTGACTGACCTGACTAGGCTTTGAGGAATTTTAAAGGCACAGTACACAACAAAAGTCTAACATGTGCATTACAAACTCTCTTTAGCAAACTGGTATTTATGGAAACTATGAAGCAATTACTATGAAGCAAAAGCTAAGATAAATAACATAAATAATTATTTCTTCTCTTTTAATTTTCATCCTGTCGCAACAAGAAACAGTGATTCTTTCAGGACATCTGCAGAAAACGCATGTCAAAGTTCTATTTTATTGAATTTCTGAATTGTGACCACAAAACCTAAAAGAACACCACACAAAACACTTCTAAATCAGTTGAATATGTCAAAAATAAAGTGAGGTATGGCCAATGAAAGATGTGAAATCTGACAACAGATTACTGTTGTTTTGACTCTGTTCATAAAGTTATGAACAGAGACTATGAACAGAAACCAAATTACAGAGGTTTTATGGGGAACAAGCCTATATTCAATTGGCCATATCTCAGCCAATTGGTAACAAAGTTAACTGATTTTGAACATTTACAAGTAATTTATGGTGTTTTTGGGGTATTGGATCCAAATTCAAAAATTATAAAAATAGATTTTTGTTAAGTCATCACTCAAGAACTTTATGGTACAAAACATTTAGATGGTAATCTTTGATTGATATTTTATGTTGAAGGGACATGAAACCAGGGCATGGGTTGCAAAAGAGGGTTAAGTCAGAACTATTTGGCTGCAAAATTGTAAAAAATACCATGCACTTTGACCATTGGCATAAAATTCCTGAATAAATGGAAGCTTGTTTCTGATCCTATGTTTAATTTTTTGAACGATATTTTTTTAATTTCAACTACTTCAAAAATTACACATAACTAAATATCTTATGGAATTGGCATTGAAATCAGTTCATTATAAATTTCAACTCTTTATTTAGTGAGTTCCTAATGTGGTTGGGTGTATCTGTAGTGACCATTGTCTAAACGTAATCATGTCCTCCATTGTGTCACTGTCATTAACACACTTTCCGTTGTCTTCGTATCCACATAACATAATAAACAACACATTTGCAGCGTCCCCTCATTTTATGTGCATACGTAGTTAGTCAGTAAATTCATAAAGACGCAACGGTCACGCAACATCATCTCTTCTGCACGTTAAACTAGATCATAAAACGACAGCATTCCCATAAATAAACTTACAAAAGAATTAATATAGGAACCATTCATCACCCACAATCGTTACTATATATCTAAGTTGAATTTTGACCCCTTGTTGAACCCTATCTGGACCATGGAGAGGTGCTAAACTATCCCCCTTTCATGTTTCTATCCACAGGTAAAATTGAAGCAGAGAGACACTGTTACGCATCAATGACTTTTTTAAAAATTATCCTCTGATATCATGATGCAATTTTCAACATTAAATCTAGTTGACAGTTGCCAAAGCAACTTGCTTTTGAAAAGTACTTTTTAGACAATATGAAATGCTCTTTAGCTTCATTCTCTAAAATAATAATTTCATGAAACTTCTTCCATGGATAAAATGAATCATGAGACATGTTTTGCTGTTGTTAGAAATAATTACAAAACTATTTTTAGAAATTTTTGAAAGTCAGCAAAATTTTGTTTTATTCACTAAATAATATGCTTGTTTAGACTGATCAAAGTAGGATTTTAGAAGGAATGATATTTGTAGCTAGAATTTGATCATATTGGACAATTCTCATCATAAAGATGCATACTTTTTACTGTGTATGCACAAACTTTATTGTTTGTTGTGAATTACATCATAGTTTTTAATAGGTTCTTTTTGTTTGGCTTTCGCAAAACCTACATTGCTGTTTAAAGTGAAATTATGCTCAATAGGAAAAGAATTTAAAAAAATTTATGATGTCATCCTGATATAATTATTGATTTGATTGACATGAAAATTTTTGAATCATCACTTTAGAAAAAGGAGATAGCCATGTCCAAATCTAAAGTTCCTATTGCTAACCAGTCAGGAAATATGAAGGGGGCTAAATTAGGTTGGGCCAGATAAAGTTAAGAATAAAAAGAAGAAGGCTTGGTGTTTCTGCAAAATACTGAGCATCATTCATTGATGTTTACTGGCAAAATAGTTTTTTTTCAAACTACATAAGAAGAGGAAAATCAATTTGTTTATCTTTCATTTTTGATTGTCTAAAATACAACAAGTATTGGCAACCAGGTATGAAGCAATTCCAGTGCACACCTCATTTATTGTGCATAGCTTCTGTCGGAAATATGAAGATTTAAGCCTTTGCCTGTGCTTAAACCTTTACCCTAAGGTATGCCATGGTGATCTACTATAGCTAGTTTATGGTGAGAACCAGGAGAGGGTTTAACACCCATTTTTAAGATTCAGTTTTAACTTAGAAATAAAGATAAAACAGCAACTTTTTTAGGCTTGTATAAAGGCCTTACAGTTTAAAAATCTCAATTTTATATCAGTATAAAGCGTTACTATCAGATAATGATTGACTTATTCAAATTTTCAGTTATCAGACTGCGGTTAGGCAATGGGTTTCCTTCAACTTTTGTGGTGTAACATGGGTCTACATGGGTTTCAGTGCTTGACTACAATGGTTGAAAACATGGTCTGGCTATGGTTCAACTATTGTCAAACATGGTTCTGTCATGGCCATTTCAAGGAGCCTTCCAGTTAAAACATGAATGTACTCTAGCTCTAGGAAATGAAATTTCAGGCGTTTGACAAGGAGCTGATAATAAAAATACTGGGTTACATAAAAAGACAAGCCTACACTCATTTTTTTATAAGAAACTGGCTATAAGAAATAAGTACTGGACAGTCAGAAAAAATTAAGAAACTCCAGTACTTGAAGCAAAAAAATTCAGAAACTATTAAATCGTGATAACACTGAGAACAATGAAATTTTGTAAAATCCAATAACATGGTTGTCCTGTTGGCCTATAATTCAAGACACAAGGGATAAAAATATACTTCCCACATCTAAATACAGCATCAGAACGGAAGTGAATCTCTTAATGTGATAAAAAGGTCACAGACATTTTATAACATCATTCATGACATCATAATTAAGAAACTCTTAAAGGAGAACTGACACACAAAAATAAGTTTGGCTAAAACAGTAGTTTGCTTAAATGCCTATGATGCCCTTAACAGAACTGCAAGATATTCATTATTAATGTAGCATTCAATTATTTTTTTCAATGTTTCAAATGCGTAAACTGTATTGTCATATTAAATAGTAAAGGTGGGTTAAAAGGTGCACTTGTGCAGATTATATGCCATTTTCACCAGGCGTGAAAGGTTTCGAGAACTGATAAGTTACCTGGCAGTCGAAAAATCTGGAGTTACCAAATAGGCTCTTAGCTCTTAGTGAAAGAACTTGATTTTTTAGTCAAAGAAAATGCTGTTTAGTTGTCATAGGAATATCAACTGGCGCATTATATTCTTTTGCAAGCAATTTTGACTAGGGTGGGGGATGGTCTTTTTGCAAGACTAGGTTATTCCCTAGTATCTCAACCTCTGTTAAAATGCAATAATCAAGTTCAGTAAAATTATTTTTTAGTCACACTCGCAGCTCCCATCAACCAAGGTTTTTTCTTGCATTCATATTTCTGCACCCAAAGCAGGTTGCAGGATCGCTTTTACCGCCGTCTCCATTAGATTTCGTTTGTCTTTTGGCTATTATTTCAACACCCCCCTCCCTCATGTTGTGATTTTATTTGTAATTATAAAAACTTTGAAGAAATGGTATAAATTTTCAAACAAAGTTGACTCCTTTCTTCATTAGCTTAGAGGTTCTTTTAATGTTTCAAAGCATGCTGGTTTATTTCAAAGACATCATGGCATAAAAATATATTTTATATGGGTATTAGCGTCATAGCAGACATGTAGCTAGGAATTTTTTGGCTTCTTTATACTTATAAATGAAATGCCTAGCAATTTTTTGTCTTTTCTCTGTGGAATATTTTAAAAAAACACGAAACTTCATTTGTACTTTAACTGTTTCGGTGAAAGCATTTACAACAGCATTGTTAACATGTCACTTGTCACGTCAACCGCGAATTTTAACAACTCCTGGCGATAATCTTGTTTCTGCTTCGGGAAATTCCTAAGTCCTGGCTGTGACGTATTGACGGATAAAAGTGCAAATATCAGAAAAACGGCGAATCTAAGAAGAAAACTTTTTCCAGATTTGAAGTCAGCGACAAATTTTGCATAGAAGAAGCCAAAGTTTTTTTTGTGTGTCAGTTCTCCTTTAAGAAACAATGAGTATCAAAATTTCCAGAACATTAAGAAACTGGAGTGACTCAACATAGACCTTTGTTTCTTATAAAAAAATGAGTGTACTGCTTCAACTGAAGGAAAGTGTAACTACTTTTATTTTCTTCAATCAAATGTATACCAAAGATAAATAATTATACATAAATGGATTTATTTCCTCTAAATTTCATAATATTTTATATATCTATTCATTTTTTTATATTTCTGATATTTGCTGATTACTATTGATTTTGCTTAATTTTTACTAAATTCTTCCATATTGAATTAAACAATATAATGATATTATTTGTACACAATTTACGGAGAAGCTGGTTAGATAGCTCTTTAAGATATTTTTCTGTTTGTCCCTCAACACTTTATAAGTTCTTTTATAAAATTCCAATTAATAATTATAGTATTAGCCACTATAATAAGCTGCTATATATTGTTGAAGATGGAGGTTTGAGATTGAGTTGAAATGCTAGAGAAACCTGTCATTTATTCAATCATCCTTGATTTATCACTAACTCATTTGCTTGCCAACAGACAACTCTCCTTGTCACTGAAAATTATGCTTATCAAACTATTATATTATTTCATAGGAAATATTTTTTACTATCATTAACAATTTATATTAGCGACAATGCCTGCTAATTTCTAATAACATGTACGCATCAAGTAAAAAAAATGGTAAAAATGTATAGTACCTGTCCCACAAAGATTGATTTCCATTAAGTCAGCTTGTATTTATTAACCTTGATGCACATTTTAAGCATCACATCCTTACCTGGTCATAATGCACTTTCTTCAAAATGGCCAAGAGGAAACGCACTTGCTGGCCAGAAACCACTAACGACGGTAGACCCTTCTCTCACTGTGATCGCCTGGAAATCAACCAATACAGCCTTTGTACTTGAAAAATCAATAAAAACGTTCTTTCTACCGATATACTATCTGCAGCAAAGAACAGAAGTTTTCTGGAATCCCTGCAAACTTGAGTTCCCCACGATAGCTAGGCCAGTTTCGTGATCGTTATTTGAAGTACATGCATTGCGAGTTGCACGCGAGATTCCCGCCATAACTTGAGTTTCAGGGGGTATACCATAATGATGGCGGGCATGGATTAAAGGGGATTTTATATGATGCCGTTTGGTGGCATTTGTGAATCTAATAAATTTGTGGTGTTGTGATTTCAATTTTGTGGTGCTATATTAAATCGACCATTGTGGATAATTTTTCAGAGCATGTCGAAACCGTTGGGAAAAACAAAAAGAAATCAGACCAGTCAACTCTCCCGGTTCCGCCGGGAGACCCAAGGTTTTGCTTGCTGTCTCCCTCTCGGCCTCATGACTGCATAGGCGTTCTTCATGAGAGCAGTTTTGGAGATCCAGATAAGAATATGAAATAAAGCCAGGATAATGCGAGAGTTGAATTTCAGAGTGGGAAATGGAAACTCGTGCACCTTTGACATTTCGAGCCAGTTTTTACTGCATTTCTATTGTTTGTATCCTTATTAGGTAAAATCACAACACCCTCTATAACCCGTAAAAATTTTCTGTCTATGCCGATGCCAACAACTAAGTTTTTACAGTAAAATTATAACACTCTACAAAAAATTACCAGTATTTAAATTTGGGGGTGTTGTCATTTTTTTCCAAAAATAAATACAGAGGGGTTTGAAAGGCTTTAAAAAGAGGGGGTAAATTTATTTCGTAGAAAATGAAAGCTGTAAATTGTTTTTGCAATTTGGAGTTTCATGTGAATATAAAATGAGTGAAGAAGAGGAGCAACAAATTTTGAATTTGCATGCTGTTTTACCCTTTCATAAAGTGATAAACACCGAATGTTGCAACTAAACCCACTATAGAAAATTGATTTGAGCCTCGCTTTTATTTCATGTGTCCCCCCTAGTTTCTTGTTATTTTGCTTCCTATTTAGCTCTGGTGGGCCCTGTCCTTCAAGGACCAATGATGCTAAAGAATAATAATTCTTAAATACTTAATACCGTAATAAAAATTAATTTCACTTGTCTAAATTTTTGCTTAATCATTCTTCATTTACCTTTTTACAAGATACCGAATGTAAGCTAGCAGAAATTGCTCGTTATAAAGAGGACGGGACTAAAGATGAAAACTAACGAGTAATTTCATTTATGCATTTAAGAATTGAAGCAATTCTGCAATAGTAGCAATTCGAAATAAGCATTTATTATAGCGTGCTTCTTAATAAATTCTAGGGTAGATAACACAAGATCCTGTTTGAGGGCTCTTTCATCAAATTTTGGCAGTTTTGAATTTTTATTCAATCGAACTCGTTGGTCGCAGACTGAGAATAGAAAGAAGCGTATTTGAAAATAGAACTTATAATTTATATGTAACCATAGTTATATATTCAGCTATGCTTTAAAAGCGACAAATTCACTCAAAATATGAAAATACAAAAACACGAATATTGCCAATATACTCCAAATTTTCAGGCAACTTTAACAGTATTAAAATTTATTCAGATGGCTAAATAAGATTTCTTTATTCTTAAGTCATACATAATCGGCAAAAGAACTGTGGGGCTCTTTTGCCGAGAGAGGCTGAGTGGGGATGAAACAGCAAGTGCAAAAAGTTTAAAGGGTACTGTGTTGCAAGTGTATCACTTAATAACCCCACTTTTTGGCCTTGGTTTACATTCTCGGATTCAGATATAATTCCTCAAGGGCACTTGCATTGGACCGTATCGACAGTGGTCTACTTCGAAGTATGTCAAAGAATACGGACACCCGGCTGTCAATCGACCCACCAAGTCCAGCGAAGACACGCAGATCTGTAATAGTACCTACAAGAACAAGCGTCTCGGTAGGTAGATATAACCAGTAAGCAAGCATACTTCTTTTTCGCTCCAAGCAGGGATTTCTGCCTACTGTTTGTGTCATTTAAATTGTCACAAAATCATTCATTTATCGATACAAGACTGACGTTTGCTACCAGTGTAAGTCCAAAAGGACCTGTTAAAGCACTTACCCTTGAGCGAACACCCGTTTTTACTTCGTTAGTGCGCTTGAGTTCAGAATCACTAATAAGGTAATTTTTTCCATCGACGTTCAGAATCTTTAGACTCGCGGAGTGAGTATTGTCATGCAATTTTATCTCACTCTTTTAGGCCGACATAACAAAAACGGGTGAAGAATGTCTACTTTCATAGTCACCAAGAGTGGTTATCATTTATTTCTGAAAATTCTCAAATATTTTTTGACAAAGATTGAATGCCTCATTTTGAATATTTTGGCCTTTCAAAATATTTGCTTACAAGTAACCACGACTAAAATGTTGCACCTGGAAATAGCTCAACATAAAATCGGGTGCATTAGCTTCTTAAATATATATATTCACAGCGAGTATTACTAAAACATCATTGGTCCTCATCTGGCTCTCTTTCGGGTCTAACAGCAAGCGCGTGACGTGGCTCTTTATGGCTTTATAAAAGTCACGATATGGCAGAAACTTCGGTAAAGGCAACATTAAATGCAGAAGCCATTATTTCACATAAAGTTCATCACCTTCAGTCAGCCCTTGATTTGTAAAAAATATGTCGTTTTATATGTCTCTCCTTATCAATGTTAAAAATATTAGCCTATGCTTTTTGACCTATAACCTAAACGAAATATGAGGCTAATTATAGACTTTTAAAAAGTCTCTCGTTCAGGTTAAAAACATGTCTTTGGTAAAGTGATAGCAAAATACATATATTTCAAAAATGCAACACGATTCAAATCTCCAGCTCGTCTTTCAAAGACCTGACGAGTTCTTTTGGTGAAATGTCTTCTCCCAACATATCATTGACCAACTGCTGTGATGGTATTCCTCCTCCATGGGCGAGCATCACTCTCCTGTATCGCTCACCCGAAGATCTGGAAAAGGGATCTTCTTTGAAGAATCGTCCCCATATAAGTGCAGCTACAGCTTTTGACCATAGGTAGGAGTAGTACCTTGCTCCGTAGCTGTGGAAATGGCTGAAGCGAAGTTGCCAGGCTGTTCCTAAGCCAAAAGGTCAAACGTCTCAGTAATGTCAAAGGCGATAATAGCAAAGATCAAAGTAGCACGAGGCAACAACAATTAAATATAAAGTCTACATGATTTCCTTTGACAGAAAAAAAAGATTCGGAATTTCAAGATGGCGCAAAGTGATTCATAACTGCATTTTAAAGCCAAGCAGCTGCAAATGGGCAGAGAAGCGATTTAACAAGACATATATAAATTTTGTTGGTCATACTATTTTCTTATAGGTGTATAAAAGAATGGACTTTAAGGAGATAAAACAATTGCACAATTCTTGAACAAAACAAACCTCCTTTTACCAACTTTACTGCAACATTCAAAAGTATAAATATATAAAAACACAGTAGACTTTCGAAATCACAAATAAAAAATGTTTAGAATGCAGCATTCGCAAGCAAATTCCTCTTGCTAAGATAAATCTTTCACTTTAACTTCTCACCGGACAAGTAGTGTGAGTGAGAAAGGAGAAAAAGGTTTTAGAAACTGAAGAGCAGAAACATATCCTTAGAAACATGGCCAATAATATCTACCTTTAATGTGGCTTTTCTGCTAGTTTGAGTTGGCTTGATGTATTGTTAGCGTAGGCAGTGGCGTAGCGTGAGCGCAGAACTTAGGCATGCGGTAACATATAATACACGGCTATGTTGAATGAATGTAATCGTAATTTCAACTTCTTAAAAATACAAACGGTAATTAATGATAATCGTGATAATAAATTTTTATTTTGAAAATAGCAAATTATTTTTACTCTAATTCTAATTAATCAAGGTGTCTGTTCTCTGCATCAGAGGCTCTGTCACAGGTTGGAAAGTGAAGGGACCCAAGGAAAAATTGTCACCCATGCGAAAAGTTTTTGAAAAAAGGTCAATTGTTTTGCAAAATTTTTTAGAATAACTTCTAGTGCTAAAACCGTTTCGCAAAAGATCTTATTCATATTCATATTTGTCAAGAAAAGGCAGCACCTAAAGCCCACCTAATGTAAGAATTTTTTATGCTATAATGCCTCTGGGGATTCCTGCAAGGAGGAACTCTCCACATTGCGAAATTGTGAAACACACTACAGAGCCTAAGCGAACAGGAGCAAAAGTTTCTGCTCATTTTCTATCCTCATAGTTAACAAAGATGACAAAAATTAGCTGTGAGAGTTGCTAGAATTGAAGATGCTTTCATGTGTCATGGTTTCAGAAAGTTGTTCCCTGCAAATCATCAACTATTTGGCAAGGCTTGCGCTCAGGTCTACCGCATGCCCTGGCCCGTAAATTCTGATTATACTGGCAAGCCTTTTGACTTGAATTACGGAATGCGGATCATGACAAATAGACTTTACACAAAGTAAAGAAAGGAAAATAATTAGATTTGAAATGAGGTATCACGCAAAGAATATTCGCAAAAAGCAGCTTATAGGCAGAAAAATGTTGTGGATTATCAAATATTTGGGAATGTTTGCGTTCAGGCCGACCGCAAGCACCAGTCCGGAAAATTCTAACTTCTCTCAGAAGCTTTTCTCGAGCTGCACTGAAGCTGCGCTGGAGCATCGCATGTTTCTCTTATTTTAGACAGACAAAAAGATAGCTTGATGTGGAAGGGCTTCAATTTTTCAGATTTTTCGAATTTCACAATTTTAAGCGGTCTGTTTACATGGAAAAATAGCCAATTGGCATGTTTGCGCTGCATGCTGCTCATGACCAGAAAGAGAAGCAGTTTATTGCGGAAAATGTTATGCATTGACTTTAACACTACAACGTATCTATTACCGGTAGAAGTGTTGCAAGAATTTTTGAATTTGCCAAGGCTTTTTACGCTTGCGCCCCAAGCGTAGCATACATAGACGCTACGCCACTGAGCGTGGGCTGTCAAATTCCGCTTAACATTGATAGGTTTCTTGCCACGTAAAATAAAGTACAAATAGTCTGTAAGGACTCTTCGGAAGAATAGCAAAGATTCCTTTCATGGTAAAAGCAAAATTAAAAAATGGCTAAGATACCTTGGACATATGGAATAGGGAAATAATCTTTTTGGAGCTGTGCCAGTACTTCAGTGGTTGAACTACCCAGTGGATGCTTGCCATGGTACACTTGGTCAATAAGAGCGTAAAAAGCTTGCGTGGTTGTCTCCAATGACGTAAACATCGATTTTGACAGATGTAGCTTATGAATGAAGTCATCTGACAATGACTGGCCTGTCTCATAATGCTTGGCAAACCGTTTAAGTACTCTTGGGTCAAGCGCAAATGATTCCATCAAAACAGACGGCACCTCCGCGAAGTCGGTCGAGCATCGTGTTCCAGTCACATGTTGATATTTTGTACGGGCTAACATGGAATGCATTGCATGGCCCATCTCGTGAAACAGGTTCTCGACCATACCGATCGTGAGCAATGGTGGCAGAGAGTTCGTGGGTGAAGGAAAGTTGCACACAAGGCAAACCACTGGCAACTGATAGGAACCGTCCTTCAGTTCTTTCCCACCTAGAAAATTATTTTTTTTATAGTGAGAGAGACCAGTAGATAAAAAAGCTGTGAATGCTTGCAAGCCGGCAAAAGTCTGAATTTTCATTATCAATGTTTGCCTGTTTGCTGACGCCATTACAGAAAATAACACTGTTGGTTAATTGGTTGATAAGTTGGTTGGGCTTGTTAGTTTGGGGTGGTCGGTTGTAGAGGTTGGTCGGTCAGTCACATTGGGTTTGCTGGTCTGCTTATTGGTTAGCTAGCTGGTTGACAGGGGGGCTCAGTCCAGTTAAGACTGCGCCTATAGTGTCTATTCCTGGGTTTGTTCGATCGGTGTAGCCAATGAAAGGGCCTCTCATGCCGAAACTTGCCTTCCCATTTGTATTTGGTAATCTTATAAAAATCAACCTGCTGATTACGTGTATCTTATTTGTTTTGAGACGTTGTGTGACAGTATTTGAGCTACAAGGGCTTGAAATTCGACAAGTAAATTTATTTACGAGAAAAGAAATTTTCGGTTTGGTGACAGTGCTATGTAATCTGACATCACAGTGTATTTCTAAAATGTCTCAATTTGTACGGCTCAGCAAGTCACACATTCCGACTTTAAGGGTGGTATTCACGAAAAAAAAATTTAAGAATCATTCTATTGTACCCAGTCATTGTTCAGTTTTTTTCTCAGAAAGGAGGATATTCTAGAATTTACAACTTAATGAAAAATTAGAATTATGCAACAAAAACAGATTAATAATACAACCTTTGAGATGCTAAGAGATTTTGTTCTAGCCCTGTTCCAGGCTTTCATTTCAAGCAAAAAATGTCTGTGTCAATTCTGTTTTCTTTTTCAAAAATTAATCGCAACGCTATTGTTCGAGTCAGACAACATCAAGAAAGATTTGAAAGATCTTAATCTAAACATTGAATTCATTGCTGACACAGCTGTTTAGTGCCATGAAATTAAGCCCACATATCTTATATGAAGCAGACGAGCAGCAGAAAATGGAAAAAATGACGTTAAAGCGATGTGTGGCACTGTACCTAAATTGTTCATATTTTTTTACAAAAAATATGAAATTGTTGCAATCTAGTCTAAATAAGACACATTTGGTCTTTTTGACAACAATAAGAAATACTTGATTACATGGTTAAGTATCACGCTTAGGCCTCTTAAAGGGATACTCCACAGCATTGAAGTGAGATTGATATCAAAGAAGAATCTGTTTAAACACTGAAAGATCCCTTTATTTTGGTAATTAGATTGTAGTGGGATTTTTTTGGCAAGTTACTTCTCTGCAAAAAAGTTACAAATAAGTACAATAGATTTGTGAAAAATGCATATAAGACAAGTGAAATACCTCTAATTGTGAAGTGACAGTCTTGGCCAATTTTCCCAGGACGACTGAAAAAGTCACAATAAATGTAACCAAGTGTTCCCTCATCTTCATGCCTGACCTCCAGCTTCTGAATTTCATCAGCCCACACCTCACCTGGTTCTGCATCCACATTATTGAGCCTCACTCCATAAAGTTCATTGAACAACATGTCAAGGCCTTCCATGCAAGCACCAAGAGACAGATACTCAGAGAGCTTCCTAGCTGAAAGTGTGAAGCTTTGGGAGACAATATGACTGGTGTAATACCTTACATCCCACATGTTCACTGTGTTGCTACTACTAACATCATGCAGCTTCCATTTGGCTATTGTGTCAAGCTCAGTTTGAGTAGAGCTTCTTAAGAGACTTAATGATTCATGCAAAAATGACATAACAGTGTCTGGGCTTTGTGCCATCATTCCTTTCAGAGATCTTTCTGCATAACTTTGAAAGCCAAGAAGGTTTGCTAGCTGGTTCCTACATGATAACAAGTTTTCTAGAACGGCTAAATGGTCATCAGTATGCATGTAAAATGCCTTATATGCTTCTTTTCTTAAAAGACTGTTTGAAGAGTCAGAACAAGGACTGTTAACAATTATTTTATCACCGGATATTCTAAATGGAATTCTTACATCTTGGGGCCAATTCTTCATTGGGTATTTACTTGGCAAAGCTGTGTTATGTGAAAATTCTGCACCAAAGGAAAGAATCTTTTCATGCAGATTGACTGCTTCTTCCCTTTTCCTTTTCTCTAAATGTATTCCACTTTGCTCAAAATCAAACAGAAAAAGATTTCCAACATGCTTTGTTGTGTCATCCATTGCACCAGATACATTTTTATCTTTGAGTGCATGATTAAGTGCTTTGTACAATTCAGTATTGGTATTAAGCTTTTCAACAAAAGCACCTAGTCCCAAACTAGTTTGCTCTGCTGCCTTGGCATACATTTTTGAAGGATGAGTCAAACGAACAAACTCAGCAAGGTCTGCTACTTTGCACAGCTCATCTGAGATTTCATCAAAAATGGCAACAATTCGAGGAGAGTTTTGGTTTTGAATTGCCTCCTGAATCAAATTGCTGCATTTGTTCATAACTGAATCCTTTAGAATTTGAAATCCATCAGGACTTTTAAGCTCCCTAATCCCAAATAAACCAACACCATTGTCATCAAGTTTTCTTGAATTCTCTGAAAAGCATTTGTTGAAAACACCAGCTAAAGTTGTGAGAGTCCTTGGTGTCTGCTGAACCAGACATTTTGGACCCAGAGCTAGCTTCTTGGCCTTTGAAAGCATCATAGTACCCATTGTTTTGCTTCAGCTCAATCACTGTTCAAAAGATAAACATGGTACCCATGCCTCTGAACTCCAAATAAAGATCTGAGAATAAAAACAATATGAGTTGGAAATTAATGAAACTTGAAGTTTTACAATGTCTTATGAGTTAAAGACTTGGATTTTTTGTGTTCAAAATTGTCTGTATATCTTATTTTGGTGGTTTAAAATACACCTTTGGACTTCATTGAGGTTAAAGGCAGTAGAAATTTTGACTTCCATTTTCACTTCAGGCACAGATTTCATGGCTGCTTTCAACAATATCTTGAGTGCACTTGCAATAAGTGCGCATATTTCAGCGTGCACCTAATTTCCCAGTGATTATTGAACTTGTCCATATTTTTTTTCATTTGCCATTATATCCAGTTTATATTAATTTTCTCTTACAGGGATTAGCATCTCTATTATTCAATTTCCTAAAGGTTCAGCAAGCAAAGAAAAAAAATTGGAAAGAATTTTTTAAAGGCCAAAAACATGATAATTCTTTTTTGCTGATCTCAAGCAGGAGGCAACAAGAGCGGGACCAGGGACCTCAAAAAGGGCCTAAAAATGGTAAATCTTTCTGAAGGTTTGCAAGAAGATGACTTTAAAGGCACATCTTTCAGTTTTGCCCTAGGGCTAAGAAACGTCTTGGCAGCCCTGACCTCAAGAGCATGACTCAGTTTGGAATGGCATGCTTTTTTCAATCTCTGTTGCAAACAAAATTCAGTTTGGAATGGAATGACAAAGTAATTTTGTGATCTTTAAAAAACTTAAAAATCCATTCAACACCAAAACCACACCCAATCTATGCTCATCACTCGTGTGCGCAATAGTACATTCGTGATTTTACAAAAAATTATCGGGAGTGCAACTGTCATGAAATGAAATCCATACTGGACGAAATAATCGTGTAATAAGTTTTAAGCGAAAAAAGTTTTAAGAATTACCTTCTACATAAGAAAAATTAAGCCTTCACAGTCACTTTTACAGGGAATCCAATTTTTTCAAAAATAAAAATTCAAACATGCCTAGGTTCAGGTCAGATATGTACGTACATCATTATTAAGGCATGTTACTAATGCACTATTTAGGCCCACCTTACATATCGGTGCAGGAGTTAACAAACAAAAATATTTTCCAAAACATTGAATGCAAGAGATAAACAGGCGATAAACTGGAGGAAAGGTCAAGTAAATCAATGAAATTTTACGTTTATGATGCCAATTCCCTACGACGAATGCCTCAGTGACTTCCACTCAACATACATCACTCTGGTACACAGGAGCAGCAACAACAACAGATTCTTAATCAAACTCGGACTGGTAACATTCTCATAAATATTGCAAAAGTCAATCATTCAGTCTGGCTCAAACACTTTTTAGGCATGAAACAAGAGGTTATTGGTTGGAATTAAAAATTACACTGATATGAAAACAGGGTTGGAGATTTGTCTTGCAGGTAGAGAGGGGTTGGGGGTTGGGAGGAGAGACAAAACCTTCAAAAACCACCCACCACAACTTCCGCCACTATAGAAAACTTGTTTGCACGACATATATTTGATAAAGGCTTGGACACAGAAAACGAGGCTGAAATGACCGTAAACGTGCAAGACCGCTGAAAAGAACTGGCATACTCCAGGTATTCAGGAAAAAATTGCCAGTCACCAGTGATCAGTGTCTGCAACAAGCAAATGCAGAGCCTAGAAAGCGTAGCAGTCACAAATTCAACGAGCGCGAGCAAGGGAAAAACTAAAGTGCCGCACCCTAACTCCGCCCTGGTTTTGTTGTTTTCTCGAAGAAGGTGTTGTGAGTTTATCGGTATTTTATGGAGGAAAGATGGACAGTTTTTAAATTTCGGTTGGAAAAATCAGTATGCATTTATGCTTATGGTACCAAGAAAAGCGCGACAATGCAGTCAAAAGAGAAGGAAAAAACAAAAACAGTACGCGGTGTGTAACACAATACAGTATACAGTTTTTCAAAAGCACGAAATACAACTGATTACAAATTGGCCTAAAGGCAATAACTCTGAAAACAATTTCCAAAATGATTTATGGAACAACTAGGGTTTCCAAACCTAAAGTAAAAATATATATGAAAGATCGAGTAGAAAAATGGGAAATTGTAAGCAAAACGGAATAAAAATTTCTTTAATGCTACATAGATGACGTCAAAATACAATTCTCATAACGAATTGATGCCTAATATCTCGCCTTGCAGCGAAACAGAGATTAAACATTTGTAGCAATATCTAATAATGTCACTTCTGATAGTTACAAAACCAGGCAACGTCAGATAAATCTATAAAGAGCTGCCCTAAACAACTCAATTCCACAGATGCTAATAAATTCATAAAAAAACATGCTCCGTAACATGTTGCTGATTATTCCAAAGCTTAGTAAAGCTTAGTAAATTTGGTTGTAGTGCAACTAGGACCCATCTGATGGCATTAGGATTGCTGTCTGTTTGGGACGATTGTCAAAGGACGTTATAAAGAACAACCCTGAGTTGGGTCAGTGAAGTGGCACAGAATAGGAATATATTCATGTAACCACCGCGAGGCGCACAAAGCGAAATTCCGTAGTCGTTGTTAAGAAAATGGATAACCTATCACGTGTGGATCGCGAAGAATATAACGTTTACGGAAAAACCGACTTAGCAATATCTGATAAATAAGACATGAATACAATTTGCAATCATTAATAACTGACTGATAAAGAATGAAAATGAGCAAACAATTATTAGCTTTTAATGCACTTAGTCTCTAGTCTTGTTACATAACGATCAGAAAGCCCGGAATTTCCTTACACCATACCAACTTTTCATAGCAATCAAGAAAACCCTATGGCCTTACATGCAATTTGAATTAAATATTCGTTAATAGTTAACGTCGATTAAGTATATTGCCAGAGCCATTAGTTTTTGGTCCTTCTAATGTGTTGGTGTTAAATCCCTTGGTGCATACACGACACCTACTGACTCGAGACGTGAGGTCATGTCCCTTGTTGCCGTGTAGTGTCTCAACTTCTGCTGGTTGGAACATAGCCTGCTTGTTTACGGTTCTAAGCCAGAAGCTAAATTTGTCACTGAAAAAGTCACAGGTTCCACGCTTTCCGTTACACTCTATGAATGGATTTGAACGGAATTTCTCTAAACAAGAGCCAGATGACGTCAGAGACTCACCAGTACCAGTTCCCCCGCTGCCAGTCATCTGCAAAAAACAATTAACAGTTAGACAACCGAGAAGCTTATACGGAAGAGTTTTAGAGCTTCGAATTTCTAAACAAGATACCAAATCCATAGGAGCATATAAATTATAAAACAATTCATATAAACAGATTAAATGTTTTCTTAAAAGAATGTAGAATCACTATAATTTCGCTTAGCTGCAGTTGCAATCAATATTCTTTATTCTTAACTTCGTTCAATCAACTGCGGGATTACCAGAATAATTTTTAGGAGACATTATTTAAGCATTCATAAGTGACCCAGTTGGAGAGGATGTATATTTATACCGTACCATAAGGAAACTGTAGCCAGTCCAAAGACTGCTCCAACCCAATGGACAGTCTGGGTACGTCGTGTCTTGGCTGTGCACAGCCATATGAACAGAGGGAGTTTCGCAGACCACGCAGCGGCTTATAAACGGTGTCACTGCAGAGGAAGACACAGCTGACATCAGCTGAGTGTTCTGTGCAGACAACCAGTACATGAAGTCATTTCTTGAGGCATATCTGCAGTTTTTGTAAATATCGCAGACCACAAATGGCATTGTGTTGAATGACCTGTAAAAGGAAGCTGCTTGTTTAAGCATTTCGACTGATGACATTCAATATAACAATGAATGGCCCGAGGACCAATAATTGTGGCCTGAGAGTAATGCCTTCTCAACAAAATGTTTTAAATCACTTGTCAATTGTAAGTTGTTACACATAACAGGCATTCGTACAAAGAATGGAGCTTTTGGCTTCGTCTTCGAGAGAGAGAGAGAGAGAGAGAGAGAGAGAGAGAGTGAGAGAGAGAGAGAGAGAGAGAGAGCGAGACTCGGGAGGGTACCTTAACATGTTTGAAGGTACGGGGACGTGCCATTATTTAAGGGGGTACCTTTTTTCTGAAAAGTGCGGAATTATCGGTATCAGTTTTTGAAATATGTGAAATATGGGTACCATTTGAAAAAACATGCAGAATTATGGGTACCATTTTGGGAAACTATTGCAAAATTATTAGGAGGGATATTTAGCATTAACAAAATGAATGACCAGTTAGAAATAAAACTATGAAATATATGTAATACTGAGATTTTCTGGCAAAGGACATGCAAAATTTGTTTGATGATTTTTTATGTGCTTTAAAATTTTCTATTTGTTTTGCGGAATTATGGGTGTAGTTTTCATCATGTTTGCGGAATTTTGGGTCCTAATTTATAACCAAATTGGCACGTTCCCGTCCAAAACTAAGCTTAGTTTACCCCCCGAGAGCAGAGATATTAGTTGAATAGGTAGCAGAAGAGGTTAGAAAGTTAACTAAGGGAATATCGAAGAAGAAAAGAAACTGAATTATCGCTTTCATTTGTTTAAAATGCTTCGTTACACATTCTTCAATCTTGATACAAGCAAAAAAGGTTTTTGGCAAAAGAGCAAAAAAATCGACAGAGCACCTTCTGCAGTCAGGCATTCAAGGCAAATGAAAACTATCTTGGTTAAATGTCCTTATCCTTTTATTCTGATGAATGCGATACGGCTTAACCACACAACAATTAGATGAAGAAGGGCCTATTGAAGAAGGGCAAGTCTCACCTGACGCAAGAACCAGCATTTGCAAGGTCTTGTCCATGTGCCATTCCATTTCCAACGGAATACAACCACGAGTATCCATGCCACAGCTTTTTTAATCCGTTTGGACATTGAGGAATTATATCAGACTGGCTGTGACGGACAATGTAGAATCCTTCAGCCACCGTGATAGGCCCAGGAAGACCCTGATCTCCCTCTGGACCATCTTGTCCCAAAGGCCCGCCAAGTCCCGGTAGACCTTTTTCTCCATCAAGACCGCGGTCACCTGGCAGACCAGGCATACCATCCTTTCCTCGTTCTCCTTTGACACCATTTGGTCCTTCTTGTCCAATTGGTCCTGTAGAAAACAATAAATAAACATGAAAACGGCAACAGTTACAAATTAATGCTTATTTCAGGTAGATAGTCATTGTACATGCCGAAATTAACACAGTCTTCAATTCCCATTTAAATTTCTAATTAAAAACTTTTAAGCTCTACGGACAGCTCTCATCAAGAAAATGTCATACCTTCTGGTCCTCGGGGACCTTGTGGACCTGTTTTTCCCGTATCTCCTGGGGGGCCAAAATCTCCTTGCTCTCCTTTGCTGCTGCTCGAATCAAAGATAACTTCACCCATATCACCTTTGGGACCATTTGGTCCGTCTATTCCTGGATCACCGTCTTCTCCGTCAATTCCTCTGGGGCCTGGAAGGAGCAGAGAAATACTTCTTAATTTTTCTATCACAGATTTTCTACAGTTTAGAATATTAGCTTTAGCTAGCTAGTTATTTAACTAAACAATTATATCATAAAAATTAACAATATTTTAGGGACTGTACAAAAATTCATACTCAGTGACATTTAAACAGTTGTGATTTATTTCGAGTAAATGTAATGAAAGGTCAAATTTATGGGAAAAAATAAAAATTTAACATATGCTTTGAAAGTTTGCTTACATCTCACGCGAAAAGGTGTTGAAAGGCAAAAGGTCTGCCAAAGTTGCTCTTACCTTGTGTTCCGGCAAAACCTCTGGCTCCTTTTGGTCCCCTAGGTCCCTGGATTCCACGATCTCCTTTAATACCAATTGGACCAACCTCACCTGGCGCACCTGGCTCACCGTCTAATTGTTCGCCTTCTTCTCCCTTTGGACCGATTTTCCCGACTTCTCCAGGATCTCCTGGGAAACCTTTGAAACCTTTTACTCCATTGGGTGGTTCAGCTGGGAAACCTATGCAAATGCAAATAGTTTTGATGTAAGGGACAGCCAAATCATTTTACTGAGTGTGTACCAGCCTAACACGGGCTAACTCCATACTTGTAATGGTTAAAGAAGTCACATTGTCACATTATACAGGAGTAGATTTTTCACTCTTCATCTTTATCCCCTATTACAAACTTTTAGTGCTTAATTTTGTTAGCTCACTAAAGTTAATTGTTGTTCAGTAGACATATTAGTTCGCAGAACTCAACAAAAATAACAAAACGAAAAGTCAATTCCATTTCGAAGAAAAGGAATTGGCATAACTTCTCTAAGCTTACCTTTTGGCCCTCTTTCTCCTATTTCACCTTTTGGTCCATTAAGTCCCATAAATCCTTGTAAACCTTGTTCTCCTTTTGGGCCAATACGTCCTGGGAATCCAATGTAGCCTGGTTCACCATCTGGACCGGGGACGCGAGCTCCATCTCGACCCTTTCTTCCTAATTTTCCTTTTGGACCACCTTCACCTTTTTCGCCCTTCAAACCATCCAGACCCGGAAAACCTTTTGTTCCAGCAGGACCTAGAAAATCAATTTAACGGAAAATTATAACATTTGGCCACAAAGGATGAGGTTGACAAGACACACGCTCAATACAGGACTGGCCGTAAGCTGAAATCATGTAAGCAAAATGCTAACTGCTTTTTAAAAAAAACCCCAGCAAGATATGAAAAGTGAAGCAAATGAAAAGTAAGGCTTTGTTGTTAGCCAGATCAACCTTCCAACTAGGGTACTGTCTTTAGGAAAGCCTTTATGAAAACAACAACAAAAATCGAGCAAATTAGAAAGACTACAAACCTTGGGGTCCAATATCTCCTGGTAGCCCTTGTAGTCCCTTTTCTCCTTTCTGTCCGGCAGGACCTTCTGAACCATTTCGTCCCAAAATGTTCCCAGGAGGAGACAACAGCTGTCCCTCCCGACCCTTTTCTCCTATGTCACCTTGGTCTCCACGGGAACCTAAAAAATTGAATTAAATTTGCTTTGTTAGCTCCAAAAACAAGGATCCGAGGGACCATACATGGAAAAGGGGCAACAAAATTCGACCGATATCCCTGACAATGTTGAATAGTATGAGTACCTAAAGATATTGATAAATATTAAAGAATCGATTTTATCCTTAAAAAGCCAGCCTTTCTAATAAAAAATTGAAAAAAGTTGAATGATTTTTAAGGCTAACAATTCGAAATATATACAAAAACCACAACAAATTACCTGAAGATCCTTTGAACAAACGGTTCAGTGCACTGAGTGGCATGTTGCTGTCATCTCCATCAAAGCCAGGGAACCCAGCCTGTCCAGTCTCTCCCTTTGATCCTTTAACTCCCTTTGGACCAGGCCCTCTACGGGCATTTTCAGGCACCTCGCCTTGTGCTCCCTTAAAACCCTTGAAACCTAGAGGTATTAATACAGTAATAAAACAGAATTTCAAACAAAACAAGTATTTTTCATACTGAAACCTTTAAACGAAAAATAATGCAAAATTTTCACTTTAGCCGTATTGCCATAAGGCTTCCAGGCAGAACAAAAAGATTAATATGCTATAAGTCCTACAAATCGAATGCAAAAAGCTACATGTAACAACGACATACCTTTGGGTCCTCTAGAACCAAGAGGGCCAGCATCTCCTTGAATACCTTGCACACCTGTGTCTCCCTTTCCGCCTTGAGGGCCAACGTCTCCTTTTGGGCCATTTTCACCAACATCACCTTGAAGAATACAAAATGAAACTTACAAGAACAACACAGATATACCTTCACAATTGGCTTATCCTTGTAAACAGTATGAGTGCAAAAAAGCGAGATGAAAAAATAAAATGAAAAAGTAATACATATATATATATATATATAATCATTAGGCAAATGCTGATAGGAGGAAAATTCTTTCCACAAGAGTGCTGCCCAATTGTATCGAACCACTCTTGGTCGGAACTCCAGTTTGCTGCTTCAAAACCCCCCGCTCATTCGACATACTATTACCTGAGCATGTGCAACTTTTATCACCTAAAAACGTATCGGTTCATCGCACTTTTAGGTGACAAATAATGATTCAAGAGATTAAAACATCAACATATGCACACCTGTATCTCCTTTGATACCCTGTTTTCCCCTGCCTCCATCTGGTCCCTGCAAACCGTCCTCTCCTTGGAATCCACCGCGACCTTGGTTGCCAATCTCTCCTTTGGTGCCCTTGTCTCCAGGCAAACCTTTTGGGCCTACAGGTCCAGCCTTTCCTATTGGACCGCTATCACCCTGGGGACCGTACGGCCCGCCTATGTAAAAAAGCCATTATTTAATCAAGGTACCATAACGACGGTGAATTTTGCTTCGGATATTTTTCTAATATGCTACCTGGCTCTGCTTCATGGGTTAAACAAAGAGACCAAATAGAAGGAATGATTATTGCTTGTTATTACAAAGGCGGCCTAAATCGTAACAAAAACAAAACAACACAACACAAGAACGTAAACAACAACAAACTATATCCTTCAACTTGAATCCCGTTAAGGTAAAGGAATGATCCGCCTATGCGCCTGGTCTGCCTATCCTAAGTACGACTTTTGTCTTGAATAAAATATCGAATAGGTATTGAAAATCGGTCAGACTTAGTGAAAGTCTCAGTTATCCGTGGTATGAAGAGATTCAACTGTATATATATGTCTATGTTGTATATGGTCCAATGTGTTTTTACCTGTACAAACGAGGGCAGAAGCAACCTCTGAAGAAATCTCTCTGATAAGACGATCAAAATCAGCTGCAAAAAAGACGTATGAAGATTTCGATACGATTTCATTCAACTGTATAAGATCGATTTCTGGGCCGATACCAACAGACAATATCTCGACATCATCGCCACGAAGCGCCCTCGCAGCCACGGTAACATCGACTGAGCCAGGCTCGACAGATTGTTGGCCATCGGTTAGCAGAACGACTACCTATAGAAGAAGGGGCAAGAAAAAATGGCGTTACTTTTTTATTACAACAATAAAGGGCTTATATCTTAGAACAAAATTTATTGTTAAATTTATTGCATATATCATAAACTGAAATGTGGATTCAAAACCGATTCAAATAAAAATCAAAATAGCAATATGAAATGATAGAAAAACATAACAAATTAAAATGTTATTCAACGTGTTTGAATAAAAAATAAATTATAAACTATGTTTTATAATAAAATAAACTTTGCGATATAAAATAACAATAAGTATAATCTAGTAACATAATAGCACAATATTTATATTACATTAATAAAATTCAAATTTACAATCAAGATTTACATATTTACTATCAAATTTACATAACATCATCAATAAAAAAAATTAAGGTTAAGCTCATCGGCTTGTTAAACTATCCAAAACTTATCCAACCTTTTCATCGATTCTATTTTGTAACATCAGTCAACCAAATTAAATTCTAATTACAACAAATGGGAACCCGGAAGCACATACCTTCCTGGAATAGGGTCTGGCTCCATTTGCAGCTGTGAACATCTGTTCTTTAGCTAATATCAATGCTCGATCGATCCTTGTGTTTGATGACTCGTAAGGGATTTCATCAACTGCAGACTTCAAACTCTCTTTGTCAAAATATTGATCAAATTTGACAAAAATAGTTGCACTTTTGCTGTATGCCATGACGCTAACACGTGTCTGTCTTCTGCCAATCAATTGCTTTTCGATGACGTTCTTGACAAATGTTTTCTCTTTGTCATAATTGTCAAGGTACAAGGAACCAGAAGCATCCATCAAGAATGCGAGATCCAAAGGAACTTCATTTATCCTAGCATCCGGAGGACATCCTGAAAATAAAGACTTGAAATACTAACATACAAAATAGCAAAGATAAAAAAATGAACTCGGCATGAAATAGCCCTTCATTGAAATGTGAGTCTCGTAATCTAGAAGGATATGACAGTAATATGACATGAAAAAGATCTAAGCGTAATTCATTTTCGAAGCATCTCCTCGGAAAGGCGATTAACGGTCTAATCGTATTGACAAAAGCAAGTTGTACGAATTATAATCTTAATCGTTTAAAGAGTTGCTGTGACTTTCGACTATGAAACTTGTGAATTCTAGGAAACTTCTCTTGCAACTCAGCTTTATGAGATCAAGGGGAGGAATAGTCATGTTTAGATTCGTCTCTCATTGAAATTTCAAAAACTGGGAGTACCAAATAACGCGACTGACCTGGCAATCCTGGCAATCCCTTCACACCAATGAAACCCTTCTCTCCTTTGTTTCCAATCGAATTGAAGAACGCTGGTTTGCCGGGCTCACCGATACTTCCTTTCAAGCCTGGGTCTCCAAGGGGTCCCTTTTCTCCCTTGGGTCCAACTGGTCCTACTAATCCCTTTTCTCCTTTGCTGCCGAAAGAGCCTTTCTCTCCTTTTTGACCTTTACAAACAAAATAGAAAACTAATTAAATGTCTTATATGCGATAGTATTCAAGAAGACTTAATCAGCGATCAAACTGACTGAAAACTAACATCAAATGATAAAGTGAAGAAAGATAATTTCACCAACGATCTGCTCTATTATGAAAAAAAAGCAAAAAAAAACAAATTGACGAGGCCTGGCCAAAACGAACTCACCAGCACACCCGAGATCGTTCAGCTCAACCAGTTCTTCTTCAATCCTGGCGTTTAACGATTCAAAGTCTTCTTTCAGGAAGAGGTGATGATCGACGTCAACCATCATTCTCAGCTGTAACCGGTCGACCTCAGCACCGACACCCATTACATAAACACGTATACCTCTATCGCGAAGCTTCTTGGCTAATGCAGCTAAATTGTAGGTCTTTTCACCTCGCGGTTTGGTCGACTGCTGTCCATCCGTCAGTAAGAGCACGGCCTAAATGGAAATTCACAATCAGTAGCTTTGTGTCTCAAAAAAGCTATAGACAAAGTCCAGGGATACTTTGCTTGATGCCAGAAAAGGGAGAATACAGAGCACCGTTGTGAAAGAGTGGGATTTGTAGGCCCCCTTGTGACCAAAGCTGATCACGTACTTGATTTTCATTTCTGGAAGCGGAATCATACTTTTAACCTGAACATAAGCTGGCAACCGTTTTGCTTACAGAATCAAATGATCACACCCAGAACTAGATAATGAAAAAGTTGAATGACATGGTATAAGAAATGAAGATGGACGAACCCGGAATGCGTCGGTTCTGGCGTTGTTTGCTGCAGTAAAAACATTTCGATCTGCAGCTAGAAGAGCCTCGTCAATGTATGTGAAACGTTCACTTCGATATGGAATTGCATCGATTGCATCGAACAGATCCTTTTTGTTGGTGTATCGAGTGAAGTCGAATTCAGTTTGCAAGCTCTGGCCATAAGTCGCCACAGATACGTGTGTGTTTGCAGGGCTAACATCAAATGCATTGGCAACTAGTTTGACGAAATCTTTGGTCTTTTTGAAATTATCTGTGCCTAAACTTGACGAGGAGTCCAAGAAGAATGCTAGATCCGTTCTTAGAACCTCACGGCAAACTACAATAGAACATAATTGTCTTAAGAGTAAAAACTAACCAACTAGTTATTGGCAAAGAAAACGGTAATGAAGGACTCTTGTGGTTGCTTCTTGGCAATATTTGTGAACATCTAGGCGTTATCTAGATATCTGTGCGACAAAATGCTTGAGAATAGATCGTGAGCCATACCTCATGCTTCTAAATTAACAATGAGACCAATTGCCCATTTCAAACCGGCAAATGTAAACACACACAAACATAACACAGGTAAGAAGGCTACAATGTGTAGATTGCAAGTGTTTAGGTAGTGTATTCGGGAAAAATTGTTGAATTTCAGAAATATCTGGATGCTAAAAACTGATGGGTATTTTGAAAGAAAGCAACCCATAACGGCTTACGCTTTTTGCCAGATTTTCCTTTTGGTCCAGCAAGTCCTGGGAATCCTTTTGGCCCTTCTGGCGCCGAGGTGGCGGGATCACCAGCGCTTCCTGCTTGGCCTCTTGGTCCAGGTCTTCCTGCCTCTCCAGCGTCACCTTTTGCTCCTGGAAAGTCGACAGGCTCGAGAATTAGATTAGTAGTGGCACTGCTTGGTTAACAAATGACATCAGAAAACAATAGATCGATGGTCATTTTCAAATTAATTGTTAAGATCAACTGGTTATCAACACAATTCATCTCGAGAAAATGGCAGTGACAACGAACAAAAACAGAATAATTATATTGTACTTTTCGCAGTGTCGTAATTCGAGTTCATTTGAGTTAACTATAAAACTGGACAATTTGAGTCAAATCGTAAATACCTGTAGCTCCTGGGAATCCCATCAAGCCTTGCTGCCCTGGTAAGCCAGGGATACCGTCTCCAGAGGCACCTTTTTCCCCTTTTTGTCCACGAGAACCACTACCACCCATGAATGAAAGTCCTTTTGCTCCCTTTCTGCCGATGGGCCCGATTGGTCCAGGGGGTCCCACGTCTCCTGGTTCTCCAGGATCACCTCGTTCTCCTGTTTGGAAAATTTCGCAACATTACATTTTAATGCTTATTCGTAACATGTATCTCACAAAACCACTTTGAAGTCATAGTATTTGATAATGAATGCATCACTCCTAATTACGCAGGACTTCTCTTGCAGCATGCCGAAGCTTAACCTACAATTTCAGGTTCAAAATGAAAAGCAGGGGTCAAATCTACAAAAAGGTATGATTTTTTACATATAAGAAATTTGGCTAGCCTCGTGAAAGTGGAATACCAAATTTCTGACAAAAAGAAAACAGTTCCAAAAGAAACAAAACAAAAACTTGTAAATAAAAATGTTGCTTCTTGCAAACAACTTAAGATAAAATGGCTGACCTTTTGCAGTAGAACATCCAATTTGCAATGCATCTTGGACAACAGAGAAGCGATTGAAAAGGTCGTTGAAATTTCTCGCTTCCACCACGTCCCTTTGACTGGAAGCAACTTGCGACAAAAGATTCCAGTCGATCTCTGGTCCACCAGCAAGAACGTAGATTCGCATTCCTTGGCTTTTAAGCTCTGCAGCAATCTTAATTGGGGATTCCATATCTAGGGCTGTGCTTTGATAGCCATCCGACAGGAGAATTATAATCTGGGAAATACCAAAGATATGGTTATTAGTTAGGGCGTACCATAAATTAACATGGGAACTGTGCATCATTGACTCCTAACTCCTAATAAGAAGACTTCTTGACATTTAAACAAATATATTAATATTCATTAATTAATGGAGCCCTTTTTCAATTTCTTGGAACGCTCTTTGACTCCGATGCAACATTGCATAACACTCATCTGTAAATCATCGCATATGTAGATCTTAGTTTCATGAGAATTCAATAGATGCGATGTTTTAAAACCAAGAGTATTTAATGGCATTTAAGCAATGGTTACCTTTTTGGCATCCGCTCGAGCACCATTAGCCACTGTAAATAAGCTATCCCTCGCCATTTGCAGGGCAAGGTCGATTCTTGAGCCTCCTTTTGAAAACGGTATGCCTTCAATTGATGTATACAGATCTTTATTGGTGAAATAATCGTTAAGGTTTGCTTCAATCTTTGCAGTGTCACTATAGCGAATGATCCCAATTCTGTTGCCTTCGATCGATGCGGGGTAAATTACTTTGATAATTTCCTTGATGACATTTTTCTGTGCCAAGAAATTCTCCTCTCTCAAAGAAGCCGAGCAATCAACCAGGAAGGCGATATCTCGTTTCTCATCTTTAAGGTTGCCGCTTCCACCGTTTTCACAATCTGCAATTTAAAAAAACAAGACATGATGGCTACACCAAGAAAAAGTTGAAAGGTTACCATTGATTAGTAAGATTTTTCAGCCTCTAATAAATTGTGACAATGTACACTGGAGTTAAAAAAGACGTCTTACTTATATATAGAAGGGTATTAAACATTTCTATAATACTCAGCGATAAGGATAAATTCAATCTTTACAAATAGTACTTCAAAATAAACAATATTTCACACAACCCACTCGAAAAAAGCCCCCAAACGAAGAGAGCGGTCGTCAGGTAACCTTATGGAATTTTTCTACCAGACCTCCAGAATGCATCAACGTTGCACGGAAAACGAAAAAGCAAGATGCGAAATGGTAAAGTTTTGAATGTCTAGTGACAATTTCTAGCAATGTGATCCAAGCCTTTACCCTTGGTGCATTAATAGATAATTAGACATAATTGATATTCAAACCTTGGCAAGTGGGTGCTCAATTCCAGTTGCTGAAAGAACGAACACCATAAACAACCTATAATACCCTTATCTTAGAGCTAGCAAACCTGGAGTATAGCTCATCTGAAAGTGAACATTAACTTACGGCTTTTTCCTTTTGCTCCAATCGGTCCTTTAGCGCCAACTTTCCCAGCCAAACCATGATCACCTCTCGTACCCTTAGGCCCATCATCACCGCTGACACCTTTTGCACCTTGCACGCCCTTCTCACCTTTAGACGGTGTCGCACCTGGATCATCTGGAAGGGCAAAAATGTCGAAGTACTGATGTGTTTGCAACTTGCTCAGTTTATACATGACAGCTTCGTAATGTTAAGAACAAGGTTCTTGGAGTGAAAATGAAAACTATAGTTGAATCCCGCTAGGTGAAAACTTTAGAGGGGGGAGGGGGGTGGGCGTAAGGAAATGACCCGACTTAGCGAATTTCCGTTCGAAAAGAGGGTTGGGTCTTGCATGGATATGGACTTTTGTGCGAATTTCAGTAAAGAAAAATTTGCATTAAAGAAAGCAAACATCTTTTTGGAAGACAAAAATAATCAATTGCTTTCGGGCCTCTTCGTGCATAATGTAGGCATGACTTAACTCCTGCTGCAGATGCATGAAAGTTACTTATTAAAAGTCATAAGTAAAAGAAAAGTTATTTTACATCCTTAATATTTCAGCAAGTGGGTAATTTTTTTCGAAATAACAGGGATTGGTCAGCCCCAAACAGTCATTTGAAGGGGAGGTCATGCCAAACCCAGTTGGTGCCTGCGGTTTGGTACAGTTAACATACAATATACTGGCTCTCTTTTATACATGGCTTTATTTTGAATTTAGAACTTTGAGTGTGTGTACACAATGATAATTTAAATCACAGCATTTACGACACAACTAGGATGTAAGTTCAAACCAAGTGGCACAATGTAAATAGCTTCCCTTACCTCTAAGAAGTGCCAATACATCAGGTGCAACTTCACCCTTGTCTCCCTTTTCGCCTCTGACACCGGTATCACCACGTTGACCAGCTGTGCCTTGTTCTCCTGGGTCTCCATCTTCCCCAACATCTCCAACGCCACCTTTTGCACCTTTTGAGATGTTGTCTTAAAAGAAATTTCTCAGTTCAATATTTCTGTCAAGTGGTTATGAATACAGTCTCTTGGCAAGCGATTTTCGATGCCTTGGCTCTTAATCTTCCAGGATCACAACAATCGTTTATTAATCGAACATTTGTAAATATTTGTCAACTTTCCAGTGTTACCATTTTGTAGAAAGGAACAATATACAGTCTAACTTCAAAAAAGGTTCACTAGGGTGCGCAGAACGGATGCCTGAACGAGGCCGCAAGGTACAAAGTTGCAAACAGGTCCTAAATGAAATTTGCTTCCATGTCATTTAAAGATCGGCTTTCGTAGATTTCGCTTCTTGCTTGCAAAATGATGAACATTAGAGCATTTTGCTATGTCTCTCTTTAATTGTAAATTAAACTGAAAAAACATTACAATGGACTTACAAATTTGGAAGTCAGCTGAAATGGGACCTTCCCCTTGAATTCCACGACTGCCAGTCCGACCAGCTAAACCTCTTTCTCCTGGCTCTCCTGGGTCTCCCACGTCACCTCTGGTGCCCTTTCGCCCATTTAAGGCGTCACCAGTTTCACCGCGCGGTCCGCTTGATCCTTTGCGCGCGTTGCGTCCTCGGTCTCCAGTGATGCCCCTCTCACCCTTTAAGTAACGAAAAGTTTTATATTCAAATCACATAAAAGCTAATGGGACGTCACTATAGAGTGAATAATTTCTAATATTTTTATATATTCAACAGCTTATTGATTAGTATATTATTTACAATATTTTAAGACTGAATAGTTTTACAATATTTTATCCCTAAAAATATTTATCAGTAATTTATAAAAAGCAAGCCTCGTGAAACTTTATGCGTTATCATGCAAAGAATAATCGTTTTCTTAGGTGAGAATATTTGTAAAGTTTCTGAGATGCTCGAGTCCAAATCAAGACATAGTGATAGTTTTCTTTAATAAAAAACAAATTTTAACACGGCATACTAACCCTTCCTGGGCTTACTCCATCAATACCCCGTTGTCCTTTCTCTCCTCTAGGACCTTCGGGGCCAATAACTCCTTGCTGGCCCCTCCTTCCATCTTGACCCTTATCGCCTACTTCCCCTCTGTCACCATTGATTATACTTGGCTGATCAGCTGTCTCTCCCTTTTGTCCGGGGTCACCTCTATTACCAGGTTGTCCAGCATCACCCTATACGATTTAAGAGTCAGATTAGCAAATACGCAATAAATTTACTTACCTTATTGATAGCAGACTGTATATATAATAGTTAAATATAAACTCTAATATCAAGACAAAATAACTTTGTTGCGTTACTTTCTAGTTTGGAACTTTTCATGCAGTGTTTTTAAAGGGAAAGAACGGCAATACAGAAATGGAGGAATACGTATGTCTTTAATGATTGATACCGGCATGTGCTTTTGTTACAATGTTTCTTTCAACAAGTGTACATCTGAATTTTTAACATGTAGAATAAAGTGAAATATACCTGTTCTCCAAAGGGACCAGCATCTCCAGCGCTACCAAGTTTTCCTTCCACTCCCTTCTGTCCCGGCTCTCCTGTTGAACCTTTTCGACCAGCCGGACCAACTTTTCCAGGAAATCCAATATCACCTGGGCTACCTGGTTCACCAGGAGGGCATGTTGGACACTTATCTTTAAAACCTTGGGAAATAATTAACATCAATTTATTTAGCACTTTTATTTTCCCGGTTGAATTTGAATTTAGGGGTTACTAAGTTGAGTTCTATAACTTTTAGCGTAGCATCTGACAGAAAATTGAAATAAGTATTTGTAACTGAAGTTCGTTTTTCTACGACACCTATTTATCTCGAAGGGAAAAAAATTCCTTTGACCCTAATCACCGTTTGCCACAAACAAATTGTTGAACTATGATTGAAAGGCATGGTGGAAGACAAACAGCAGTTTCGTTGCTAGAAGATAAAAAAGTTTCCAGGTTTCTTTTTGCGAGGAATCATAATACAATTGGCTTTAATTTGAACTTAACATAAACCACTTATTTGCAAAACAAGTTAAGCAAAATCCTTGCAAAATAACAGTTGCACGATGCAAACCTTTAGGGCCCCGTGGTCCGTCTGGGCCTACAGCTCCTGCTTCACCAGTTGATCCAGGAGGGCCAGCTACTCCACGATCGCCTTTGGGGCAAACACCACCAGAACAAAGGGTTTTCACTGTTATGTTCACTCCTAGGAAAATGAATGTCGTGTCAAATTAAGTGTTGTTTTCTGCCTTTTTACAATGTTACGGCAAGCCTTCCTTGCAGATAGGTCAGGCGAATTCACAGGGTGTTATGCTCTGGTATTTCTTAAAAGTGAAACTCGTATGTGAGGAAGGTCGATAAAGGAGTCTTTAGAATCATTCTAGATATTAAAAAGCAGGCTTAATGGCCACAGACAACCTTTTCTTCCACTTTTTTATATTTCCGTCCACGCAGCAACATAAGCTTTATACACTGGAATAATTCAGTGAATACCTACTGTAACTTATGATTCAGATTCAAACTAAAAATAACCATAAATACCTCTATCTCCTGGGGGTCCTGGATCTCCAATTGCCCCTCTTCCTCCCTTTGGACCTGGAGGGCCCATCATACCATCTTTTCCATCAACTCTTGCGGGAGTTCTTCCGGGCTCTCCGACTGGACCTGGGTTTCCTTCAGGTCCGGGTGGTCCCATTGGTCCTATCATACCGGGAAGACCTGAAAAGGACCAATGTAAATCAAGATTCTTTGATGAGGGACAAAGTATCTGCTAATCCATAAAATACAGTTATCTTGCTTTTCATTGCACTTAAGATGCATTCGCAAACACGCACCAACATTTGGTTTTTAAAAATACCTGATTCGGTTGCATCACTGCTTGTGGACATTATAGCGCCGTTAAATTAGGATACCGGTACGGTTATTTACCATTTATTGCAAAAGATGCATAATTGGGAAACAAACAAATCATAAAATAGCAATAAGTTCGTTTACACTATTAATCGCAAGTATTCGCTGCATCTGAAACAAACCTTCGCTTCCTGGATCACCCCTTGGCCCGGGTGGGCCTGGATCTCCAAGATCTCCTGTTTCACCAGGTGTTATCATACCATCTTTGCCCCGTAAACCCTTGGGTCCTTTGTCTCCGATTTCTCCCCTTGATCCAATGTCGCCCTTTTCTCCTTGTATTCCATTTGGGCCTTTGTCACCCTTTCGTGCCTCCTACATGAAAATTGCATATGGATATGAACAACAATAAAAATGAAAGAAAACTGGATTGCACTAAAGAAAATGACTTAAAGACAAAATTTATAGCAACTTACTCAAGATCTGTTATAAAGAGACTTCTCTAATGCGGTTAAGATTATCTACATAAACTCCCTTTATGTTGAGTCTCTTGAAACAAAGGTGTTCAATGTCAATGAAACTAGCTAATTGGTCTCAGCCGAGATGATAAAGGAAGCAAGAGGGGAATACAGTTTGGTTAGGAAAGATGTGAGAAACATGTACGCATGTTGTTATGAAGAATTGACCTACTCACCAGAGCTACATCACCGGTTGCACCACGTGGTCCTGCGGGGCCCTCGTCTCCACGGCGTCCCTAAAGTGGGCAAAATCGATCCTTGAAATATGATTATGATTAAACAATCTATATGACTTTTGCCTTAACAAGACTTAAGCTTAACTTACCCATGAAAGACTAGTGAAGAATCTTACCAGTATTCAAATATTTGTTCCAAAGTTAACTTATAATTTATCTTACCTTCTCACCATCTTGTCCAGCTTTTCCTTTTAGACCTTTGTATCCAACAGATCCCTTTAAAAAAAGGAAAAAAATTCAATTCCCATTCAACGGAAGTAGGGAAATAAAATATTTGCATTATTCAAGCACTAAATCTTTGCAAAGTCTGCTTTATTACGTGAATAATGCTGCTTAGGCGCTTGTTACTATATGCGAAATTTAACGGCAAGTTAATGATATAGCCTGGCAATTTTAGATCATTTGCTTCAGAGAACAAGCCAAAAGAAAGTCGTTAAGAGTATGGCAAGAGTCGAATGCCAGCAGACAGGTTGAAATGGGCCTATAATGAGAACAGAGATAAGTCGAACAAAAAATTAAAAGCGAAAAGAGAAAACTTCGGAGTTGGCTAATTTAATGCTGGCAAAGATATTTAAATGATGAAGGGCAAACTAATTTAGATTGTAACAATAAATCAAAAGCGGTAATACCGTATCTCCAATTGTTCCAGGGAAACCAGGCACTCCTTTCTTTCCCTGAATTAGAAACATAACTTTATTGTGAATGAAATAAAAAAAATTGAAATTTTTGCGTTTTCTTATTTTTTGCACCAGTTAGAAAAAAAAATTGATGAAGAAATTGCCATCTGGCGACCTAATCTCTGAAAATTTGCAGAAAAGATTTATCTTTGTACTCATCTGACAAATATATAATGCATTATTTATGTTGAAAAAGGCTTTGGGTTAAAAAGTTTCAAAGCATACCATGATAACAATAAAAAACTTCTTAAAACCTTTGATGGCAGACAGTTACAGGAGGTTGTCCTATACAATCACGTAAACAGTTAGGAGACACATTTTGATTGTCAGTTTTAGTCAATATTCTTTAACTATGCAAATAAATGTTGTTGTCTGAAAATTAATCACATCGAAGAATACCAGTATTCCGTAAAACTACGTAAGTGATCCTCCACAGTTAAAATTGGGCAGTTTAAGGGGGATACCTGTCAGGTACCAGCCATCGAATTGCAGAGGGAAAGATACATACCTTCGGTCCACTGTCACCACGGAACCCCTTGTCACCGGTTGCTCCTGGTGCACCACTAACTCCCTAAGGAAGCAATTTCAAATATTGTCACATCAAAATTTAAATTTTATCAAGCAGAAAATCTCGGATGATATAAGACGCAGTGCCGGGCCGTTTAGACGATACGAATCGAGTTACGTATGTGTTCGTATTTGCTACTCAGGAGTATGTTCGAAAGAAAAGAATAACCAGAATATCATATACAAAAATAAAAGTCAATTCCATTTTTTTCTAGGACACACAATTTTTTAACAACATTAATAAAGAGATTATAGAGGTTTGAACATTCCAGTTCACGCAGACTACATTCCAGTAAATGTTCCTTGGTCAACATGAAAGATTTTATGGAGATACCATTCATAGTAAGAAGTTTGTTCATTTCTCAATTGAAAAATGTTTCTTAAATTCTTAGGTTCTTGCTTTCGGGATTTACTGTACAGTGCAGATGCAAGCTATTTCGATATCTCGATCGCCAGAAAAATACTTTTGGCTTCGGTTTCACACACTCTTACCTAAGCGGTATTCTCACGATTGTTTTCAAATTTAATCATTTGGCAATACAATACCTTTAAAAATGACTTTGACTAGATAACAATAAGTGATTGACAGAATTTTCTTACCTTCTCGCCAGGTAGAGTCAAGGGTTCACCCTTTGGTCCAACTACGCCAGGTTCACCCTAGAATTAACAATAGTTACTGTTAATACCATCTTAATTCCGAGTCGTTTAAATATCATCTATGAACTATCTTTATCTCTATTCCGGGGATTTACACACTAAAGATTGTCGGATGCAATGCAAAAGTTAGTTACAAAATGTTTCCTTTTTTCAAAGCCAGTATCGTAGAAAAGTTAAAACAAATGAAATTGCACTGTAAAGAAGCTAGACGCAGAGCATGGTGACACAGGGCGAAGGTGGACTGGATATTTGAGGTGATAAAAAGATCCATGCTATCACTGATGCTTGCTGGCACAGTGTTCTGGGGCTCCATGGGTTACGCAACCTGAATTTACGTCTTTCTTTATTCTAGGCTTAATAGAAGGTAAATAAAACAAAAATAAATTATATTTGAGAGCAAATAAGCCAATTTCACAAAACGACCGACTACAGTGAAGATATCTGTGCCTCAGTTTAACAAATTTCCAATCGAACATACTTAAATACAAAAGACTATAGAAGATACCGCTTAAGTATCAAACGATAAAAAATGAACTTTTTAGTTATTTCTTGCGAGGAAAAAGAACGAAGAAAAGAAGATAGATATTCAGAAAAACGATGGGAAGAATCTGGAGGGTTTGGTATTAGCAGTTTAACAATAAAGAGAGAAGTAAAGCTTACTTTTAGTCCTTTCAAGCCAACAGGTCCCTAAAATGAATGAATCAAATAATGAATTTGTGAATCGATAAATCATGAAGCAAAACGAATCAATCATGGCTTTGCAATTTTTAGACATTGAGATAAAATAACATTATATTTCAAAATTGTTTTTTAACGAAATTAAGCAATAAGATTTTTTGTTGTAACAAACCTTGCTTTAGCCAAAATGAATAGGTAAAATGGAATATTGCGATGTGAATGAGGACATGATTAGAATGAATTATCATTATTCAGGTTGTGCATCTAGAAAACCCTTCAATGGGTTGGGATTCAACGAGTCTAGTGAGGGAGAGAGAAAGGCTACACCATCAGCAAAGGTCGCAGATTCGAATTTTTCATTGTTCCCTTTGCAAGCATCGCAAGCTGCGAGTTATTCCTAAGTACTAGGAAACCGGGTCAACGTTAATTAAATGTTTAGCAATCAATTAGGTAGCTTCAGAATGCATCCTTACCATAAAAGAGGAGTCTACCAATTCTTTTTTCAGTCCTCCTTTTCGACCAGGTTCACCACGTGGTCCCTAAAGAAAACAATTCATGATAAAATTCCCAAAACAATTTTTATCAAAAGCATTGGTACTAGCAAGAAATATGACATATCAAAGGAAAGGATAAGATAGTTTAAGAAGGCAACAACTTGTTTATAAATGTTTACGAATTACTTTGTAAGCAGTATGCGCTATTAAAAGGCCTACCAGTGAAGAAAAGGGAAGAAGAATCGACTTTACGAACTCACTTGTTCTCCTTTCTCTCCTTTAATTTCTTGGAGAACTCTTCCCTGTAACCCAAAGCAATTGAAAATTAAGATTTTACGTTCCTGAACTAACAAGAAAAATCAATGGAAAACTTTCTAATTTCTTCTATTATTGTGTTGGCAATCTCTCGAATGTAATGATCCAGGAAATATTGTCCCTATCTTGAAGATTATATCTTAGTTTTCAGTATACATATATATATACATATCGTTACACCAGAGGTGAATTTTCCTTTATTTAAACATTATCCTTACCGGTGTTCCAGGTTCACCCTTAACACCATCATCGCCCTAAAAGGAACGATAAAACAAAGGTTAGTTCAGCAAAAGAAGATCAATGAATGTCGTGAAGGGGGGAGGGGAGGGGGGCTTGTTATTCTTGTTATTAAAGGTACCTTGTTATCACCTGAAAAACGCCGACATTACGCAATGTGTTTTGAAAATTAAATTACTTGGAGAACTCCTAACCGCTATCTTTATCATTTGACAAATAATCTCTTTTAACAAGCTTACCAATTTCTGCAAGTTTCGTGCATTTCTCTAGAAATGTCCCGTGACAAAAAAGTCTCACGTGGCACATAGATGATGCAATATAGTAGATACTAAATTAATTTATGTAACAACAACAAAATTGTGTTTGAATTTTGGTAAGCTTGTATCTCTTGTAATATTTGGTGCTAATAGTACAGTTTTGTTAAGTTGAAGGATAGAGAAAAAAATGCTACAGCTTTGGCACTGTATAGAGTTCAAACTAATAAAGATTGCTTACACCACAGACTATATATCTGCTATTCTTCAAAACAAAGCTTAATGAAAAGGGTAAGTGAAAATTATTATACCTCATCACCTGTATCACCAGCTTCTCCCTACAAAAAGATAGGATTTGCGAACAAAAATTGCGAGCATAACATCTTATGAGCTTTCAACTTGATTTTAGGACGACCACTTCCATGAAATGATAGACTTAGCTCAATGGTAATTTGGCAGTTGACTTGCTTGAAAAGCCTTACGAGAACCAAGAACATCAACAAAACACAAATGGGAGACGAGAAAATGGACAAATATTGTTTTCTGTCCTGACTTGATCCTGATTTTATCCTGACTTGATCCTGGTCTCTTTGGTCAAGAATTATATTAAAACTTGAGCAGACAATTTTGTTCAATACAAAATACAAAAGTTGCAAATGTATTTGCCGATGTTATGGGCCTCCTTCCAATGCAAAACGTTGACAACTGTCCAATATTTAGGCCACAAGGAGCATTACCACTTAGACGAATAATTTCAGACTTTTAGAGAACTGAAGGATAGTTATGAATTTTTCAGGATAAAAGTGCAAAATAAATTATTATTTTTCAATAAACCCTTTGCTTCAAGTATCCTTGAATGTTGAAATTACTGAAGACATTTAAAATACAGAAAAAGCTTTTTATGGACATGTAAAATATCACAAAGATGATTAATAATATGTTTACTTGGTTTCCTTTTAATCCATTTGAACCGTTGTCTCCCTATTTGCAGAAAGAAAAACATTATGTATTAATAAAAAAGATGAATGTTTGATGGTCCATGGAATACACTCTATCAACTCATACTTATAGAAATGAAAGAATGAAGAAGAATCAACTACGCTACGGATGACTTAAGCACGGAATATATTTATTAAAAGCGGACCATTGGTTTCAACTATTAAGGAAACCAAACATGTTCATATTGGATTGTTTCAAACCAAGGCCCAATGTGACTAAAAATATTTTAAAACTGCCTTCGTTTTGCTAAATCTTTAATAAGATAGCAATGTCAAGTACCGTAAATCCTCGAATTAGCCCCCTGGGGGCTTATTTATTTTTGATATTTTTGGATGGGGGCTTATTCGAGGGGGGGGGGGCTTATACGAGGGGGGCTGGCTTATAAAATTATTGTAGACATTAAGAAGACATTATTAAAAGACCTCTTTTATTTTACTGGGAATTTCTTTTTGTGCATTTAATTAATTCTTACCAAAAGTATGAGTTTGTTGTGGTAATTCAATAAAACGCCATAGGCAACCTCAGATGGCAAAAATCATCAAATGGAGGGGCCAATTGGAGAATTGACAGTAGCAGTGGGGGCTTATTCCAGGGAGGGGCTTATTGATAATTTTTAGTTCTAGGGTGAGGGC